>SWKJ01000038.1:0-361301 GCA_019425465.1 Colletotrichum falcatum | reverse complement strand
TTAGCTAAGACTAATCTCCTAGCTACTCCCTCTTTACCTATAGAGATAGTAAACTTTACCTTTTAGCTAGAGGAGGTTATTAAGGTAGTAGTTAAGTATAATAAAAAAAGAATTACTATAAGTATATTTATCTTAAGATATATATCTATACTAATAAAAACTCTATAGATATAATAGTCTATATAAATATAAGTACTTTAATACTCCTTACTAAGAGAGACTAAGTTACTAAATTTACTAAGAATCTATACTTTTTACTTATAAAGCTATATAATATTAATATAGTTAGCTTATCTTTCTTAATAATAAAAAAGGTTACTTTTAATTTCTATATAGCTAGTATAGTAAAAACACTCCTATTAAGATATATACTATAGTTATTATAAGAGTAGTTAACTAGTTACTAGTAGGACTACTTTTAAGTATACCCTTTTATAATAACTATAGTCTTATAGTAGACTTTAATAAGAGGTCTATCTTTTTTAAGTTAGTATATAATATCTTAATACTAGCCTTAATTAAAAATTACTTTTTAGTTTTATATAAGGTTACTACTTAGTATACTACTATTATTCCTCTAGGTAAAATTTATAAGATTCCTATTAACTTTATTAATTTACTTAAAAGGGTTACTAAAATAGAAAGCCTTTACTATAGAGAATATTTTCTAAATATATATATATACTAAATAGACTTATTAATTATAAGTTAAAAAAACTAATACCTATTTTTAACCTAATAAATTTCCTTATTATAATTAAAAAGGGTACTAAGGTTATATAAATTATACTCTTATATATAAATAATATAATAATAGCTATTACTAAGGACTAGCTAGAGTAAATAGCCTAGACTAATAGTAATAGCCTCTTTAACTTATTAAAGGAAGTAGTAAATTATATTATTATAACTAAGGATACTACTTTTTAGGCTAAGGAGGATAATAATTAAGACCTAAAGGCTACGCCTAGAGATATACTAAGTTATAGTATATCTAAGCTAGATTCCTACCTAACTATTAAGAATTACTATAAGGTAAAGATTTATATAAATAACCCTAAATACACTATAAAACTATAGGCTTTACTTAACTAATATAATATTTATTATAACTATAGTATAATCCTAATACTAAATAAAGATAAAATATAAATTAACTTACTTAATAGATAGTAAAATTAGAAATATAATATCTATGTTTATTTACTTAGACTTAAAAATAAAGAGGTCTTTAATAACTAATATAAAGAATAATATAAAAATAAAAAAATTAGTTAGTAGTAGCGCTTAGCGTTAATTATTTACCTTATTTTTATTATATAGAAATATAGAGAGGATAAGATAAAGTACTATAGGTATATAGTTATTAATATAAAACCCCTTAATAAGGTAGTATTATTAAATATATACCCTTTACTAAACTAAGATAATATTATTAGTAGCCTAAGAGGTAAAAAGAAAATAATAATATTTAATGTATTAGGGTTTTTTTACTAGCTTAGTATATATCCCCCCTACTATAACTATATAGTTATAATTAATCTATAAAGACTTAAATACTTTAATATAGTCTTTATAGGTTTTAAGAATACACTAGTATACACCTAATACTTTATAGATTAATTATTTTTCTTATACTAGTACTTTATATAGGTATATATTAATAATATTATAATCTTTAGTAACTTAAATAAAAAGTACCTCTAGTACCTTAAAATAGTCTTTAAGATCCTTAATAAGCACTAAATCTATATTAATATAATAAAGTTATTTATAGGCTTCCCCTTAGTAAAACTTCTTAGCTAGGTTATTAATAGTAAAGGAGTATATAAGATAGATAATTATATTTACACCTTTTAATACCTTATATTTCCTTATAGCCTCTATAACCTTAAGATATATCTTAGTATAGGTAGTTAGTTATATACTAAATTACCTTAGTTTAATATAATTACCTAACTATTAATAGATTATAAGACCTATCTAGTAGCTTAGCTATAAATTAAGTAAGTATTAAAACCTAGGGTATTATAATAAACTTATACTAAGGTAGTAGTAAAAGAGAGTTTTAAACTAATACTAAAAGAACTTAATATATAGTATTCCCTCTAAGAGAAACTCTATAAATAGGTTATTAGGTATTACTATAACCCTAAGAAACCCCTCTTCTTTAAAATTAATACCTATATTATAGGGTTTAAGTTAATAGTTTTTTAGTTAGACTATAACTAGGATAGTAAGTAGATACCTAGTATTAATATACCTAAGGAGTATATTAAACTAATACTATTTTTATCTTACTTTACTATATTAGTAAAGAAATAATATAGTACTATAGAGGTAAAAGTAGCTACTATTATCTAAGCTATAAAAAAACTTTATAAGCTTATTTAGTTAAACTATTATAAAGTTAATATTCTTATAAATTATATTACTATAAAAGCTATTATTACCTATATATTACTATAAACTATAGATTTTATTAAAGTTAATTTTAAGCTAGTAAATACTACTAATTACCTATCCTAATTTTAGCTTAAGACTTTTTATATTCTTAGTAAACTTAATATAGTCTTTAATACCTTATCCTATCTACTAGTAATAAAGTTTAACCTTACTAAATATTTTCCCCTTAAAAATAAGTTAATAAATATTAATAGTAAAAATAAAGTTAAAGTAAATATTAAGATAATTATATAGTATATAGATAATAAAGTCCTTACTATAGGAAAGGCTACTATAACTATTATATAGATTAGTAATACTTTTATATAAGATATTATAAAAGGATACTTATAAAATAAATAAATAAAAGCACTTTAAGACTATATTTAGTATATATTATCTTTTAGTTAAAAGTTTATTACTTTAGATATAGCTAGAGAATCTTAATAATAACTATATTAAAAAGACTAAAGGCCTTATAAACTAATTCTCCTATAGGAAATTAATAATTATAAACTTTTATACTATGTTAACTCTAATAGTATTTACTAACTCTATTTACCTTAACTAGTATATAAGAAGGTCTTTAAGCTTACTTATAATTTAAAGTTTTACTTTAGGGTTAACTAAATACTAGTAAAACTATATAGTATATATATTTATAAAAAGAAAAGGTTAGTCTACTAGTATATTACTTATTACCTAGTATACTATAAAAATTAGATAGATAAATAAAAAGTAGTTAAATCTCTATAACCTATTATAATACTAGGGATTTTATTTTATATAATCTCTATAGACTTTATTACTAATATACCTAAAGTTAGTAGTAGTAATAGCTTTTAAGTATTACTTAATTTCCCTATACTTAATTACCTTTATACTATAATATATAAGTTTAATAAAAAGGTCTTACTATTACTTAGCTATACTATATATAAGGCTTATTACTAGGCTTAAGTATTATTATAAACCTTTATAATATATAACTAAGGTTTATTAAGGGAGATTATTAGTAACTAAGACTTAAAGTTTATTTCTAATATCTAGGGAGTAATTTTTAATACCCTTAAGGTAAAGTTACTTATCTTAACTATATATTACCCTTAGACTAATAGTTAAAATAAATAAACTAATTAAATAGTTAAAATTACTATTTATTTTTATATATATATAGACCCTAAGATACTATAGATAAATATAATCTTATTATTATAATACTCCCTTAATAACTTATTAGTAGTTACTATTAGCTAATCCCTAAATAAAGTAGTACTTAGTTTTTACCTATAGATAGTACTAAAGTATATTAGTATTAATAATATACTTATAAAATTACTAAATATCCTCTAGTAAATATACTAGGCTAAAGCGTTAGCTTTTATTAATATAGTAGGTATTATATAGAAATAGTAATATACTACTAAGTATTATAATATAAAATTTTCTATAGAAGATAAAGTTTACCTTTAGCTAAGTAAAGGCTACTTTCTACCTAGTAAACCTAAGAAAAAATAGTTACTATAATACACTAGACTTTTCTTTATTAAAAGAATAGTTAGCCTAGGGGTATATAAGATTAATTTACTATAGAGCTAAAGAGTATACTTAGTTATATTTACTACTTAGTTATAGAAGACTATATAAGGGAAAGATCTCTTTAACTATAAAGAAACACCCCTAGAGCCTATTAAGGTTAATAGTATAGTAAAGTATAAAGTTAAAAGACTTATAGATTAATAAATTACTTAGAAAAAAAAGTAACCTTTAGTTAAGTACCTTATTAAGTAAAAAGGATACTTACTAGCTTTAAATACTTAGGAACTATATAAGTACTTTAAGCTAAATACTAGTTAAATAGTAAAAGACTATAATACTAAAAACCTTATTAACTAAACCTTAGTATATATAAAGAAACACTAGAAAGGTACTATAGTACTATAATATAAGTTTACTAGGTTATTATATAAAACTAAAGTATAAATACTAGTCTTCTAAAAATAGTAACCTATAAGCCTTTTAATAATACTCTATATACTAAATACTCTTTCTTTTATTTTTTTTTATTTAACTATAGTATATCTATTATAAGGTATTTATTTTTATAGAGGAGGTTATTTTATTATAAAAGGGTATATTATACTTAAATACTTTTATTTTTTTTTTTACTTTTACTTATAACTTATTTACTTATTTTTTTTTATATTATAATATAATTTTTCTTTTTACTTATAATAATATAACTTTTTTTTTTACTATATAACTATCCTTTTTCTCTTTAGTTTTACTAACTATAATAGTTATATAGTAACTTATATAGTTAATATACCTATTAATAGTAGATACTTTTTTTTTTCTTAATTTCTACTTCTTTTTAGTATTAGTGGTATCTATATATTAATTTTATTATTAAAAACCTAAGAAACCTACCTAGATTCTCTTATAACTAGGGTATATTTAACTTTTAAAATAACCCTCTTAATAATAGTATTAAGGATTTTAATAACTATAATTTTAACTAGTATATTAATATAATAAATACTAATAAGGAGTATCTTTATCTTATTATAGACTTTAATAATAGGGCTATCTAGTAGTAGGGAGGTTAGGTTTAGGGCTTTATACTTATTAACCCTCCTAGCTAGGATAATACTACTACTATAGAGACTATTAAGTATACTAAGTAATAGCCCTATAAGTAAAGTAATAATATAATTACTAAATAAATTAATAAGAAGAATTAGCCTAATATTAATAATAATAATATTATTAAACCCCTATTAGAATTTAAAAGTAATAAAGATAACTATATTAAATACTATAAGGCTATTAAAATTAATAATAAGAAGATTACTTTATATAAGCTTTAGCTTAAGGCTAATAAAGAGGGTAAAAAGTATATTAAGTTTAATAATTTTATTATTAAATAGTATAGTTACTAATTATAGTATTAGTAAGCTACCCTCTCTTAATTTTAACTACTTTAACCTTAGTAATAATAAAGATAAAGATAATAGTAAGGAGGAAAAACTAAAGCCTATACCTACTAAGGGTAAAGCCTTTACCCTAAGGCCTTAAGGGGTATTTTAACTTAAGAGATAGCTTTATATTAATTAAAAAAAGACTTTATAGACTCTACTAATTATAAGTTATACTATAAGATTTACCTTTAAATTAAGAAGTTTTATAAAGCTTATACTAAGGTTACTATATATACCTTACTTTTTTTAAGTATAAATTTTTACTAAGAGATTACTATACCTATCTATAATATTTATAATACTTTTATAAAGAATAATATATATTTTTACTTTTTTTTTTTTATATTACCTTTATTAAAAGTATCTACTTCTATTTAGAGAGTTACATTAATAGTACTATTACTAGTATACTACTTAAAATTTAGTACTTTAATTTTATTTTTATCCTAAAGATAAAGTATATTAACCTACTATATACCTAGTACTACTAAATTATTTAGCTTAATAACTATATTCTAAATATAGAGGCTATAACTAATTAAGGATACTAAATTATTTAGGATAATAAAATACTTATTAAAAATAATAATAACTTTATTAGCTATACTATAGCTAAGGTTAGTAAACTTAAGCCTAAAGTTAGTTAACTAAAGGAGAATTTTACTATCTATAATAAGTAGATAATTACTACTAATAACTAAATTATTACTCTTAAAGCTAATTTATACTATTATAAGGTTAATATTAATACCCTTTATAAAAAGAAGACTATAGAGGAGGTTATTACTAAGTTTAAGGTTAATAAATACTAGTAGCTTATTAATAAAGTCTATACCCTCTATAAGTAGGTTTATAAGCTAACTAAGGCTTAGACTAGTAAGTATACTACCCCTACTAATACTACTAGCTCTTTAGTAAAATACCTTAAGACTACTAACCCTTTTATACCTTACTATAGTTAGACTTTAACTACTATAACTAGCTAAATATATACTATCCTTAGTAATATAGTATATATTATTTTATTAAAAATAATATAGTAAAAGGGTTTTTTTTTATTAAGTAAGGGTTATATATATACTAAAGGATATAATAAAATAAGATTTTTATATAGAGGGGGTTATATTATAAGTATAAATAAATAATACTATAGATACCTACTAGGAGATCTACCTCTTAGAGGAGTATATATATAGTACCCTTAGGTATCTTTACTTAAGGGCTAAGTTATCTAGAATTAACCTTATTATACCTATATTTTACTATTACTTATATTATTTATTTATTACCTACTTATTTACCTTATTATTTATTACTTTACTTATTTAACTTTACTTTTTTACTATATCTCTTTATATTACTACTATTTTTCTAGGTTAGTAGCTTCTATAGCCTATTTACCCTATTAGATCTAGAATAGCTACTAGGAGGACTATATTAATATCTTTTTAGTTAATATTACTTTTTTTTTTCTTTAGGGGAAATTACTTTTTTTAACTTAGGGTATTTATTTAACCCTTATTAACTAAGTAATATATAATTAACTATTATTTTTTATCCTTAAGATTTTCTTATATTTTAGTAGACTTCTTAGGGGTTTATTTTAAGGATATAAAATAGGAAATACCTTATAGTACTATTTTTATATAAAGATATTTACTTAAAAGGTAGTTTATAGGGATTCTATAAAGATAATTTTCTATTTTTCTTAGTTAGTTTTTATTATTCCTATTTAGTTTATCTAAAAGTATTATATATACCCTTATAATTTTTTTTTTCTTTTTATAATTTATTTCTTATAAACTAATATAATAAAAGTTACTTTATATAAAGTAAATAGGTAGGTTTCCTCCCTATTTATCTTTTACTTTATAAAGTAGTTTTTAGCTTATTTTCTTTAGCTAAGTATAAGCTAGTAGGAAATTATAGTAAAAAAAGTTTTTATTATAAAGTTACTTTAGACTTTTAGAATTTTATATTAAATAGTTTAAAGGTAGTATCTTTACTAGTCTATATATTATAAGATAAAATTAATATTTAAATTTACTCTTAAAAGAATAGTAAAATACTCCTTATAAATAATTAAGAGAGTTATAGAGTTATTTAAAGTATAATACTATTTAAAAACCTTAAGTAAAGCTTTTAATAATATATCTATTTTAACTTAATCCCCTTTTAGTTTCTCTATAAGAAGCTTTATTTAAGCTAAGTTTAAGAGGGTAAAGTCTACTATTAACTAAACCTATAATTTAATAGCTTTATAGGCTTATTTTTTATCTATATAGCTTATAATATTATTTTTTTAGTTAATTTAGATCTTATAAAATATAACTATATTAAGAGTCTTAATTATAGCTTAGTTTTTAATAGCCTTCCCTCTATTATACTTATATAACTAGTTATTAAATATTTAGTAGGTAGGTTAAGCGTTAATTTTTTAGTTAAATTAGTTATCTAAGTTAATATATTCTTATATCTCTTTACTTTTTATATAGTATTTTAAGGTAATAAACTATTTTAGCTAGTCTTATTTTATAATAAGCTTAATAGACTTATTATAGTTAGTTAACTTAGAAGTTTTTAAAGATATATTAGCTTATAATAAGTATATAAGGTAGTAAAGGTATAGTAAAGAGGTAGTAAAGCGTTAAATCTATTATAATATTTAGGGGCTAATTTATATAAAAAGCTAAGCTTATAACTATAATAAACTATAGCGTCTACTAAAAAAAATATAAAGTAGTTATTCTAGCTAAAATCTATATAGGAAATAAATTATATATAGAAATACCCTTCTAGGGTAAAGTAACTAGGTAGTAAGCTATATATATAGCGTATACTATTAACTATTAGCTACATAAAGCTATCCTAGCTTTACGACAGAAACCCTTTTAAACATGTGCCTCCTTGACCAGACTGACAAGTCTTGGCCTCGGGGTCGTTAACCTTTGAGTAGACAGAAATCGCCGGCGGTACTTGGTCTTGGTAGGACATCGGCGGGCGCGGGCTGATGGCCGGCCCTCTTGACGACTTGCTGCGGCCACGCCGCACCCGTCTGCTCGTCATCAGTCAACCCCTGAATGCTTCGAGTCTCATCCTACCAGTCATGAGAGTCCAGACCCAGAGACCGTCAACGACACAGATATCGACGAAGCTAAAGACGAGACTGCCACCAAATACAAGACTGTGGTACGCCCATGCCCTATCGGCCGACAAGTTGGCCACCTGGCAGGCTATAGCCCACGGCAGCACGTAGAGCAAGTTGCTCGCTAGGCTCTGCCAGAGGTACCACCTCGGCCGCGTTGCCAGCAAGACCGTCGCAAGCATCGTGGACATTGCGTAGAACACGTAGCACCAGTCGATGCTGCGCCACATCATTGCCGTCACGTCGGCAACCTCGTCCGAGCCGCTGAGGTATCGGGCAAAGGGGCGGGCGCCGAAGAAGGTGAGGAACAGGCAGACGGGGACCTCGACGGCCAGGGCGACGACGAGAGAGACCAGGGCGGGTCGGGCGATGCCGAAGACGGCCTGCCTCGTGGCCCTTGGACGGCGGCATCCCAGCCCGACCGCCCGTCTCCAGCCACCCCACGCGTGGCCGACAAAGGCCAGCGAGGTCTGCTCGAGGGCTTGCACCGGGACCATGACGAGGCCCCATCGGATCGTGTTGAAGACGCCCCACGCGGTCGCGTACGTCGAGCCCATCGACACAATGTTGCTGACCAGCCAGAGGTAGAGCGCGTTGCGGACGGCCGACTCGACCAAGGGCGGGATGCCGGGGCGCAGCAAGATCCGAAGCGCGCCGGCACTGGGCGCCGTCGGGCCCCATTCTTCCCGGGGGCCGTCCGCCCTCCCCTTGCGGTATCGAAGCGTGTTCCTCCACAGGAAATACGCCAGACCCGCGAGCGCCGACGCCAGGTTGCAGGTGCTTCGCCCGTGGTCTGCACGACATCGTTCTTGGGTATCATCGTGTAGCCCGCGCGGAGCGTTGCAATCAAGGACGAAGGTATAAACAGGCTGGCTACTCGGCTCGGCGGTAGCAACCTCGCCATCTTATAATCGCATGGGGGCATCACGGCTGCCCTGTCTACACATGCGCGTCTCGCTACTTGGCGATAATAAATCGAGCATGGTGGCGTGACAGATAAATCCCCTACGCGTTAGTGCCATACTGCGTGAACCTTCAACGCCCCTGTGAAGTCGTGATAGGCTCAAGATTTTGCTGCCGGCAACGATTATCGCTGATATCTACCCCGCACCTCATACATCACGCAAGTGCTTATTCAGCGCTGATGCGTTGCTAGCTCGGATACGAGTATTGTAGAAATGGACGCTGCTGCCGGCTTTTGGGAGACACACGAGCTGTTGCGTGCGCAGCAAGCGCGCAGTGGCTTGCTCTGGCAGTGATGATTGGGTTGAAGGTGACGAGGGGGCCCTCGGCTTGGCAGTGTGATGTTGATTTTGGTGGCTGTCCATGATCCGAGTATGCCCGGAGGCTTCTTCACACGTTGCAGCTTTCAACCATGTTGCCCTGGCTCGCAATAGGTTATTGATAAGCCCCTGGCCGACCTCGAAGATGGTGGCCTCGGAGGTGGTGACTTTGAAGACGGTCTCTGACAGACACTGCTTTGGCGGTGTGTTTATCATGCAGGGCATCCAAAACAGGTCCCTATCAAAAGGAAAACTAACAGAGGGTGACACGATTTGGAACTCACGGCATTGGCGCTGTCCACAAAGAGGCCATTGGGCTAAAAAGAGTGAGAGTTGGGGACAATTCCAGAGAAGCTCGTGGTTCCGATGAAAGGGCCTTGACAACTGCAACACTTTATCAAACAAGTTCCAGACCGACTCTTTCCTTGCAGTTTGGATGAGGGTGGTTATGCCGGCTAGTCTGTTGAAGTAGTTGACGTTTTTGCAAGACGTATTAGATACCAAAAGCCCTTTCTGCTGCCTCTTGGATGGTCTGTAGGCTGCGCATTTCACCTATTTGACTTGGCATCAGAACAACACAAGCTGTAATCCCAGGCCAACTCCCAAAATGCGTCTATAGAGTCTATGAAACCGAGCCACGAATGAGCATGAGCAGAAACGAGGACCATACTGTTGAGATCCCCATGACGACGGTGACTTTCAGCTCGGAACGGGATCTTGGCTTGGCAATACCTGTCCGGAACTGGGATGGGCATAATCATTTCTCCGCCATGGTATGGGCTACAGCCACCATTAAAGACGGATACCAGAGAGTGGTCAAGATTTATTGACCTGAGCGATATACACCAATCACCATGCAATTGCAAAGTCCATGTCCTCCAAAGCGAAGAACCGACGTCCGATGAAGGGCACCAGTCCCAATAGCATCTTGGACTGTGACAAGCAACAGCAAGCGCAGAACAAGCCTGCAATTTCAACGGCCCCCGACTCTGAGAGGTGAACACTTGGCGAGTCCATCGGATGAAATCACATTCAGGATCCACCACGTGTGATGGTTGTTCTTCTCCGAAGACATAGTCGTACAACGCAGTGTGCTAAACAACAACCATGTATCTCTCCAAGCACGAGCTCTCGTAGCTGTCTCGTCGCGTGCGGTGTGCCTGGGATGACGATGTGCCTTAGCGAAGCAAGCAGCAGTGTCGCACAGAGGCTTGACTGCGTTGCATTAATCAATCCAAGACCAGAGCCGCCGCGTGTGGATCAAGCCTACGGACACTCCTCGTATGATTATGGAACGCGTCGTCCACCTCGAATCCCGCCACCCAACCCTGGGTAATAGCCTCTTTAAGGGGGGGGGCGGAGGCCCGGCCCGTCATTTGCTGCTATTGCTACCGTCGCGGGTGGGAGTTGCAGGCGGCGATTCGTCCCAGGTTTGGGCGCCTTCGGGGATCCGCACGACCGCGCTGCTCGTCCAGATGTGCTTCCCGCGGTCCATGTCGATCCCGGCGATTAGCCCTCCCTTGATGCTGACGGTCTGTTTTGGGGTCCCCTCCTTGTCGTGTGCGCGGTGCAAGACGCGGCTCCCGCACACGCGGCAGAAGTAGCAGTCCATGTGTCCGCCCCCTTTGGTCGGCCGCGTCCACACCTGCAGTCTCGACTCGAGGTCCTCCCGCAGAGGAAACAGACGGTCGGCGGGGAACACGGCGGACGTGCCGAAGGCGGACGCGGACTGCTTGCGGCATTGGGAGCAGTGGCAGCAGTACAGGTCGAGATGTTCCGGTGTGGGCGTCTCGAAGGCGACGGCTCCGCACTGGCACTCGACCTTCATGTTGACAAAAGTGATGAGTGATGTCAAGTATCAAAATGGTCCTGGGGATTAGGGGGCTTCTGAAACGAGGCGTGTGGAACTCGGTACGAACAAGTGGTGAAGGCCACAGGGTGATGATGAGATGGGAGAGATGATGCTTCCAGCCGCCATTTACTACCGTACGACACAAGACGGCACGCGAGTGACAAGCGAAGGGCGCGCCATCAACCATCAATCGCAGATGCATCTCACAGGCCGAGCCGAGATAAGTCGTGATAACTCACCTTGTGTGATTGGCTGGACCACGAGGTGTTGACACGGGAAAAACGACATACACGGAAAGCCGCCAAGCTGCCATACTGACAATGGTCTTTTGAAACAGGCTGGCTGTATCCGGCTCCAAATACGAATTCATTAAGCCCAGCCGTGCCCACTTGTGACTCGTTATGATATGATGATGGCACAGAGAGAGCTCGACTGAAACTGAGCCGAGCCTGAGATGAGTCAGCGGATATAGCCCGTGTTGTGTCCGTACCTATGTAATTATGTAGCAAACATAGTGACGGGATAACCCCTGACACGGTTCCTTGTTCCCGCCATCGTCTCAATTTTCCCCCTCTACCGTTCGGTTCGAGTGCGTCAGCCGACAAGGCGCGGATTTAGCCTGTTATCCCGGGTGCATCATGGCCAACATACTGTTTCCCGTGACATGCCGTCACGGCCGCACAGCGAGCGACCTTTTCCCCAGTTTCCGGAATCATCCATGGCTTCGTGGTGCCGACACGGCAATTTCAGCCGTCCAAGATCTCCGTCGCACCGGTCCTGTGCTATTCAAACGCTGGAACCCGGTTCGTTCTTCGGGCGGACGAGAAAGAGGTCGTCGAATTACCTGGTCGTTACCGGTTCGTCTGGGCTGTCCCCCCCCCCGGCCGCACACACCTCCTTTTGACCGCATCTTCCGTTCCGCATTAAGTATTCGCCAAGGGCCAGGCAAAGAGGCTAAATGCAAGCCTGCCTCCCTCCCCCTTTGCAGGCATCTCACCTAGATTACATGTTTGGCGGCACTTGGCCCGATGCAGGTTACCCTCGCCCCTTGCCCCCCCCCCCCCCCCCTCACTGCCGGACAAGCAACGTGATCTCCCAGACCCCTGGAACCACAGGAGCGGCCCCCTCATGCTACCTCGCAATGATTCCGAGAGGATCATAGCCGGCCATCTTAAGACACGGCCCCACAAAGGAGGTTTCCCATCAATGAGATTCTTCCAAACGATGAGATTGGAGTGGTTCAGCGTGGGCCGGCCGTGGTCTGCAAAGCCTGCCTCTGAGCTCTGAGCTCCGAGCTCTCGTCCAGCAAAACGTATATAGACGACGCTCCAGCCATGCCCACGACGGCTTCCACCGACTCACCGTCTCTCATTTGGAAGAAAGAAAGAAAGAAAGAAAGAAAGAAAGAAAGAAAAAAAGGGATAAAAACAACAACAAAAACGTCGACGTAGCCCATCATGCTTCTCGACACCGTCGTCGCCGGCCTGCTGCTGGTCGCCAGCGTCGCGGCCGTCCCCATCGAGAACCCCATCGAGCTCATCAAGCGCGCGCCCAGCGCCGGCGTCGTCATCCAAAAGTGCTCCAAGCCCGGCGTCTTCGCCCTCGCCTACGACGACGGCCCCTACCAGTACACCTCGCAGCTCGTCGACATCCTCAACAACGGCGGCGCCAAGGCCACCTTCTTCATGACTGGCAAGCTGTACGGCTGCATCTACAACCAGCGCGCCGCCGTCAAGAAGGCCTTTGACTCGGGCCACCAGATCGCCTCCCACACCTGGACCCACCCCCAGAACTTTGGCAGCCTGAGCTCCTCCCAGCTCACCACCGAGATGAGGAACCTCGAGCAGGCCATGGTCAACATCTTTGGCAAGAAGCCCGCCTACATGCGGCCCCCCTACCTCGCCACCGGCGGCTCCGTCCTCTCCACAATGAAGACCCTGGGCTACAAGGTCATCACCGACGACGTCGACTCGGGCGACTGGAACGGCCAGACCCCGGCCCAGAGCCAGCAAAAGTTCCAGCAGGCCGGCGCCGCCGGCAACGGCCACATCCCCCTCATGCACGAGGTCTACGCCGGCACCGTCCAGACCCTGACCCCTTGGCTGATCAACTGGGCCAAGCAGAACAACCTGAAGCTCGTCACTGTCGGTAAGTCAACGGTGCAAACGCGGCGTGCAGAAACGACGGCCCAAGTCTGGGTTTCCGGGCGAACCAACACTGACGTCTTGTACAGCCGAGTGCCTCGACGACGCCAGCGGCGCCTACCAAGCCGGTTCTTTCACCGGAAACGGCGCCAACACTTGCTAAGTGTTTGCTGGACGTCTACTCGATTAGCAAACGCGAGATCTAAGTGGGGGGGGGGGGGGGGGGGATCAGCCTCCCAGGCTGCGTCACAGTAAACAGCGGTCTTGGCTCGTGTAAAACCCTTCGTGGACATAAACTTTTGGCACATGTCTATTTTGCCCAGTATATAAGAATATTATGGAGGAAAGGCTTCTATGCAAATAATGAGGTTCCCAAGCATTGTCAATTAACAACATGTCAATGTACCGCAGGCCAGTGACGATCTTGCAGCAAACCTTCCAGGCGGATCACATGCACGCAGCTTATCCGAGATGTCACAGTAGAATGGTCTAGATTCTACATTGTTCGTTGAAGGGGAAACACATGCTCTCCTGGCAGCATCGCCATCCTGTTGAAATCTCGGGTCAACGAGCCTCGTGGTCGGATCTGGACAGAGGCCACGTAATATCAGCCCTGGTGAGCGGACGTCATGACGGTAGTCAGAAATCTAGAGTACAGCGCATACCTCATTAGAATGCTATTGAGACAAGTCAAGTTCATACCTAAGGTGCATGGTCCCTACGGCCTTATCCCTGTTGAATAAGAACGTCATCTACTTCTATGCATGGGAGCTTGTCAATTTGCGGTTAACATGTGAAAACTATCTGCATTGATGAAATGCAATCTGGACAACGATTGGCTCCGATTTTGCTTCGAGATGGTAGGCCTCGTGCATAAAGGTTTGTTTTCTTCTCCTCGACGTCGGCTTGCCGATTAACTTTGCCTTCTCAACATTGGAGATGGCCGAGGGCAGGACGGTGACGCACAGCGAGAGCAATTCCAATTCCAAAATCTTATAACCGAAGATGAATTCAAATCAGAGCGAGTCAGAATCTGGCCATTTACCTTCCCGGGCAGGCCGCATGCCCCTCCATCCAACAACGTTATGGGTTGTTTCCCCAATAACTCTCTTGTGACAAAGTCTCCAACATCCATCACAACCCTACCGGTCATATCCAGAGCTCAATTGCGAACGGTTTCGTATGCAAGAGGCCGCAAATACTCACAAGTGTGTAAGCCTATGCCGGCACTATCAAGGACTCAGCCTTTGGTGTCTGTCGGAACTCTGTTGACCGAGATATTGAGGTGAAGTCTCGATATTGTCAAAAGCTTATGGTTATCTCAGAGCACTTGACCAATTGGAGATGTTCCAATAAACAAATTTAGGGTTCCTTCAAGACTCCGAGTGAGATACGAGCTAGAGTTGATATTTACCTCCTCCCTATCCTACTGGTAAATCTCAGATGAACACTATCGGCTTTTGAATTCGCTGACGATGGCTGTGATATCCATAGCTCAGGCAGTCTTCCAAAACGTCATGGCAAGGAAATTAAAGAGAAACATAAAGTGCCTTGAAAAGACCACGGTTGAGAGTATTGTTTATCGCTACCGATAACTATACTTTGGTTAAGAAATACAGCTGAGCAACACTCAGTACAGTCCCACCAATTGTCAAGAATATTTTACAAGAAGCCAAAAAGTAAAAAGAAATAACACTAAAAAATAAGAGAAAAACGATAGAAAAGGAAAAACAATAGAAGGGTAAAAACAATAACCATGTCTTCTCAGTCGTATTTCTCGTCTCTTTACCTTACCTACCATGTTTTCCTTACGCCGCAGTTGCCCCAGGCAGACGACTTTAGTGTCGAGAACGAGACCGCTCTTATTCGGTGCCTTTGCGATGCCCTTACCAAGTTTCGCGAGTTTGTGCCCAACGAGATGAGATCAATGGTCAAAGTAGCTGCTGGTATGATGCATGATATGGCTCGCGTGCACCAGCCTCTGGGAGACACCGTCGCCGTCGACGAGGGCAAATTGCTCGGCATGCTACATGAGCCATCTCAAGCAGGTAGGTATTTTCTCCCGATCTATGCTTGTTGAATCTGCTAAGCGTGTGCAAGAACGCGTAATTCCCCTCAACATCAGGGCCCAGAATGCCGGAGTTTTGATTACCAAGGCCGGCGACTCGGTTCACTTTGAGGCGTTTGAGCTGTCCCCGACCAACACCGCTGTCATCACGACGATCGGTCGCCTTCGCAGGACCTTTCCTGGTGTCGGGGTTGCCGTTGGTCTCGACAAGTTCAACGACGCGGGCTTCAAAGAGACTCTCGCTGCAACCCTCGCAAAGATGAGCTCTCAACCGGCTCCGGATACTCAACCGCGCGCAAAGAAAGCAAGGCAGCTCCACGACGAGAGTCGCGATACCACCAATCCAAAGATGGTCACCGAGCTTCTATATGCTTTCCTGCAAGCTTCGGGAAACCCCCTCAAAACCGAAAGAATCTGGAAGAATACCCGAGACGAGGTCAACTGGTCTAGTTGCCTCCTCCCGTGGCGCCGTTCCCCGACGTGGCTGCTCGTTCGCGTTTGCCTGCAGTTGGTATTCGGCCGGCTGGCCGTCCAAGCAGGCCGCTCCGAGAATAATCTTTACAAGACTTTCATGGCTTTCATGATGGCCGAGGTTCTCGCTATCGGGTTACATCATGAACTCCAGTCAGATTTGCTTCTGTCAATGGTCGCAAAACTTTCCAGACGCCTTCTCAAGCTCGGAGCCGAACCCGCACCTGCTGCGATTAACCACGTTCGCCGGACCATGTGCCGGGCCAACGAAGCTTTGTCAAAACGATGGTCTGACATTCAACTCAACGATACACCAGGATTTGGTCACGAGCTAGAAAGTCTGAAGACTTTGGACTTCGAACAAGACTCAGTCATGCATCTTCCTAAACTAGACAACTTTCTGGCATCATTAGCCAGGCGAGATACCAAGAAAACAGAATCTGCCTTCAGTCCTTCGTGGAAGATGTCAAAATACGAGTCACTTAAACTGCCACTGAGAGTAGAAATACCTGACAAGCAGCATTTGTCTTTGCACTTGGCAGCCTTTGAGGCTTGGGTCGACAAACATTTGCAAGCATGGTTTGAAAACCAATACCACAATGACGTCACCAATGTGGTTTCTTCGATTCGAACTCTTCTCGAAAGCTACCACGATTGTGCCAGTACCTTCTACGAGGGTAATCCTGAATCGACGTCAATCATGCTGTTGACGATTTTGGACCTCTGGATTGTCTGCGACAAAGCCGCGATACAAGTACATCCACTGCTCAAGGATTACGACCCCCAGGTTCCAGTAGATATCTTTCAGAATCTGCTGCTGCCTGAAAAGCGTCACATGGAAAGGTTGCACGCTGCCGAGTTGTATCTCGCAGAACGCAGTCGCAACTGCAATCCGAGGGTTCCCAACATCTACACAACCTTTGGCACTCCCACGTGTTTCTCCGCTCGTTACTTTGATAAGTCGTCTCAGCACCTGGATCTCAAACACAAAATCGAAGAGAAAGCCCAACAAGACCGGGAGGCAAAGAAGCGAGAATTGAGCTCGTTGAAAAGCGAGTATGAAGACCTCATGAAGAGATATCACGCCAGTGAATGCGAGTATCATGAGGGCGTCAACGAGTGGGGAGACAGCTACATTCAGCACAACCGGCATTGCACGCGGTGTTTGCTTCTCGAACGTGCCAATGGTTTAACAATCATTATTCACGAGTGGCCGCTTCCAAGAGAACCCACTAAGCTGAAGTCAACTGTTTTTGAACTGTTGTTACCAGATGCTTTTGGGAATTGGCGTGAAATCAGTCTTTTCTTTCTGTTTACCGTCCTCAAAGCTGATATCGTTTCGCCGAAGAAGCCTGACGCACAGTATCCATTACAACGCTATGATGGCCTCTCTCGGTACTTCCAAAGCGCGGTATCGTGTCAATATATCGGTCTCCTGTCGCAAGACAAGCCTCACACGAAGACGCATCGGTACGAGATTTCGGTTGCAACGGCTACTGAGGACAAAGTGTGCCTCAATAATGGGTTGAATTACGCTTATTATATGGGCCGCCAGGCTCTCTTTCTTACTGCATTCAAATTCGAGGATCCTATCCTAGAGGAATGCACATACCGTCTCTCACCGGCTTCAAAAGGAATCCAGAAGTTTCTTTCCCGTCCGTCATCCGCGCCTAGCGGCCCATCACCCAACACTGTGATGGCAACGATTCATGACTGTCCGGATGGTATGCCCATTGAAGAATACAAGGCCCTGGCTTCACTTCCTCTTGGTTACAGGATTCAATGGCAAAACATTCTCATTCAACTGTTCTCTTCCTATGTGGACTTCAAGAAGAGAGATACGGCTCTTTTGGTCCAGCAATGTGTCTACCAAGCCGGGCCACCAAGCGGATGCATGCTTCGAAGCGCTCACAAAATTTGTCAGGAGAGGGACTTTGCATTGAGGATGTTGGAAGGTCTTTTCGAAGGCATCCAACGCTTTGAAGAGAATTGGCAGTCTTTGGCTGCCTTGGGGACCTTTACCGCCTTGGCCCGCCGCCTTCTTTCACTCACACTTCATTCCAATGTTCAGAGAGAGTGCCTCCGTTTCTTATCCAAGGCCAGAGGAGTCTTGTTTTCCTGGGCACAGACTTTGAAGTGCAAGGCCCAAGGGTCATCAGAAGATCAAGAGAAGCTGGAATTCCAGCGCAGGGCTATAGAAGCCTACCTGATGTGTGCGGACACATTTAACGTCGATGAAACACATCAGGAAGCTGTCTTCCCGAACGATTCAAGCATCTCGGTCTTCCTGCAGTGCTCTATTGGGATCCATGAAGGCTCTCAAGCTCTCTTGCCTTCCCCTGAGAAGCCTGTTTCGCACCTTTACTCCCGTTGGCAGAGAACCTCATACCTGCATTGTGCTCTTCTGGCAAGAAAGATCGTACTACAAGGTAGCTCTGCACTCGATGATGCAATTACTGCATCTTGGTCTGTCTATGAGCCCAGCAAAAAGTGGGAGATGCTGTCAGAGGCACACGACGTATGGCTAACAAGCATTACCGCTTCGACACCAATGGTGGTGCACTTTAGTCTTATCACAGGAGAGCTGTTAATTGACGGGACTCCTTTGGATCACCTGCCGCAACAGTACCTCAACCATCGTTCATATCGTCACTTGTTTGGCAGCTTGTCTCTTGATATCATGCCCACGCCAGCCCCAGGAATGCAGTTCTCCTCCAAGAGACGGTACGCGGAGTACAATGTTCATTTAGGCCTCGGCGGCCATCATTTCGGCGATTCCGAAGTGGATCTTCTTGTACATGCTTCCAATGGCGAGTCACACTACGAACTTGTTCCGAAAAGATGTCTAAAAGGATGTCTACCAACGAAATTCGTCGAAGAATACGTTCACTGGTGGGACTACAACAAGAAGCAGGTCGAGTTCCGCGATATCGTTACCCCGTGGAAGTGTACGACATCGCATTGGAGGCTTTCCAAATGCGCGTCTGGAACCAGTTGGACACTTACGCGAGACGACTGCGCCCTAGTCGACACCTGTAGCCGGTCTGCAAAACTCATGTCAACAATTTTTAAGCCGCTCGAGGATCCCTACTGGATACACATTATTTACAGAAAGTCAGACTCATCGGTCTCTGTGGAACTTCCTCGTGCTCTACTGGATTTCAACCATACTCCTGGTCATTCTTCAATTCACTCAAGGCAGTTCCGCGGTATGGTGATTGACTTGGATCAGTCTGTGGGGGCACTGGTAGGCTTGAACAACAAGCTGGTATTGAAATCAGACCAATCTGGTCATCCCGGGATCCCAACATGTCGCAAGGTGCTTGTGCCAGAAGGCAAAGTATCTTTTGCCAAGGCGAATAACCACGTCAATGTCAACATCGCCAGAGGCGTTTCAAGAGTGCACGTTTATCAGGTAGACGAAAGACTCGGCACACTCGTTAGCAACAACAGTTTGCAAAGCAATCTTTTCCTCGCCTATCTACATGCCCTTACTTCTTTCGTTGTTCCGGATCCCCTTACTGAGAAGACGGGCACAGAACAAGCACTGTCTATACTGGACTCGGCTTTGGTCAAGTCGTTTTACATCTTGAGACCAGAGAATGTGGCGCTTCTGTGCCAGCTGGCCCGGCTTACACCGGGTAGAAGTTACTACCCTGCCAACGAGCGAGTAATGCAGACGGTTACCTGGTCTTCACAGCTAAATTTCCTGTCTCAACATGGCTTGTTCTATGAACGAGTGAGATCCATCTTCCAACAGGTCAAGAGGTCTAAATTCTTTCGCCCGGACTTATACATCGAGCCACCAAAACTGGATAAAGGGGCTGCCGATTTGCTGAAACGAGAGAGTATTCGCTCATCAGCATTTAGAGTATCTCGTTTCGGGGCCGAGAGCTTCAGTCTGGAGTATGACACTCTATATACTGCAAGAGATAGGAACGAGTCATTGCAAAGGTCGCGGGCTTTTGCAATCGCTCGCTTGGCTCTCTCTGAAGAGGCGGTTCTGGTGGAATCCTTACCCGCAAATATGGCTTCACATCTATGGGAGTTTTTGTACAAGGGCTCTACAGTCTTCGGTCGTCATCTCAGTCTCCCTACCGATGCGATTACCTACAATGCCGAGTTGCTTTCAGAATCTGCCAAGTTCATAACTAATTATTGGATTGGGCTGCAGAGAGACTTGAGAACTTCGGTAAATAAGCACCGATCAACGATTTGGCTAGCAACACTTGCCTTTGCAAAAAGTCCAGACATGGCAGTGCTCCAAGCATTAGCTTTGTTCCGAATAGCCAGGGACGTTGCGGCAGTCTCCCCACCAGCAGGAAACCACTTCAACTTGGATAGTGGTGCCAGCTTCAGGGCAGCGAGAATGCGCCCATGTCTTGATGAATTCTCGGTATCCTTCAACGCAGCCTGCGAAGCTGATTTGGAACGATTGCCATACGAGTCCAAACAGTCTTTTTATAAAAGAAGGTTCCAGTCGTTCAAAAACAAGACAAATACAGCAGTGACCAGCCTCATTAAATATCTTGAGAGCCAGTGGCCTTGTCAAAAACCGATAATAACTCCGAAACATGTCGATACGCCTTTGTGGCACGAATACATACGGGTTAACGCCGCTACTTCAAGCTTCGAAGCACTCTTCGAGACTTGGTACGATAATCTTCAACTGAAAAACTACATCCAAGAGATCGCCCGTCACATACCATCTCGAATTGCAACTAAATACCTCCCGGAGCCCTTACTGACGACAGTCGAGTCGGAATGTTCTCGTAGACCACGTTTCATCAGCGAAGACGCCATGTTCCGGGACTCTATACCGCCCTCGGTTGCACTGCACGAATCTTGGATTGTTCAATATGAGTCAGTTCATAAGCGTCAGCGACGAGATTACCGGCTGCCGAGCCTGCTCTCCAGCCTCTGCAAAAAATCCTCGGGAGAGTACCAAAGGAGTTACGTGGAAGACCTGGAGTCAAGCTTCATTGCTTTGCAGCAACGGCAGCTCGCGGATGACTGCAAAAGTCTGTCGCAATATACCGAGGAATTTCTGGCAAAATATGTGCAAACTTGGAAGAATCACGTCCAGAAGCTTCAAATAAGCGCTGTTCTCGGCTTGCAAGGAAGTAAGTCTGCGGAAAGTGCTACTGAAATATGCGACCGCTTTCAACGGCCAAGACTCTCGGTCTCGTCTCTTCTACAGAGATTGAATCATGTCCACAGAGACTTGACACCGGGTGCATGGAAAGAATTCTTGACTCATTTTGGCGTGGCAATAACTCAGCTGCAGCGCGCAGAACGGATGTTAGCTTCGCTGGGCGATTCGGCTGCTCTGGTCAATGAGCTACAGAATCCAGGTCATACCAACTGGTCGCCCAAAGAGTTCCCGGACACGCTTCTCTTGGAAATAGAGAGCGGGATTATGGTACGAGAGGTCCAGGAGAGCATCGCCGACAAGATGAGAAGCCCGCCTGATAACAAAAACGTCGTCATACAACTCAACATGGGGGAAGGCAAGTCGTCCGTCATCGTCCAAATGGTCGTGGCGGCGATCGCAGACGGCTCCAATCTCGTGCGAGTCATTGTTGCGAAGCCCCAGTCTAAACAAATGTTCCAGATGATGGTGTCGAAACTGGGCGGTCTCCTCAACAGGCGCATTTTCCACATGCCCTTCTCCAGAGCCGTCAAGATTGGCCCGTCTGAAGCTTCAGATATCCGTGCCATCTTGCAAGAGTGCATGGATTCAAAAGGAGTTCTTCTGGTCCAGCCAGAACACCTGCTCTCTTTCCAGCTGATGGGTATCGAGACGGCCATCTCGAGGAAAGGAGAAGTGAGCGCCTCTTTGGTGAGGACCAAAGACTTTCTCGACCGGGTATCTCGCGATATTGTGGACGAGAGCGATGAGAACTTCAGTCCCAAGTTCGAGCTCGTATATACAATGGGAACACAACGCCCGGTCGATTACAGCCCCGAGCGTTGGATTTGCATACACCAAGTTCTCAACGTCGTGAGGAGATATCTCCCAGAAATCCAGCGGACCGACCCCAGCTCCGTGGAGATATCTGCACGACACGTTGGTTGTTTCCCCAGAACACGAATCTTGCGGGAAAGTGCCAGATCTAGGCTTCTCGAACTTGTGGCACGTCATATCAGCGAGGTCGGCACGAAAGGGCTTCCCATGGCCTCTCAGCCTTCTGGGGTACAGAACGCCGTTTACATGTACATATCCAAGGCTGACCTATCTGAATCCGAGATCGCCGCAGTTGAGAGCTCGGAGCTCTGGTCTGCCTCGACGAAAACTACGCTGCTGCTCTTACGAGGGCTCGTTGCATGCCAGATACTCAGTTTCGTCTTCTGCCAGAAACGATGGAGGGTGGATTACGGACCAGACCACAACCGAGTCCCTAGTACGCGGCTAGCTGTTCCTTACCGAGCCAAAGACAACCCAAGCGCCCGATCCGAGTTCAGCCATCCGGACGTGATAATCACATTAACGTCCTTAAGTTACTACTATGGTGGGCTTGACGACAATGAGATGTTCCTCAGCTTGGAACATCTTGTGCGGTCGGACCAAGCCGACACCGAGTACCGAGTTTGGGTACTAGACAGCGACCAGCTACCCGTCACGTTCCAGCAGCTGTCAGGGATCAACCTGGAGGATCGTATGCAATGTATCCAGCAAATATTTCCTTGTTTTCGATATGCGAAGGCTGTCGTTGACTATTTCCTTCAGCACATCGTATTTCCCAAGGAGATGAAGGAGTTCCCGCACAAACTTTCGGCTTCGGGATGGGACATTGGTGCGCCGAAAGGAAACCCAACCACAGGCTTCAGTGGCACGAATGACTCTCGAGCATTTTTGCCACTCAGCATCAGGCAGCTTGATCTTCTGGACCAAAAGCCTACCAACGCATTAGTTCTGGAGTACCTGCTTCAGCAGGAGAACTCTGTGGCTTTGATGCCTGCGGCCAGAAGAAGCAACACCAAGTCGGACGCGGAGACCTTGCTGGAAATGGTCGTTCAGCTAGACCCGCCGGCCCGTGTAATTCTTGATGTCGGCGCACAGATTCTCGAGCTCGACAACATTGGAGTTGCGAAACGGTGGTTGGAGATGATCGACGACAAGGAAAAGACACAAGCAGTCATCTTCTGTGACGAGAACGATCACATCTGCGTTGTCGACCGCAGGAACCGGGTCGAGAGTCTGCACACATCTCCGTTTGCCAACCAGACTGACGTTTGTCTTGTATTCTTGGACGAGGCGCACACGAGGGGAACAGACCTCAAACTCCCGGAAGATTATCGCGCAGCTGTGACGCTTGGGGCTAACCTAACCAAAGATAGATTGGTACAAGGTAAGATGGCCGTCGTTTTTTTCTTGGTGTCTTGCTAAGACCATACAGCTTGCATGCGAATGCGGAAACTTGGAAAGGGCCAGTCTGTGGTTTTCTGTGTTCCTGACGAGATCCGACGAAAGATTGAAGCGAAAACGCAGAGTGATGACGCCCCAATAACCGTAGCTCGCATCTTGGAGTGGTCCATCTCCGAGACTTTCGCGGATCTCCAGCGGGGCATATGGTTGTGGGCGAACCAAGGCCGCCGATACCAGCGAAATAAAGTACTTTGGGAAGAGGCGCACACTGACGGGGCGACCGTATTGAGCCAGGAGCATGCTGAGAAGTTTCGCGAGGATGAAGCGCAAAGCATCGAGATGAGGTATTCGCCACACTGCCGGTTCGACCCTTCTCAAGTCGACGCCAAACACCAATTTGATGATGTCACCAAGAGACTGCTCCAATTTGGAGGTCTCAACCCGGAATCAACGACGTTCCGCGAGGAACAGGAGCGGGAGTTGTCTCCAGAAGTCGAACAGGAGCGTCAAGTGGAAAGGCCTCCTCCAGCAACCCCAGTCAAACACACGATACATCCCGATGTTCGAGCGTTTATCTCTCAGGGCGTCTATCCACCGCAGTCCCCAGCCTTTCTCCCTGCCTTTCGAGCGCTCTCTGATACCAGCGCCGCAAGACATTACGATGTAACCAAGTTCAACCCAGGTCTTCTGGCCACACAGGACTTTGCGCGTACCATCGTTCCGCTGGGCAGAGATTACATGGCCGACCTTTTCCAGCGACCCGTTCAGTGGATATTGACGAGTGCAACGGGTTGCGGTACTATCAAAACGGCAATCATCATTAGCCCCTATGAAGCGCAAGAGCTCTTGCCGGACATACAGAATTCCTGCTTTGTGTCCCTTCATCTTTACGCACCTCGTCCAAATATAGGATACCGCGCACTTGACAGCTTGGATCTTTACACGATCCCAAAGCAGTCTCCGAAGAGATTTCTGCCAGACCTCGTCTTGACGGAGCTGAATCTGTTCTCGGGACAGCTGTATATGAAGTCGATGACGGAGTACAAGAGCATCTGTGGCTATTTAGGCTTAAGATTTCCGGGTCAAGAGGGTTCCCAATCAGACGGCCATGCATATTCTGCAAATGTTGCTTCCGCTGAAGCTGCGAATTTGCATCAGTTCATGAGAGTTGTTCTGATGAAGATACGCAGAAGCTGTCAGTCAATCGACAAGACACACCTGGGGAGAATCCTGGAGTACAGGGCGCTCGAAGTTTCGGATTTCGAGAATAATATGGGCCTGTAATCAGTACCAATGTATTCAAGTTGTATATAGATTAGGTTCTCAATTTCATCATGTCATTAGAACTGACCGCGACTGACTCCGCGCTGGCCGCCATTAGAAAGGATCACGTGGACCTTCTTTAACCAACAATTGATACATGGATGGCTTGCATTTGAACCATAATACCAGACTCCTCCGTGTTGTCATGTATTTTATTTGATTGTGACGCATCTTTCCACCCCATGGTGAAGCTTACAATGTAGACGGTGTGGCAAAAGCGACACCACTAACTGCGGGTACCCAGAATGCCTTATATCACATCACGTTACGATATATGGCGTAGACCCTCACACTCACCCTACTAACTTTGAGCCATCGGTCAGCTTCCTCATGATATTCATCTTCCCCATTATACCCACCATATTAGTCAGACCGTCTGACGCAGCACGAGTGACGTGGCACTTACGCTAGCTTGAATGCAGTGTTCCGCGGTGCCTGGCTCGTCCCAAACCCCTTCGAGGTGCTATCCTTATAGCACTGCCGAGCGCGACCTCGCTGCCCAAGGAGGCCGGCGCCATCTCCCCGATGACTACGGAGTTGCGATGCCAGGATGTTATATGCTTTTTGCCATGAACGAAGCCGGAGTACCTTCATGTTGTGTGGCGAATTCCTTCAAGGCTGTTTTTGATGAAACAGAAGCTGGTGGTATGCGTGATGGTGGATACTACGTGCTTGTGTCATCTGCGATGCGCTGGTTACGTCCGCGTGTCTCTTTATCCATTGTCAGCCACAAACACATCATCGCAGAATCTATGCACGCACTGACTGAGGTTAGTGAGATGTGTTCATTTCAACATAGTTTCTGGAATCGTTTTTGATGTATGTATATTTCATGAGATTCTTCCATAAACTTTATATTCATAGACTTTTAACATTGAAATGGTTCAAAAGCCGTGGAACTCAAGGAAAGACTCGTACAAAGTACTGTGGCGTAATACAAGCCTTCCAACTAGGGTATCTACCAAAACATCGCTAAACCACAACGAGGGTATTATCACGACCCAGGTCCTGCAGTCCAGCTCACCATCAACCTCCCATTGCTCGGTCTTTTAAGATAACCGTGTTTCAGAGTAGCTAGATTCGATTCGCAGTCGTCCAGCGGGTGGCCGGAGCCGTCAAGTAACGTTCGACTTCGACGACAGGCATGACGCCCAGAGTTGAGGAGCTGGCCTGGGAGTCGAAGGAGCGACGGTTGTCGGTTCGTTGCGCCAGCACACGCCTCGTGGCCTTGGAAGCGGGCGACAGGGTGAAGGAGAAACGTCTGTTGGAGCTTTGGTAGTTCAGACACGTCAGTCACTCTGCTTCTTGCCTCAGTTCCCAAGGGGGCTAAACATACTTGGGAGCCATTGCGTCGGTATTTTCAAATAATGTTCTGGGGTTTTGTGATTTGTAGGGGGTTCTTGCTTGCTTGAGATTAGGGTTTGTCGTGTTGGACTGAGACAGCCTCTTCCTCTGCTGGAGCGGAGTATTGGGTGGCTTATATAGACCTCGATTTCCAGTTTCATCTCACGGGCGTAATATGGTCGACACTGAAGGTTTACAAACAGTGCACAATCACGTCATACACGTCCGTAGCCACGAAGGTATCGCGACCATCATTACCGTAAACGCAAGAGGTAAATTCAGCCCCGAGCACAAGTTGACTGAAGATCAAGCGTAGCCATTGCCAATGGTACTGACGACTAGCCTTGCTCATTCGCCTCCACCTGCTCTACAGTCCATAGTTTAGGGCGTCATGCGCCACCACGATGACGCTCACCTTTGGGATTTTCGGACTTTAGTGGTGGGAAACTCATATATGATTATGCTTACACCCTGCGGCGCAGTCCAATTAAGATGGCCAAACCCAACCGGATCGGCGGACCCCAAGCTCCTTGGGACCCTTCTTGCATCACCATGCAGGCCAAGTCCACCCTAAACCCAAGAAGTGAATTCCACACCGATAAGGGAAAGTCATTTATTTCGGTGTTTAGATGCTCCAGTGGCAGAGACCAAGTTGAATACGGCACTGACGCAGATCATCAGACTCACAACCCGGCGGTGATGTTGAAGCAGATAGAAACATACCCAGGCGATCGCCGATGACGAATGCCTTTTCCGTGAGGATTGCAACCTGCTATGACCGCTTCGTTGACCGACACGGTGATCAAGTCGATCGCAGCCTCGCCTTGAAAATTGAAAAACCCACACGGATGTCTCCTGGAAGACCACGCTGCTCGCCAACTTGGGGCTGTCCCGAAGATTCCGGGGCCCATCCGGGCGTCGGGCGTCTTCCGGGCCTCGCCGGCCCCGAGGTCCTCCCACAACAGCTCCGCTGTTCCGATTAGTCAGCAAAAAACTTTGCGTGCCAGTCTGCCAATTAATATTATCATGAATCTTGGAGGACCAACAAGCAAAACATCGTCGTCGGCGTTACAGTAAGATTGCCATCAGACCAAGACCATGGAGGCGAAAGGTTCGTCAGCTGCCCAGGGCGCCAGCGCCCCCGTTCTACCTCCCAACGTCACCATATTCTCTCCGACGAAGCCAAGCGCTGCAGAGGCTCTGCTAAACGGCCGCATCTTCACCCGGCTCACGGCCAACGCCCAGGCCGAGCCCTCTAAACTCGCGGCCGCGCTCAAAGACGCCAGGTCTCGCCACGCGGTCGACGAGACCTTCTGCTTCAGCCACCGCGACGTCGTGCTCATCTTCGACGCGGAAAAGGACGGCGGCGGCGCGGACGTGACCGACGCGCACCACGAGCACTTCCGTCTGGTGTGCCTGGCGCTGAAGGACGCGGACATCAGCCTCGACGTGGCCGGCTGCATATTCGACTCCCCCACCGCTTTGCAGGCGGGCTTTCAACTGGACACGCTGAGCTCGGGGTCGGTTCTTGTCATTGACCTGATGGGAGGGGACGACGAAGACTCCGACGACGAGGATGACGAGGCTGCCGCCGAGAAGCTCTTGATGAGCGGAGACTCGGGAGCCATAATGTCGTGAGAAACTGTGTTGCGAGAATCAGATAGCCTCTTGGCCATCTAAAGCACTCTGTCGCTGAAGGTTCCGACGGAGACGGGGCGATGCTCTATTATCCGTCAACTTTCATCGGCCGCAAGAAAATCAAGATTTGACGTTACGCCATGGTTATTTTGAAGGAAACCCGGAGAGCAATGACGAAATAAAGAAGGAGAAGAAATAGACAATACCCACATTTGAATGCAATGAATGCACCTCCCTACATCACGGGAAAAATATACAAGCTCTGAGATCACGATGCTAAGCCTTGAAAGCGGTTCTTTCTTCTGGTATAATTTATTCGAGCTTTAGATATTTCCTTCCGAACACTAGCCTAGCTGTGTGTATCCCGCAGTATACAGCGTCTCGGCTGAATATTGTAGTCTCATGAGAGGCGAGGCGTTGCAGCTGCTACAACCTCGTCCAGCTCCAGATACCAAGGGTAACTGAGCTTTCGTGGCTCCGTGTTTGCTCTATGTACATCATCAATCACCATAAACCTCTCGAACCAGCAAATTCTGCGCTTGTTTTCTGCCAGATCTCTGCGGCCTCAGCAATTCTTATTAGATGCAAGGTTTCCGTGATGATTGGCGTGTCGATGCGGAACGAGATTCACGTTCTTGCAAGGCCCAGTATTGCGTTCCACAACGAGCACCGCTATACGCCAGTCAACTGCAACTCTCGTTCATCGGCTATCGTCATTATGTAGAAAAGTTTCCACGAAACCTCAATGGCTTCCGAATTTTACTCCGGACAATGCATTTACACTGTTATGAACAATTAAGTCCAGCATAGGCAAGTTTAGGGCTACCCCAGGGTTAGGGTTAGCACTCAGTAGCAGGACCAACGATGATCTCTTTTGCAGATCATTACAAAAGCCCCAGGGTGGGTAGTCTCTCACACACATGAGAGGAGGATGAATGGCCTTGATGGGAGCTTCAACTCTAAGTTCTGCCCCCGCATCGCACGGCCTCAGCTTAAGCTTCAATCTGGCCCGGCCCAAGCTAGAACGGGTTCTAGAGCCACCGACCGGAACTCAGATTGGGACCGGATGCAGGAAGAAGGGGGGCGACATGGGCAGGCGGACTTCTGGTGGGAAACAGGCCTACCCAGGACTAGGAGAGCTCGGGGAACGGGTGCGAGTATAATTATGATCGAGTCATCGCTGGACTTGGGCCCTCAGGATGGAAAGAATTAAAAAAAATTGTAGCAAAGGCCCATGAATGCCGAGCTCGGCGAACATGGCCTCTCGTATCGTTGGTCCATACGTGTAGATATCCTCTAGCTTGGCGCCGCCTTTTTGGGCGACACTGGATTCTGGACGTGCATGGGAGTCTCGATCCCGACACGTCGGTATGGGGCCGGACGGCGCGCCGAGCAACCACGACCAGGCAATCGGTCCCGAAGGCCACGTTTTTGTGCTGTCATGGGAAAAGGGCACAGAAACGTCATCTGCACCGGAGCGTGTCAGAGAACAGCAGCCGCGTGCACGAGCTGGTGGTGGATGCCATGTGGTGTTTTGGGGGGCACAGCGGTGTGTCTCTACAAAGCATTACTCGACATTGGAGGTTTGTTCCTTTTCGAATCGGGTTCGTTCACGTCATAGCCGTGTTAGACTCCGCAAGACCCCGCGTCTTACTGTTTGGTCGAAGCCCACCCGATGGCGGCAAAACACGGCCTGCTAATAGTATGCACACTACCTATTCGTTCGTACGAATACACTGAGTGTTAGACTGGGAGATGAGCGCCGCTGATCCTAACCCCAAAGAGATGACTCTCGCTTGTTAGGCAAAAAAGGTCACCATTGGACGACAGTTTTCCCCATGCTGGCTCCCCATGTCTTGTCTGTTCGGTTGCTCGGCTGCCACCCACACACCACAAAGCCTGCGGAGACCGATGTATTCGATGCTTGAGTGTTTTTCTCCTTTTTATCCCCCGGCGCAGTAGCAGGGCGCCAGAAAGACGGATCTCATCCCGCACTTGGCGTGGATTGGCGGGTCAACGGGTCTAACCCCCCCTCCCCCCCGGTCGAGACATCGGCCCTATTCCATGATCAAATCCTCCCATCCGTCCCCGACTCCCCGTAGCGCCTGTATTTCCCCCTCCCTCCCCAACGTCTCTGACGGGAGAAACTGTGGGATCCCCTCGGGGAAGTTGGTACTTGGAAAAGCTGGGGGAGCGCCAGTCCTAGAAGTCCCGCCTTCGGGGCCCTCCGATACCCAACCGACCGGACGACCTACCTTTTCACACGAGTTCGATACAGAGCAATGGGGCAACGTGGGCTGATTGACTCGCCCATTGCTCCCGCGATGCAGGGTGACGTCCCCCGTGGACTCAAGCACCTCCGTGCCTTGTCACCTTGTCTATCCGTATCCAGTCGGAGACTAGTTTGGTTTGGACCTCTATATCTCTCTCTCTCTCTCTCTCTCTCTCTCTCTCTGCGGACGGGCGGGTTTGTTCCACACGTCATCCTGATGCGGCCGAGGAAGCTCCATCGGAGGCACAAGTCCTCGAATGTCGTTGGTAGTCCAACTTGGCTTTGTGAGGTTGGAGGACGAGGAACTGTACCAGACTGGGGGTCCTTCGACCCGGCATCCCGGCCTCCACGCGCGCGTCTGCGCCGCAATAAACTAGGTTGTTACTCGATAGGTGTGCATCGGGGCTTCACCCCACATGGGAAAAAAAATGCTGTTGAGAGGAGACGGGGATGGTTAATCGTCCCCCCCCCTCCCCGCGGGGACCACGGGACTTGGCCGAAGAGCGCGCCGCCATCTTTTATAACCTTGGACATCCCGGCAGATGTGAAGCTTCTTGGAGCTTGTCTCGAGTCAATCCAGACGTCCGTCCTCTGATTCCATCCCCCTCCTCCTCCTCCTCCCCACCACCCAGACCACGCTCTCAACCGCCATCCCCGTTGTGACATACCGAGAGCCGACGAGGCACAACAACCGCAAAGATGGCCGCCGCGAAGCCGAGCGACCAGATGAGTATCACTCAGGGTCTCGACACCAAGGGCGGCGATGTCGCCAACGTCGAGGACCCGGCCCCGTGGACCCCAACGCGCCGCGGACCATGAGCCCGGAGCGCCGCGTGGCCGTCGAGAAGAGCTTGAAGCGCAAGATTGACACGCGGTGCTCGCTGTTCGTGCTCATCTACATCATGAGTACGTCTTTTTCTCCCTTGTCCTTTTTCTTTTCGCGCGGCGCGGCGCCATTTCCCCTTCCGCTCCGTGTGCTGACCAACTGGCCAGACTACCTCGACAGAAACAACATCGCGGCCGCCCGCCTCCGCGGCCTGCAGACCGACCTCAGCCTGGACGACACCCAATACGCGACCTGCCTGAGCATCCTGTACGTCGGCTACATCCTCATGCAGGTGCCGTCCAACATGGTCATCAACAAGATCTCGCGCCCGTCGTGGTACATCTCGGCCGCCATGCTCGTCTGGGGCCTCATCTCGACCCTGTCGGGCGTCACCACCAGCTTCGGCGGCATGGTCGCCACGCGCTTCTGCCTCGGCTTCGTCGAGGCCGCCTTCCTGCCGGGCGCCCTGCTCATCCTGTCCAAGTGGTACACCCGCCGCGAGCTGAGCACCCGCAACGCCATCCTCTTCTGCGGCAACCTCATCTCCAACGCCTTCTCCGCCCTCATCGGCGCCGGCGTCCTCTCCAACATGCAGGGCGTCCTCGGCCACGCCGCCTGGCGCTGGCTCTTCTGGATCGAGGGCGCCATCACCATGGCCGTCGCCATCTCCGCCGCCTTCGTCCTGCCCGACCTGCCCACCAACTCCAAGGGCTTCACCGAGGAGGAGCTGTACGTCGCCCAGCTGCGCATGACCGAGGACGTCGGCGAGGCCGACGTCGACTCGCACGAGATGGGCCCCATGGACGGCTTGTACATGGCCGTCAAGGACGTCAAGATCTACGTCATGATGATCACCTTCACCGCCTACGTCGTCGGCTTGTCGTTCAACGCCTTTTTCGTAAGTCCGTTCCGCTGCCGCCGCCGTCGCGACGCGGCCGCCGAGAGACAATGAGGATCAAAGACGCCCTTTTGCTGATCCGACATACTTTTTTTTTAGCCCACCCTCACCGGTACCCTCGGCTTCAGCTACGTCCCGACTCTGCTCATGAGCTCGCCCCCTGGGCCTTCTCCTGCATTGTCTCCCTCATCAACGCCTGGCACGCCGACCGCCAGCAGGAGAGGGTAAGTCTTTCAACTCTCGCCGAGTAAACTCGGACCGTGTTGCCGCCCAAAACATTGATGCAGCTCTAACGTTTCCCTTGCCAGTTCTGGCACATTGTCGGCCCCATCTGCGTCGGTCTGGTCGGCTTCGTCATCTCCATGTCCACCCTGAACGTCGCCGCCCGCTACGTCGCGCTCTTCCTCCAGGCCAGCTCGTACGCCGGCTTCATCGTCTTCTACTCCTGGATCTCCTCCTCCTTCCCCCGCCCGCCCGCCAAGCGCGCCGTCGCCATCGCCATGATCAACGCCTTCTCCCAGCTGGGCAACATCGCCGGGTCCTACGTCTGGGGCCTCAAGGACCACGGCTTCCGCAACAGCTACGGCATCGTCACCGCCATGTTCGGCGTCACCATCATCGGCTGCTACGTCTTCAAGGTCATCCTCGACAACCTCAACAAGAAGCTCGAGGCGGGCGAGCGCGCATGGGAGGTCCACGGCGACGTTGCCCACCAGACCGCCGACGTCACCAACGGCGACGAGATCGAGGCTGCCCGCATGATGGGCAAGGGCTTCAGATACCTTGTCTGAGCCCTATGAATCATGTGAACTGGAGAATATGGTGGTCGTTTTGATACCCATGACATGAGTATAGATCATATCGTGTGAATACAATACTCGGTGGATGCACATGACGAACCCTCTGCGGATTGCCAGGTATGGCTGTCACTACGTCGATACAATCAAAGACTAATGTAATGAATTGGCCTCTTGGGGTGGTGATACTATCCTGCAAGCTTTCCGTGATGATTGTTGCACGATGCTCGGTACGGTCATCACTAACAGCAACCCTATTATTGGGGGCATAATACCAAAGCGATAGAAATTGGAGAAATATCCCCAACCAACGGAAGAGAACGAGAGTGCAGAAGAGCCCTGGAGAGGGCAACAGGTTGACGAATCCTGCCTGGACAAATGCAACCCCGCCATCCATGGGGGCACGTTATCAAGCCTCATGTCAGCACCCCCGTCGCAATTCCCGCCACGTTTGCTCGACCGACTTTTCCACTCCTTCACCCGGCCAATCCCCACGTTTTCAGAGCCTGTCTTTTTATGGGACGGGGTGCGGATACTTGGGGGGGGGAGGAGGGGGAGATTCCGGAGCAGTCCTGGAGTCCCCCCTCCGAGTTATCCTCGGAGTCTGACCGAGTGCGGGAAACTGGCCGGTGCTGACCAGGATCCAGACGTGCCTGGATGGATTCCTTGCCCCGCATCCCCCTCTTCTCCAAAGTCTGGATGGGTTCGCACCTCTGCTGCGGGTTCGGGTGAGATCCCTGGTTAGCCGCCGGACCCGTGGAGAATGTCCATCCACAATCGCGGAACCCCAGACACACTGCGGGAGCGGGAACACACAGGCTGTGTGTCTGTCCCTCTGTCTGTCAGCTTTCTACGGAGTAATCATTCTCAGGTCTCCCCTTCAAGTCATTTCCCTCCAACGCCTGCTTGCCTACTGAGCTCGGAATCAATGCCAGGTGTGGGCAAGACACACACACACACTTGTCACCTGGCAGAAACACTGATGATTCGATGCTGCAAGCGCCTAGAGCTTATACTCATGATGAGAATCTTGGTCCAAGGGGATTCCGTTCGATGGTTGACAAAGGGTTCGTGGTTGTATCGAGAATGGGCCGTCGACATACTCTATGATATTAGTCAAAACAAGGCGTGGTGCACGCGTTGGGTGAGCTGCTTTATGCACCGCTCCAGCACCAACTGCATCATCGGGGTTTTTTAAATCAAGCTTTCTTGCAGGCTCGGGAACACCCTCCCCCCCCCCCCCTAAGGTTCTGGGCGAGATCCCCGCGTTGGCATATTGCCAGTCTTGGCCCCGACCAGCGACGGGATTTCCAACACTGTCGAGCCGACACGCGGGGCCGTGGAATCTGAACCCCTCTTTGTCATCCTCGACCGCGGCAGCTGCACAGTGTCCGACAGGCTATGCGATGTAGGCCGCAGCCCGAGATCGGCCAGAGGAGACTCTCGATGCCGCCAACGTCTCGGCCCCTGCTGACGCCCGCCTCTGAAATTGATTCACCGGGTCTTTGGGAGATGGACGAGGAGTGAATGAAACACACAATATGGGGCTTAACGTAATGTGTCAGGCAAAAGGCCAGCAGTGACATAATGAAGATGTCCCTGGCCGCCTCGCAAAACCCCCGTCTCTCGGGCTTTCCGTAGTCGGGCTTGCGTAGGCCCTCGTCCCGGCTGACAAGGCCCAGGACCGTAAATAATAGTTTTTTTTTCCCCTCCCGGCCATCAGGCCTCAATCTCTTCCGCTTTCGATGCCGTCTGCGGAGCTCCATAGGGTTCCGTTATCCCAGGGTGATGTAGAACTTGTACTCCATGGACACCTTCCATTTCATTTCGTCGGCCCATTCTCGAACAAAGTCCCCGAAAAGTGCAAACATCGCCATACATGCCCCAGACCGCTCTGCTCGCCCCGCATCGGCGTCCCTGTCTTGGTCGGACGGAGAGGCCCGCCATGAACCGGCCGCAAGTTTGGTAGTCTCTCCGACGGTGAATGCCCCATGTTCAGGGCCGGAAGAGAGAGTGTGGCGCTATATATAAATTCTTCGAATCCCCACGCATATGACGCCGTCCCTTAGTCCGGTTCGGACTCCAGAGGTGTCGACTGCAGCGTGCATGTTCGCCGGGATGCAACGTGAGGAGCCGGATACAGCCCTGTGGGAGGCATTGGTAGATGAAATGCATTTCGACCAACCGCGAACCCGAGTTGATTTTCAGCCCGGGTTTCGTAGGCAGTTGATAAGACCAACACCCCCTTTGTGTATGTTGTGTTGAGGGCAAGTCACGGGGTCCAAGACACCCATCACCACCCTGGTTTTGTCAGCAACTAGTCGGCGACAAAGGCTCGGGACGCTTCTGCAATGCACCAGGATACTGTGTATCGTGGCGGGCACGCGAAGCCACTGTCATAGTTTTCGACCTTTGGCATCTCCTATCTCGTATTTTGCGATATTCCCGATGGCTCACATCGCCCCTTTAGGTCCGTTGTCGCAACGCCCCTAGAGAGGGGCGCCGCATTCACGAATAGCCGTGTTCGACGGGCTGCCGGACAGCAAAAAACAAAAAAAAACTCGATATGATATTACTCGCTAATAGCACTCATGAAATCATGGGCAGGCGGCCAGACCTGCTAGATCTGCTAGACCTCCTGCCTGCCGACCAGTAATCCGGCACCTCCAGCGTACCGGGCGGCGAAGGGGCCTTGCGCGCGTCTGGCGAAGGGATGGCTTGCATGTAGTAGTCGGGCTGCTGGGCGTAGGAGCTCGAGACCCCGATGCGGGTGGCGTGCCCCCGCTGGTAGTCCTTCATCACGGCGAAGTAAAAGGCCGCGTTCGCGACGATGCAGGCGCAGAGAATCTCGATGGATGCCCACTGACGGAGAATCGTTAGCTTGTCCCGTCAATCGGGCGGCTCGGGTCTGCTGGCCTACCATGGAGCGGGACCTCTGCGAGACTGCCTGGTTCAGTATCATGGGCAGCCGCATGATGGTGATGGCGACAACGAGGCCCGCGACGCTGAACAGGAGGACGACCTGCGCCTTTCTGCCGGACAAGACGTCAGTATCAAAAGCCGAGGCTCCTCGCCGTGGGGCCCTAGCCTACACTTTGCGGTCAAGCTTGACGTGCCGCAGGATGGGAAATGGGAAAACGATGAGTGCGATGTCGGTGATGATGTTGAAAACAGCCATGGTGATTAGGTTCCCGAGTGCTCGGTGACAGCCATCTACGCAGTCTCGTCAGTCCCAATCGCGTTACAGGGTCAGCGGCTAGAAACAAACGTACTGTTACCAGAAAGATCAGGAGACCACATCCTGTACACGAAAATGTTAGGGAAAAAAGCGCATGGAATCAGGCGGGCCGAGGGAAAACCCACAAGTACAGTGGCCGGCATTCCGCGAGGGTGGGTATTAGAATGACAAGGAAAGTAACGACGATGAACCACCAGAGAGCCGTGGTGGCGACTTTGCCCCAGCGGAAAATATCCACGAAGCGGGAGTAGAAGTTGAGCAAGCAGAGCTTCAACGACCATAGACTGTGACGGACTAATCAGCAGAGGACGCGCGCGCGGGTGCTCGGGAAACTTACAACAGAGCATAGAATATCCGCGCCGGGATGAGCAGCTTGTGTGAGACGACATAGTACTCGGCCAGCTTCTCGACGGTGAGGCCGCGGGCGGCCGCCTGCTCCTCGGTGGCGGGCCCGTATGTGTGCGTCGGGTTGACGATGAAGGACATGGTGATGCTGGCCGTGCGGCCGATGAGCGGGACGAGGGCGAAGGCCATGTAGGCGTCGTCGGCGTGCCACGTCCGGTGGCAGGATTCGTGGACTCTGCATCGCCACAACAGACGGTACCCGCAGCGGACGAGGATGAGGGCGGTGCAGATGCTGGCCGCGACCATGTCGAAGGCCACGTCCGCCGACATGATGTTCAGGAGGGCCGGGGTTCTGTCTTCTGGGAGGGGTCCTGGCAGCTGCTCAATGGCGGCAACGAAGGCCGTTATGATGGCGTTGGCATGTTGGTTTTGTAGGTTGTTGGATACTCGTCTCACTAGTGCTCTCTCTGTAATATGTCTCTCTTTCTTTCTTGGAGTGGCTCGTTGCTTGTGGCCAACCTTATTCCAAGACCCGAAATAGCCTTGTCGGTCTTTGAGAGACAGAGAGAGAGAGGGGGGGAAAGACACCTTGCTGCTGCTGCACCTTGACTGAAACCGGCGTGTGTTACAATACCTCGACTCTTTGGTGGAATGCGGGCTCTGCCGTTTGAACAGGCAGTCCAACGTTGCGGGATGTGGTGGAGAACGGAGGGAGAGACTCGGATGGGACGAACTAACAGGGCAGGGCAGCGTCAAACATTCTTAACAGAAAGAAAGCAAGGGCATGCGCCGATCCAGCAACGGACGCTGCAAGGAGCTTGAATGATGGGTGACAATAGTCGAGGGCATCAAAGGGAACCGGACTCTGAGTCAGATACTACCACACCCGCCCTTCCCTACTGTAATCAAGCCGACTTTGTTCTAGCGCAGCTCTCCTCCCAGCACCTGGGCCTCAGGAGGACCGGCCGGTGTGCCTCTGATCCGGCAAAAGAGGCGTACAGCCCACCTGGAAACTGCTGTGTTGGAGGCGGGAAAACAAGCGAGATGCGGGTAGACGGAGGGGGGGGGGGGGGGGGTGAAATGGGTGTTCTTGATGGTGGTTGTCCAGTCACATGTAGCTAAGCTTTCGAAATGCCATTCGCGGTTCCGGGACCGCGGTCCACGCCGGTGCGCTATGTCATTCGCACGATGGCCCGGGGGGGCGGGAACGAAGCCTGTTCAAACAGCCCAACAAGGGAGAGAGAGGGCCAAGAAAGCTCAGCCTGCCTGCGGTGACGGGCTCGCTCGCAGGTCGAGCTTTTCAAATTTCCCCGCATGGGGTGCGCATCCATGCCATTAGCCCAGGTGCCCAGGTGGCCAAGGGACCGCCGGCACACCTCGCTTTCGTCTCTTGTGGAAATGGGGGCGTTGCGATTATGAAAAAGGTGTCTGGCTTTCGAGTTGGCCGGGAGGTCCGGCTTGCGGTGTCTCGGTCGGCGCCAAAGCCGGGCAGGACACCAAGTCGTTCTGGACTCTTTGGGGTTCCTTTCCAAATCAGTTGACTCGATCTGGGCCAATTCTCGAGATCGGTCCCGCCTGACAAAGGCGTCTCGGTCCCTTGCGGCAAACATCCTCCGCTCTTTTCTCCAAGGCCCAGGGGTCTGTCTGTCCGTCTGTCTCTCCAAGAGAGCACTTGTTCGAGTTTGGCCCAGTGCCCCGACCCTGGGGTTAGCTGCGCGCTTGTCGCCCGGCCTAAGCCCAAAGTTGATATATGGCCTCGGATTAGCCCTGGCGCTTCCAAGCCCGGCGCCATGGGACGACAGAGCGAACCGTCCATCCCGTCAATAGGCAATTCGGTAATTAGCGGCCAGCCTATTGATGGATTCGTCTCCGACAGGTAAAGGTGGCCTAGACCGCATCGGGACGAGGAAAGAGTCGGTTTATTCAGAGATTGCATAGGGTGGTTTGCATCACTTTTCGTTTCGGTGTCGGCTGATGCAGAGTTCGGCTTCCATTCTTGCCCTCTTGTGACGGCGATCTGCATCATGATTACGTGCAGAGACAGGCAGACCGAAGGGCAACCGGCCAAATGCTGACCTGACCGTACATACGTGGATATTGTAATACCACGAGCGGCGACTGTTGTCCTTGCAGGCCGTCTTACTAATCCGAACAAAGCCCGTGATGATCGATTCTTTTTGGTTTCAGCCTTTCAGGTCGAGTTATCCAGTGGCATCTGTTCATGGGTGATGACTTCGCCTGGCTGGCTGCGCCCCTAGGTTTTGTATCCCCCCCTCCCCAGCGGCCGGATTGGGAGCTGATCAACTCTCATTGACCATGTATCCTGCCCACCAATGTTAGGCCACGTAGACCGGCATGGCACCATCTGCCATTTTGGAGGGTAAGAATCAAATGTGAATGGCGAGACTTTGTCGCATTCCAGAAATACCCAGGCGCGGGGTTGGTGGGAAATCATCTCGACACCGTCGGCCCTGTCGGCCACTATCTGCGACGAGAGTAAGCGACAGCTTTTACCGATAGTTGAGACGAACATGATGTTGTGATTGTTGCTTTGTGTACCCATGACGGACGGTTGCCAAGACTGTCGTTTGTCAGAGAATCTCTGGAATCGGGCTTTGCTGTGTTTGGAAATCCATCCCTTCTCACCGGACGCAGCTGTCCGGAAAGGGTATCGTTTTTCTTTTTACGGATAGAAATTACCGAGTGGTAAGCCCGATGACCAAACATCAATTTCGTACAAGCACTGCCGAGGACGCTGGTTGAAAATGGGTAGACGCTGACGTCCTTCACATTCCAAGAACGTCAAGCTTGTGCGGCACTGCACTTGTAATATTCCTGCCGCCATCAGCCTGGAGGACTGCAAAGAAGAAACCCGGATGGCTTCGCCACGACGCTGGCTCGTCACCTGTGCGAGTGCAAAAAGTTTGGTTTGAGAAGGGATCGTGCGTCGGCGAGATGCTGTCCCGGATCGAATCGCTTGAGCTGCTGTGCGAAGCCAGCAGGCAACGGATGGCTCGGACGTTGAAGCTAAAACAAGCGTCCCCGAGTCCACGGGAACCATCTCCCTCCTTCGGCCAACGAGCCCTCCGCCTACAGCACCGGGTGCGGACGGCGCGGAAAGTGGGGACGGGAGGCCGAGGTCAGAGGCCGGAATCGCGACGGGCCCCACCGCCCTAGCCGGCCCTTCGGGGTCTCTTCCGAGGTGCTCGGGTCCTACCCAGACCTCCGTGTCCGGGCACACCGGAAAACTCGCGACCAAAGCATACGGTATTCGTCCCCTTTGCGCGTGGACTGCCCGCGCTGTACGTCATTGGTGAGTGTAAATCCAGGTCCAAGCATAATGGGCGGAAACGTTTCATCGAGAGTGGTGACCGGCGATGCTTAACCCCCATCGACATCCAATCAGACAGCCTTGATACCATTAGTTCCAAAGCCCAGCCGAGATCTCTTCCAACCCCTCCCCCCCCTCCCCTGCAACCGCTTTTTTTTTTTTCGCAGTGGAGTTGTGTTCCACAACGACAGGAAGGGTCCGGCGTCGTGAGCCTATGGCGAGCTGTGCTGGATGAGAAAACTGCAAGCAGGCCTTGTTAGTTATGCAGCTTCATCGCCCTAACGCTCCGCCGAGAGATATTTCCCAACAGGCCAAGACCATGGACAGCATCAGTGACCAAGACCGGAATCTGCAATGGTGTCCACTCTCCAAAGGAAAAAAAAGGAAGGAAAAAAAAGGAAGGAAAAAAAAAACCAGTCGAAATCCGACGCTGCTTGAGGCTCGTTCTGTTCGCGAGCCCAACCGCTCCTCTCCCCCGCAGTCTCAGAGCAAAGTACTCGGGCCTCCTTTCGTCCGATTTGTTTCCTCACTCCATACATCCTGCGGCATTCAAGCGCCCAGTCCCGCTTCTTGTCTCCTTCTCCCTCAAACACCAAGCACCCATACAATGCGGCGGACCACAGAACCGGCCATGCTGGACCCGGCGGCGCAGAAAAAGACGCTCGACTCGGACGCGCCGGCGCCGGCGTCGGACGTCCAATACAGCTCCGGCGGCTCGACCGAGGACATCTTGGAGAATGAGGGCGAGGACCCCGTGCTGGCGAGGAAAATGCACCTCGTCAATGACGTATGACACACACACAAACACATTCAAAAGAAAAACCACTCCAGGAAGCTTTCGTCCTCACACCGCCCGAAGAATGGGACACTAACCTGTCGAACCAAATCAAAAAAGGCCAACGACCAGATCGGCTGGACGCCGTTCCACTGGAAGCTCTTCGTCCTCAACGGCTTCGGCTACGCCGTCGACTCCCTGCTCGCCCTCGTCCAGTCCGTCACCAACACGGGCGCGTTCCTGGAGCTGGCGACGCCCTCGACATTCCGCAACGCCGGCGTCATCTCGCTGTACGTCGGGCTGCTGATCGGCGCCGTCTTTTGGGGCTTCGGCGCCGACATCATCGGCCGGAGGATCGCCTTCAACGTCACCCTGCTAGTCACCTCGCTCGCGACCGTCGTCTCGGGGGCCAGTCCCAACATCGCCGCCTGGGCTTCTTCGTCGCCCTCTCCGCCTTCGGCGCCGGCGGCAACCTCGTGCTCGACCCGACCGTCTTCCTCGAGTTCCTGCCCAGCAACAAGCAGTGGACCGTGACGGCCCTCGCGCTCTGGTGGGGGTTCGGACAGACATTGATAGGCTTCATCGCCTGGGGGTTCTTGAGTACGTTGACCTTGCACACACACACACACACACACCGTCGCCGACGGCCGCATGTTTTGGGCCGAGGGTATGTACTGACAATGGCCTCAAAAGCCCAGGACCGATGGAACTGCACGGAAGGGCAAAGCTGCAACTGGTCCAACAACCCCGGTTGGCGATACGTCTCGTTCACGGCCGGCGCCTTTGTATTCGTCACCTCCGTCCTGCGAGTGACCGTCATCCGCTTGAGGGAGACGCCCAAGTACCTCCTCAGCGTGGGCCGAGACGCGGAACTCGTCCGCAACTACCAGGAGATGGCCCAAAAGTACGGGAGAGAGTGCTCGCTCACGCAAGAGAAGCTCGCGGCGTGCGGCGAGTTGAAGAACGCGGGCAGGACAGGCGCACCTTCAAGTTCGTGCTCAACGAGCTGGCCTTCCACGTCAGGGGCCTTTTCGTGACCAGGAAAATGGCTCTCAGCACCACCATGGTTTGGATGTCGTGGACACTGATCGGTCTCGCGTACCCCCTCTTTTACGTGTTCCTCCCGTGAGTTCTGTACACCGACATGAGTCTCGCGCCGTGTTGAATGGCATTCGTCTGACTGACCACCATCAGCTCTTACCTCGCCTCCAGGGTCCCGGACAGCGTGGAGACGCCGTACGAGACGTGGCGCAACTTTACGCTGACCAACATTTCTGGAATTCCCGGCCCCATCATCGCCGGCTATCTGACCAACCTTCCCCGTGTCGGCCGGAAATACACAATGGTCATCGGTGCTCTCTTGTCGATGGCGCTCTTCTTTGCCTACACTGCGGTGAAGACGGCCGATCAGAACGTGGGCCTTAGCTGCGCGATCGGTGAGTGGCCTGCCTCGAGGCGCCGAACCCCGTGGTCACCGCAGACGCCGCGAGGCTGACATTACTCTGTGAAACTAGCATGCTGCATCAACATCTACTACGGCACGCTGTACGCGTACACGGTCGAGGTGTTCCCGTCAGCGCACCGTGCCACGGGAAACGGCATTGCGGTTGCCTGCAACCGTCTCATGGGCATCGTCTCCGCCTTCGTTGCTACGTCCGGCAACACAACAACAGCGGTGCCTCTCTATGTGTGCGCGGGACTCTTTGGCCTGATGGCGGGCGTTTCGGCATTGTTTCCGTTCGAGCCCTACGGAAGAAGAAGTTCCTAGATTCTGTGCGTGCCTCCAGTAGAGCGCAGAAGCGTACACGGCTATTATTTAATCTGTCACCTCTCTTGTCAACTAACATGTCGGGCAACCTAGCCTGTCTGACGGTTGAACCTCTTATCCGGGCCGCTGGTTTTGTCAACGGTACTTGTTAACCCACTCTCCACAGCTGCTGCAAGCCGTACGACTTATCTCAAGTAACACTTTCAAGTCCCCAGGTATCCGCGGTCGCCTTTCTCGCACAAGTTCAAATACGGCCCTTGGAGGCTTTCACATTTATCGAGTGGCTGTTACCAATGAGTGACACTTGAGCTGGTGAACGGGCCAAGTAATAGTCCTCTGAACCTTTGTATCCCGAATTTGCTATCTTGTATTCAATCGCGGCATTACAATGAAGAGTAAGAAGCGCCACATCTTGCTGTCAGAGGTGGTTGTTTCAACCCGTAGAAAGAAGCAAAAGCCGCACGACAAGCTCAGACCAGGTCACCTCAGTTATAAAAGATGACGATTGTTCCTATTTCACCTTGCCGGATCTCGACAGTCTGGTCAGGTGACGCAAGGCGCAATGACTCAAGTCGAAAAGGTTCACTGTAGTCAGCCCAGTGAAAACTGCCCGGTTCCGCGTACCTTTCTTGATCCAGTCTAAAAAGCCACTCCAACAGAATACTTGAGACAAACATCTATTTTTACTCAACTCCTCAAATACGACGTCCCTGCCGTATGATGACTCTCAGCTGTCTGTTGGTAGTCGATCGGGTTTGCTCGATAACCGGCCTATAATTACCAGAACGGGCATCCACCGGGGCACACACCACACAGGCTCACTCATTCTTCCGATGATGACCGCAGAAAACACTCCATCGTACGTCGATATGACTGTCTCCCAATGATGAGTACCGTACTAGGTGCCCTATCAGATCGCGATGCAACCTGCTCCCCGATGAGAACATCGTCCCATTTGCTCTTCTCAAGTCGTCGACGGGCGCCAACGCAATAGGGGGTCCTCGTAAGGTTCATCTGGAATGAGATTCTGCACTCGCAAGAGCGGGACTGGAGCACCTCGTCCCGCGTTGGGCCGTAACGCAATGCATGTGATACTAATATGGTTAAAAATACGGTTACTATTTTTGCGCCGAGTGACTAACTAAGGTTGCGTCCGAGTCTGTCATCAAGTGGGGGGGGATGAGGATTTAAAGTGGTGGTAGTCAAGGCAACCCGAGCCAGGCACGCGGAGTCGCGCAAGGTTCGTCTCCTCTCTTAAGCCCATCATCCCTACATGCACATCCGGCACTTATTCTCGCAAACTCTGCTGAGGTCCGCGGTAAGCCCCATTCTCCCATCGGATCAGACTAGGTGACTACGGCCTCGTGCCGTTAGCTTGAATTGCCGCGTCTCCTCCGGGTGGGCTGTTTCATCTTATTCCACCAGCTAATCACAGCCGAATATGGGCTCCCGCTCTGGCAAAGCGTCTCAGAGTCAGTTAGATCAGCAAGGCCTACGAGGTTCAAACTCAAACCCTCGTCCGATGAGAATCGTAAGCAAGAACAGCCGACGTCAGGCCAAAGCTTGCTTCTGGGAAATCGGCACGGCGGATACAGCAACTAAGATTACAATCAACTGAACACCGCTTGGCAAAACGGGACGGATTTGCTGAGTGTCGATATCCGTCGAGCCGAGTGGGTTACTTTCCCGATCCGGTCAAACGTATTGGTTCCAAGATATCAACTTGCACTGCACATCTTCACCATGTACCCAGGCCCGCAATGCAAGGAGTAAGAGTGACTTCGACGACACTTATTACCCCCCGCCCTCTCTCTCTCTCTCTCTCTCTCTCTCTCTCTCTCTCTCTAGTGACACACAAGCACACATGAGTCAACAGCTCTGAAGGATCTGCTGGTTCTGCTTTTACACTCAAGATTACACTTGATTTCAGCCGCTGCCATGAGGGAAGCAGATTTTGTTCTGCCTGTTAAACGCTGCTGTCTCTCGCTGCGACAACTTGGCAAAAGCTTTGGTCAACATGAGATGGTGGGCGTTCTTTCAATGTAAAAGGTGTTGTTTTCGGCAAGGTGCTAACGACAACCTTGGGTAAACTTTCTCTCGCATCAATCTCTGTTACACGGACTTTGGGTTTATACCGGGAGACCTTGAACCGGCAGTTCAACCGAATTGATGGTGTGGTCCCACGTGGTGCTTGAGGAAGGGGGGGGGGGGCACATGCTCGTTCCTCGCCACATTCCCTCTGCCTTATCTCCACCGCGAGGTCTTTCTAAACTAGTAGTAATATCTCCTGTCCAAACTTTCTGCTGAAGTCTATCAAGTACGCGGCAAGAAGCTGACTCACTTCTCATAGATCTCGGAGATCCACATGAACTAAGTAAACGACGATCTCGTATGTTCGGGGTCACAGACATCGTGTATACCCGGCCTCACAGAAACGACCAGAATAGACTGCAGATACATCACTATAAGTAGGCCGCCAAGTCCCGTCTTCTAGAACTATCAGCTCGTCACCAACGCCTCAGACATCGAACAACAAGGACACATACTCAACACAAGTATTCAAGCTTTTCAAGATGATCGTTCCGCGTTTCGATACAATCTTCACCGTTGGCGCCGCCCTCTCCGCCAGCGTTGCGTTGGCCGCTCCCGCGGTTCAGCCTGCTCTCGATGCCCGGGACTTGGCCGAGGTTAGTGATTGCAAGACCAGAATCCCACTGCGAAGAAAGCTTCATGGCTGACTTTGAGGTACGATGCAGAACGAAGCCGGTGTAAGTTTACATGTCATCAGAACACAACAATGTCAAGCTTTGAGACAGAGCTCTCAAACTATGCCAAGCTTCCTGGAACCGGAATGTTTTGCTGATCTATAGTCGTATCCACAGGGACGGCGTGCCAATCTCGACGAGATAGCAAACGAGGCCTTCATCGTATGTTCTTTTCAACTACGCCTTCAGGATGCAATAATCAAGACGGCTAACATTCGACTTACAGGAGCGACGCGACAATGCTGATGATGATGAGTGGCGCCGCTACCGCCGACGCCGCCGTTATGGCGAGGTAGCCGACGACGGCAAGAAGAAAGACTTCTCTGTACGTCCACACCGAGTACCCATATGTGACATTCGAAGTGACTTACATTGAATAGGAGGGTTGGCTACGTGGAGGCAACCCCCGCGAGGATTTCGACTTCATCGTATGTTCCAACTACACCTGAGAAGTAGCAATTAAAACTAATAGTGAGCCCACAGGAGCGTCGAGACGATGCTGATGATGAATGGCGCCGCTACCGCCGCCGCCGCCGTTATGGCTATGGCGATGCAGACGCCGACGATGTTGACGACGGCAAGAAGAAGAAGTCCGACGTCGACGACGGCAAGAAGAAGTCCGACGTCGACGACGGCAAGAAGAAGAAGGACGATGTCGACGATGGCAAGAAGAAGAAGGAAGCCAGGTCTGAAGACGGCAAGAAGAAGAAGGACGACGTCGACGATGGCAAGAAGAAGTCCGACCTCGACGATGGCAAGAAGAAGAAGGAGGCCAGGTCTGAGGACGATGGCAAGAAGAAGAAGGACGACGTCGACGATGGCAAGAAGAAGAAGGACGATGTCGACGATGGTAAGAAGAAGAAGGAAGCCAGATCCGAGGATGATGGCAAGAAGAAGAAGTCCGACGTCGACGATGGCAAGAAGAAGAAGGACGACGTCGATGATGGCAAGAAGAAGAAGTCTGACCTCGACGATGGCAAGAAGAAGAAGGAGGCCAGGTCTGAGGACGATGGCAAGAAGAAGAAGTCCGATGTCGACGACGGCAAGAAGAAGAAGGACGATGTTGATGACGGCAAGAAGAAGAAGGAGGCCAGATCCGAGGATGATGGCAAGAAGAAGAAGTCCGACGTCGACGACGGCAAGAAGAAGAAGGACGATGTTGATGACGGCAAGAAGAAGAAGGAAGTCAGATCTGAGGATGATGGCAAGAAGAAGAAGTCCGACGTCGACGACGGCAAGAAGAAGAAGGACGATGTCGACGATGGTAAGAAGAAGAAGGAGGCCAGGTCTGAGGACGATGGCAAGAAGAAGAAGTCTGACGTCGACGACGGCAAGAAGAAGAAGGACGATGTCGACGATGGTAAGAAGAAGAAGGAAGTCAGATCTGAGGATGATGGCAAGAAGAAGTCCGACGTCGACGACGGCAAAAAGAAGAAGTCCGATGCTGAGGACGGCAAGAAGAAGAAGGAGGACTTTACCGTATGTTCTACCCCCTTATCTCTTGGAAACATGATAACTGACTTCATATCCACAGATGCAGCAAGACAACGCTGATGACGACTGGCGCCGCCGTCGCCGCTATGGTGAGGCCGAGGAAACCGACTTCTCGACCGTTGTATGTTTTCCACTACGTCTCTGAAAGCAATATACGAGATGCTAATGTTAAATCTCATAGGAGCGACGCGACAATGCTGATGACGATGAATGGCGCCGCTACCGCCGCCGCCGCCGCTATGGTCAGGCCGACTCTCAGGCAGAGAACGTAGACGATGATGAGTGGCGCCGCTACCGCCGCCGCCGCCGTTACGGCGAGGCTCAGGACGACCTCTCAGCTTCTCTTGTAAGTTCAGAGCAACCCTCCAGAAGGAACAGTAACTGAGATAACTCATATTGCAGTCTACAGGAGAAGCGGGACAATTTAGAGGCGCCTACTAAGCTCGTCGCTCGGGCACGGGGTGGTGGTGGAGGAGGAGGAGGAGGGGGAGGAGGACGCGGTGGAGGGGGAGGAGGAGGACGTGGAGGTGGTGGAGGAGGAGGACGTGGAGGTGGTGGAGGCGGCGGTCGTGGCGGAGGAGGCGGCGGTCGTGGAGGTGGTGGAGGCGGCGGTCGTGGTGGAGGCGGCGGTCGTGGTGGAGGCGGCGGTCGTGGAGGTGGTGGAGGCGGCGGTCGCGGCGGAGGCGGCGGTCGCGGCGGAGGAGGAGGCGGCGGTCGTGGTGGAGGCGGCGGTCGTGGTGGAGGTGGCAGCGTCGCAAGAGGTGGAGGCGGCCGTGGCGGAGGAGGCGGCGGTCGTGGTGGAGGCGGCGGTCGTGGAGGTGGGGGAGGAGGCGGACGCGGAGGAGGAGGCGGACGCGGAGGAGGAGGCGGACGCGGAGGAGGAGGTGGTCGTGGTGGAGGCGGAACTGGTGCAAGAGGTGGAGGCGGTGGCGGACGCGGAGGAGGAGGCGGACGCGGAGGAGGAGGCGGACGTGGAGGAGGAGGAGGAAGAGGAGTATGCCCTAACCAAATCTTCAAGCTAAAGAGGACCAAGACAGCTGACATCATACCAACAGGGACAAGGAGGGCGAGGCGGCGGTGGCTTCAATGGCGGCGGTCGCGGAGGCGGTGGCGGCCGGGGAGGCGGCGGTGGTCGTGGAGGCGGTGGCTTCAACGGCGGCGGCCGGGGAGGCGGCGGTGGTCGTGGAGGCGGTGGCTTCAACGGCGGCGGCCGAGGAGGCGGCGGTGGTCGTGGGGGCGGTGGCTTCAACGGCGGTGGCCGAGGAGGCGGTGGTGGCCGGGGTGTAGGCGGCTTCAACGGCGGCGGCCGAGGCGGAGGCGGCTACAATAATGGCGGCCGTGGAGGCGGCTACAACGGCGGCGGCTACAACAACGGCGGTCGTGGAGGCGGCTACAACGGCGGCGGTCGTGGAGGCGGCTACAACGGCGGCGGTCGTGGAGGCGGCTACAACGGCGGCGGTCGTGGAGGCGGCTACAACGGCGGCGGCTACAACGGCGGCGGTCGTGGAGGCGGCTACAACGGCGGCGGCTACAACAACGGCGGCCGGGGAGGCGGCTACAACGGCGGCGGCTACAACAACGGCGGTCGTGGAGGCGGCTACAACAACGGCGGTCGTGGAGGCGGCTACAACGGTGGCGGCTACAACAACGGCGGCCGGGGAGGCGGCTACAACGGCGGTGGCTACAACAACGGCGGTCGTGGTGTAGGCGGCGGCTACAACAATGGCGGTCGTGGAGGCGGCTACAACAACGGCGGCGGCTGGAACAACGGTGGTTGGAACAACGGCGGCCGGGGTCAAAACAACGGCGGCGGCTGGAACAACGGCGGCGGCTGGAACAACGGTGGCGGTTGGAACAATGGCGGCCGGGGTCAAAACAACGGCGGCGGCTGGAACAACGGTGGTGGTTGGAACAATGGTGGCGGTTGGGACTATGGTGTCGGCTGGGACAACGGCGGCGGCAACAGGGGCGGCGGCGGCGGCGGCGGCGGCGTAAGCTGGTGTCCATCAGGCCAGATTGTCAAGTGGGACAATTTGGGAGACTGGTACTGCGACTATCCGGACGAGCAGTCGCAAAAGGCCTACTACTGGTCAGCGCCTAGTCGACGACGCCGAAGCCTCAACCGACAACGAGGGGCCAACAAGAACGCCCGCCGGTCATGAGCAGGAGCAGCAGCAGCAGCAAGCAGCAGAAGAAGATTGATGTTACGTTACGCATCGGAAGACCGGGGCAGGAGTTTGTGGGCACTTGAGATTACCAACTTTGGGCTGGCAGGCACCGGCTGTAAGTTGGAGTCTGGGTCTCAGATGGACAACTACGGTTGTGCTAGGGGGGGGGGGTTGTCTGGTTCCAGTCAACCTTCAGCCTGACGTTCGAAAAGACTCTGTTGGGAAGAAGGCCTCTCCGGTAGGCATATATATCCCGGAGCAGGGCAGGGAAAATCCAACATTCTTCCCACGGCCCGCTAGCCAGCGCAATTCAACCTTTTCCGTTTGGCTCATAGATTGGTAGTTTACTTTTAGCACAGAATGGTTAGTCTCAGTCTTTGGCAGAAATTGGCAACAGGTTACGCAGCTGTCTGGTCTTGTGCATGTGAGAACTCGGATTCAAACATCAAAAGGAACAGACAACTGCTTTATTCTTTCTTTCAAATTTTGCCTTCCTTATTTTTTCTTTCTACCGTCTTGAGGCTGTTGATCTGATTGCCTGTTTTGCTGTCTTCTTTTCCGTTTCGTGATTGACAATATAGTTGCTTGATCAAGAAGTGTACTCTTTTCACATCTCGTAGCGTTGGTAGCTATCTAAATAACTATATTGTCTTGATGTTGAGAATTCCCAGGAGTATTCTAATACCGTGAACACAAGATAACTATAACCGGAAGTTTTAAAATAGGCTTGGTTCACTCATACTCACTTCTTTCCCGTATGTTGCTGGCCCCTCAGCTGACATACCAACATATGTCGTTGAATCGATGACATTAATCGACTCCGGCGGTAGACGTTTGAACTATTGACCTCACGTTTACACTAAACACATGATGAAAGACGTTTTTACCGTCAATCATATTGGGTATTTACAGTAGGTTGTAAAGTTCCTAGACCGCGTCCAATGTCACGTGAGGTGTGTTATACCCTTATTATGCCGCATTGGGAAGTAAAAGTAGTCACTCAAGGCTACCACCATCAAATTCCGACTATGTTCTGTATTCACTTGTAGGCCTGTATATTTTGTTCATCCTTGTGGAAGAATCCGAGTGGACATGGCCGGTCACATATGACCACCGAAGTTAGATTATCCCCGCTGCAGCACCCATTCGAACGCTGACCTCTCTGGGACACGGGCTGGTGATTGCCGCATCCACAACAACCGAGGACAATGTGTCATTGGTCTCTACCTCTACTAGAGTTGCAGGGCTCGCCGTTCACTGGGGTCCGCTTCCTCAGCCATGGCTTCTGTGCTCCCAGTCAATATAACCGAATGTCCACTTCAAAAGGGGGGGCATGAGAGGGGCCACTGAGAACTCACGGTGCTGTCTTCGACCCAGGATGTGTGGTATTCAGGCCTCACGTCCGAGTTCGTCATGACAATGTTCGCATCGCCCACGGGCGCTGCCAGAGCCTGCGTCATCGTCGCCAGCAAGAGCAAGGTTGTCCGTGTCGGCTTCATTATGCGTCGGCTTGGGTAAAATAGCCCGCAGTGTTCGTTGTTCGGGGTTGGTGAGTTCGATGTTGATTTCCGAGACTAATAATGTAAGCATTATCCTCTAAGCCTCCATCACAATTGTCTGACAGAACAGCGGAAGACGTTGTGGGTTTATTAAAAGACAGGCGCTCAAACCCCTAGCATCATCGATCCCATCATCAAGTCACAGCGTGCATCATCTGAATAACCTTCCCGGGCTTTCGCCGTCCCAGTCATGCCAGTGAATCATCAGTAGCGTTAGCATGTCGATCAAAGCGTCGGTTCGTAACTGAGACCAACTCATTGCGTCAACGTATAGCAGTGGTGGCTTCCTATGTATTGACACTTTCAATTCGTGGACATTGATATGCCTGCTGTCTAGAGTTGGCAAAACTATGTAGATTTGTTCAATCTCATTCTCGCGGAAGAGTCCATAGCGATCGGTGACTCGGCCAAGGAACCAACCGTCAAGTATTAAGCATCCAGGGCAATATGATATTGAAGGCAAGAAACCTGAGAGTCAACCCAAATGCGCTCGGTCACGTTCCACACGAGCCCCGACACCGTTTGTCGTTTATCCGCTGCTCGACCTGCGATGTCCAACGGCCGCAACTCACGTCCTTTGCTGAGAGAGACACGTATGAAACAATGAGGACGCCGAAGACAAAAACCTTAATCGACGGATGAACGGCATGCTTGGGACTGTACTCGCGTGGACCGACGGGGCCAGGATGCGTCGTTATGTTTTTTTTTTCCTGATGGGCGCTCTCACAATCTTGTGCCGGCGTTCAATACATCAGATGAGCAACGCTTCAGCCGAAAGAAGAGAAAATCAAAGGCTCGGCTCTCTCCCCGTAGAGCATCAATCCAGTCGATATGGCGGATGAGGTCAAAGCGATGACGCTCGGCCGAACGCACGTAGGACAGCGTGGCATGAGGGGTAGAAAGGCAAATCTGTAACGACGATGCCAAGAGGTCAATCGGCTGCGGCTCGGGGGGCTCTGCTCCCCGCCTCTGGACGGGCCTTCCCATCTTCCTATCATGGGTTCCTGTTGAGTGCCCTCCCAATATACCTTCGCTTTCTCTGTCGTCGAGTGACGGGATCACGTGGCTCATCGTTTGCTAGGCCGACCAACCGGCGCCAGTGGAAGTGAAGAGGGTTCTCTTGCATCGGAGGTATTCTGTCGTACTCGAACGGAGCCGCCTCCAGAAAGTCCAGGGGGCCGGTGTCCGGCATCGGGTGATTCTGGAACCATCTGAACGAGGTATGGAACCTGGGAACCTTTCCGAACTGATGGAGCGGCTGAAACCATTCCTCGTGGGGCATGGGATACCGAGGATAGCTTGGATATGCCCAGATCCGAAGCTCTTCCAGGCGGGGAATCGCGACAGCCACCTCTGTCCAAAGCTCGTTCCACCTGGTTCTCTCCGCTACAGCCTCCTCGGCGTCCAGGTCCATGTAGGTCTCTATCGGTGCTCGCCATGCCAGGTGGAGCTTACCGATCCGGGCGAGAGACTCGGGTGCCGTGGTATTCGCGAAGCGCGAAAGCGCATCTGTGCCGATGAAGGAGAAGGTCGTGGACCCGTACAGGGAATCGACCGCCTCGCCGTACATCCGCTTGCAGGTGAGGAGGATTGCCAGGAACGGGCTGAACTCTTTGACGAGAACCCGGCGGCGGTTCCTGCGGCTCTTTGGGGAGGTCTGCGCCTCCTCGGCCTCCTCGGCCCCTTCTTCTGACGGGAACATGTCGTCAATTGTGCGCAGAACTGGCGGCTCTTCTTCACATTGCCAGTGGTTGCACCAGGTCGAGACCAGGCGGAACCGCCATTCCATGATGGCGTCTCTTTCGTCCGCCGACCCCGCTCCCACACCACCTACGAGGGTCGTCGGGTCGGCCGGCGGAGTGTTTAGCACGCGGGAAAGCTCCGTCTCGCGGATATCCTCGGCATCCAGGTCGGCGATGCATCGGCAATGGGTGAGGGGCGCGAAAGCAGATGCACTAGATTTGTACACGTGCTGAGTCGGCCCAGCGGTCAGCCAGACATGGCTATAGATGCTCTGGCGGATTTCAAGGGGGAGAGCGTAAAAGAAGCTGGACTGTAGCTGCGAGTCAAACGTGCTAGCGGGGGAACTAGGCTCATCGATGGCGGTCAGCTGCGCTTCCACGTCGGCCTCATGAGACTCCTTATGGACATGCCGTGTCTTCGGCATCATCGCCAAAGTACCGTGTGCAAAACGAACGGCAGATGAAGCAACGAAACGAGACGACGATGGGGAGGGATGATGATCTTGAAGATGGCGGATGACTATGTAGAGTGCATGCTAACCGGCATGGCACAGTCAACCACCTATTTCCCTCATTGTTCCGTCAATGCCACCTACCTCCCCAAACAGGCTTAACGCGGCTGACGAGATTCGTCTGATCCAATGATGGACGATGTCGTTGCTCCTGGAGAGACATTGTGGTGCATCAAGTTTCCTCCATCGCGACCAAACACACCAAGAGCCCAGCCCTGCATCCCGTGATGAGTCCGTCACCATTGAAAGCCGCAGGTCAGCCATGCAAACAAGGTTTTCTTCTCCCTTGTTTCCTCACAGGCTAACAATGGAAAGCCATTACGTACCCTGATGCCCGCCGGTGGGGGTTTTGCCAATCTAAGCTTGTTGATTGGCCAATGCCATGATCCTTGTTGCTCGCTGTCTTACCCCAGAGGAGATTCATGATCCAGACCGGGGAGGGGGGAGTTGAGGCGGTTCTTTGATCTGTGCTTATCTCTCCTTGACCGCCCTGTGCCAGGCTTCGGACACACAAAGTTGACTCATGCTCAAAGGAAAGAAAAACACAAGCAACTTCTCATACGCTCGTCCAACCCCGTGAGACAAGCTTCTCTCGTTGTCATTCAACTGACCGGCGGCGTTGCTCGTTTTCAGCGGCAGCCATGAGCATGAGCCGTACTTCGATCCAGCGGCTGGCCCAGCTCCGTGGGGCATCGGCTCGGTACGCTTCAACGCGGCTTGTTGTCGGCGGCCCCAGGCACCTCGGGGCGTTATCGGCGACTCGCCCGACGACGACGACGACGACGACGACGACGAAGACTCGGGACGGGATCCGATGCACGAGCACGGCAGCTCTCGCGGGTCTGCAGTCGCGGAGGCTGTTCGGCACCACGGCGCAGAGACGCAATGAGGCCGAGGCGGACGACGAGGACACGGGGAGCTACAGCGAGGCCGACCACGAGCACGCCGTCATCTCGACGTTTGACCTGTTCTCCATCGGCATCGGCCCGTCGTCGTCTCACACCGTCGGGCCCATGCGCGCCGGCAACATCTTCGTCGCCGACCTGGCCGAGGCGAACCTGCTGCACAAGGTCAACAAGATCCGCGTCTCCATCTACGGCAGCCTGGCGCTGACGGGCGAGGGCCACATGACGCCCTCGGCCCTGCTGCTCGGCCTCGAGAGCGCCGACGTGGAGACGGTCGACACCGCCTACGTCCCCGAGAGGTTCGCCGAGATCAAGAGCTCCAAGAAGCTGTTCCTGGGCCAGGGGATGCCGGGCGGCAAGGGCAAGGAGGTCGCCTTCGACTACGAGCGCGACTTCGTCTGGGAGTGGGGCCGGAAGCTGCCGATGCACAGCAACGGCATGCGCTTCACCGTCTTTGACGACGAGGGCTACGTGCTGGCGACCAACGACATGTTCAGCGTCGGCGGCGGCTTCGTCGTCAACGGCGCCCTGTCCATCAACCCCGATGCCACGCCGTCCTCCTCTTCCCCGGCGGCTCAATTGTTGGAGTCGTCCCCCGACGGGTCCGCCGAGAGCACCGGGAGGCACCCGGCCGATCTGGCCGAGAACATGTTCTACAAGGAGATCAGGCGGTCCGACGCCGCCGGCGACCGTCGGACCGGGGCCGAGGTCAAGCCTCTCGGGGAGGCAAAGGACGGCACGATGCTGCTCGAGGGAGCGCAGGGCGGCGGCGGCCTCCCCGCCGTGGCGTCGGCGGCAGCCGGCGGCACCGGCGTCGGCGACCCAGAGAGCGGCGAGGCCTCCGGGGGCGAGGTCTCGGGTCCCCGCTACCCCTTCAGAGACGCGACGAGCCTGCTGGCGCTGTGCCGCAAGCACAACCTCACCATCGCCCAGCTCGTGTACGAGAACGAAAAGAGCCACGGGTACACGGACGAGGAGATTTACCACAAGCTCTTCAAGATCTGGCAGGTCATGGACACCAGCATCCTCGAGAGCGTGCAGGCGCCGCTCGACGCGAAGCTCCCGGGCTCGCTCAAGCTTCACCGGCGCGCCCCGGCGCTGTACCGGAGGCTGACCCGGGGATTGTACGCCACGGCCGGCCACACGTCGCCGAACCCCCTCGACAAGGAGGCCGGCGGCAAGGCTTCTCTACCCGGCGCGACGCCGCCACCCGGAGCGTCGGTCCCCGCGGCGCCGGGCAAGCCCAAGGGCCAGGGCCTCGGCATCAGCCGCCGCCAGCCGCCTCGCATCCTCGGCTCGCTCGACCACCCCATCACGCCGTCCCCCTCGCGCCGCACGACCTTCCCGACGATGGACTACCTGACGGTGTACGCCATCGCCGTCAACGAGACCAACGCCGCCGGCGGGCGCATCGTCACGGCCCCGACCAACGGCGCGGCCGGCATCATCCCCGCCGTGCTCAAGTACACCATCGAGTTCATCAGCGACGACCCGGAGCGCGACATCCCGACCTTCCTGCTCACCGCCGCCGCCATCGGCATGCTGTACAAGCGCGGCGCCACCATCTCCGCCGCCGAGGGCGGGTGCATGGCCGAGGTGGGCGTCGCCTGCTCCATGGCCGCCGGCGCCTTCGCCGCCTGCATGGGCGCCAGCCCCGAGGCCATCGAGCAGGCCGCCGAGATCGGCATCGAGCACAACCTCGGCCTGACGTGCGACCCCATCGGCGGCCTCGTGCAGGCGCCCTGCATCGAGCGGAACGCGCTGGGCGCCATCAAGGCCATCTCGAGCGCCAACCTCGCCCTGAGCAGCGAGACGGGCACGCAAAAGGTCCGGCTGGACGACGCCATCCGCGCCATGCGCCTGACGGCCAAGGGCATGAGGAACGAGTTCAAGGAGACGAGCCTGAGCGGGCTGGCGACGAGCGTGCCCTTCAACATCCCCGTCAGCGTTCCCGACTGCTGAGCATCGTGTTCTTCTTTTGGGGTTTTGGTTTTGGTTTTGGTTTTGGTTTTTTTTTGGTCCGGGGTTTTTAGGCTGGTTTTCGGATTAGACAAAGGCTTGAAGATACAGCTTTAGACGGTCGCTAGATGGGTACCGGCATGAGGCATCGCCGCATCACAACATTGTTTCTCTGGATGTGGCGAGTCCTTGTCTCTGTTGAAATGCATGGGGGCATTTGTAGATACACCGGAAACGAGATGGATAGAAGCGAATAAGCGTCTACCTCGACGACAGCCGTCTTCCGGCGGCGCAGGGTAAACCGGCGTCTCGTATCTTGTACGGGCCTCGCTTCCTCTTACGAATAGGATACAGCGGTGTGCTCTTTTACCAAGTGAGATGTGCTCGTTGCGTTGTGTCGAGGCGAATCAACCGGTGCTGCTGTGAGACGGATTTCAACGGCACATGCAATTTCAAACTGCCTGCTGTACACATGTGGCTCAGTCATCAATATCCTGTCTCGTATCGGCTCAACATATTGTTGGTTCTTTCTCCTTGTCAAACGACAACATTCACCATAGTGTGTCGGCATTCGGAAGCAAACTTGGTGCAGGATGCAGCTTTTCGCTCCGTCAGTTGTTGCTGCGTAAAAGCAATTATTCAATTGCAAGCTAATTAAATGTGAAATGCAAAAAGTCTATCTGTCTCCACTTGAAATATAAATCGCTTCGTTGACACGGTAATAAGAAAATTGCATCGCTCATATCGCTCATTTCTCATCACACCGATATATGACTAGGCAGTCCGGCCACAGCCCCCTGGCCTCCTCCCGCTCAAAGACTGCGCGCGGAGGGGTGCCGACGGGAGGCGGAGGCTGTCAAGGAACAGCGCCGGGCGGGCTTCGACGCCAAAACAAAAAGCCCCTGTATAGGTGGCGCCGTCTCTTAGATATGGCCGGGGTCCTGGACCGTGAGCGTGTAGCCGTAGCTCTGCGAGACCGAGTAGTAGCTAGAGCCCCTATACTGTCCGTAGTTGGTGCTGTAGCTCTTGGCCCAGGACTTGGTATACATGGAGCAGTAGGTGCCCTGTGGGACGTTGTCCTTGCTGAGGACGTAGGCGTTGAAGAAGTTGCAGGCGTCGTATGTGCCGTCGGCCCTCGGGTGGTCGTGGTCGTACTTGGTCGTCGCCTGGCAAGCGGCGGCACACTGGCCGGGGTTGAAGGGGCCGGGGTAGAACTTCGAGCCCATGTACGAGTTGGGAGCCTGGGTGGCGCCACCGAAAGCAATCGGGTTGTCGAAGCCGGCGTACGCGGGCGGGGCAGCAAGCTTGTTGTAGCCTTTGGGCGTGTTAGTATCCATCGCCGGCGCAAGGGCGGAAAGGGGCTGGAAAGATGGGGGGGGCATACCGTTGGATCCAGTGATACCGACGTGGAACTGGTTTCTCCACTGGCCGTTGTTCTTGGCAGCGTCCTGGGAGATCTGGGCACCCCAGAGTGTGCACTTATAGTTGGTGATGCTGGGCGGGTCGACGCAGGTGTCTCCCGGCGTGTACTTGGGGTCTCTCTCCATGTACAAGTTGAAGGCGAAGCACGCAGAAGCGGCGTCGCAGTACTGAGCCAAGGTTAGTTATGGTTTTCTCTCGGGGCAGGGCTGAGACGTTCACATACCTGTTGGCAGCGGATGGGATCGAACGACTTCAGAGTGTAGAGACCCATGTACGACGGGCTCGAGACGGAGGCTTGAACTCCCTGGAAGACCAGTTCGTATCCCTGAGGAACCGGTGCCGCGCTGGCAATGTTGCCAAGGTCACTCGACGACATGAAGGCGTCGTAGGTGTCGGGCGAGGGAACGGGTCCGTAGCCGTCGGGCTCTAGCTTGGAGCCAGTGCAGGTGGAGGAGCGAGCCTTCAGGCCCGAGTTCGCAGGCGAGACGGGGTTCGCTGTCGCGTCTTGGGCGGCAGCGGCTTTTGCCTGTGCCGGGTCATAGGTTGGGGTTTCGGAGGTAGCAGCGACGTCCGGGCCGACCTTGGTCGGAATGGTGGCGTCCTGCGGCTCGTGTCAGTTCATCAAGTGCTCACAGAAGCCGGCACGAGAGGCCACTCACATCGAAGATGTCCAGGGGCATGTTGTTGACCGGGGTGTCATCGCGAGGGACAAGCGGGGTGGCTGCGGTCAAGCCGACGGCGGCGGCAAGAATCAGGGCGGTACGCATGCTGAAGGCAAGAGAAGACTGAAAGTCGAGATGGTGGGGTTGACGATGATGATGATGATGATGATGATGATGAGGATGAGGATGATGAGGAGAAGAGTGGCGATGATGAGTGTAGTGAGTGTAGTGAGTGTGATGATGAGAGAGGGAATGAGCAAGACTTTATATCTTGATCCAGCCAGACAACCATCATCACATCGTATACAACATACCCTCCCTCATTTGGGCATTATTAGCCCGCAATTTCCATTTGAGCATCCCGCGCCGTCCATCCCACAAAGAGAGGCCGGGCAGAGATGCACAGAAACTGATTTGCTGAATGGAGCTCGGGATCCCCATGGCCTGATGGAAGAGACGGCGCCGCGGGTTGGCGTCAACTAGGCTGGCCGCCTTTGTCCGTGCGACGAAGCATCGCCGGCCGTGGGAGGCACGCCTCCAGCTCGTAGCAGGCAAGCCTCTTTTTCTTTTCTGTCAATGCTAAACCCATTTCTCCTCGCCCGCGGCCCGGCCGACGTTTTCTTGGGTAATTGGGCGCTGTCGAGGGAGCCATTCCCAGCCATCCTCGCCATCCTTCATTATTGGCTTCCCCAAGACCCGGGGGGGCCGGGGTTGCCGTTCTCCAAGCAGGCATGCTAAGACGATGCCTACGCATAACCTATATGCGGGGCGATATTGAGCGGCTGATCGACCACGCATATCCGCCCAGGATCATGTTTCCCTTGCATCGATTGATATGTGCCAGGAGCAGCGTACACAGGTAAACGGGTGCCACGGGGTGTGTAAACATCACCCGAGGCCGCTTGGACACATCAACGGGGCATCATGGTCCCAAAGCCCCGGGACCGTCCCAAGTCCTCGGGATTCCCAGCATTCCAAACAACCTCGCCGACGGATACTCGCGCTCACGGTCAGACTCACGCTCGCGCCCAATATCGCCGTGTGCCGTGCCTGTCGATCCCACGTGGCTTATAGCCCTCTCGCTCAGGCTCGTACGCTGATTGATCAGTCGAAGCTTAGCCTTTGAGACGAGGTCTAAGGAAGGGGGGGGGGGGGGGGGGGGGGGGTAAAGTTGCAAGGGGCGCTCCGAGGCCTCTCACCGACACACATGAATAATTTCCTACCAGGGGTAATGAGGGAACGCTAGGAGGAGGGAAAAGCTCGTACCCGTCAGCGTGTTAACCATATCTCGAGTTAGTGCGGCGCGGAGCGCAAGCCTCGATCAAGTAAGACAGCGCACTAACATTGATGACTCGGACACTTTGCAGCGGCCCTTTTCCGCATACGGGCTTTCATCCAGAGGCCAAATCCAATAATTGAACACCAGCCTCTCGGCCAAAGAGGCGGGGGGGACTAACAACCATCCTGTCCTCCAGGATCAGACCCTCTCGTGAAGCTACGTCGTCTCCTGACCCCCCTGGCAGAAAGAAAAACGCGAGCGCCGTCTCCCAAATAAGGAAAACTATTGATTCCAGGGGAACCCGTGGACGCGTCTCGCCTTTCGTACTGCGGCCAATCGCCGCCGTTTCCCGACGGGTCGGTTCAGCTGTGCGCTGTCCCGCGAAAAAAAGAAAAACGCACGATCACGGTCCTGGGAAGACCCGCCGTCGCCAACATCAAGCGAGCTGAGGTTTCTCCGCGCGTCTGCAGGGTTCAGGGAAGCCGTCCTGCGGGGAGACGCTCATCAGCCGCACGTGGGACAACCTCGCCCGAGCCAGCGGGTATCAGACCACCCACACACGTCCTGGCCGTCGTCCCACGAGTCGTCCTTGCAGTCATTCCGTTACGTGTACTCGGTCAACAAGACAAGAATTAATTGCTGTGCGTCGGCGTCGGTAGCGCCGGGGCTTTCAGCTGCCGTGTTGCTGTTCTACGCTACGTGGCGGACGAGGACGGGTGCCTTGACAACGCGGTGAGTCGGAATGCAATCCAAGGCGGAGCTGCCGCTGCCGCTGCCGAGCTTGGTGTTGTGGTTGTCGGCATAATATTGGGAATCCGAGTCAATAGTCCAGCGGACGAAGCCGTTCTCAACAATCATAACAGGTTGTCGTATTTTGTGGACGAGGCCGGAACGAGTGCGGATATGGCGGCTGCCCGCATGAAGAGAAACCCGGACGAGTTGTGCAAGATGGGTGCGCCATGACCGGTTTTGATGTTGTCTTCTGTCAAGCCCTCGTCCGGCGAGAACCCCCGGGTATTGCGGCCAGTTTCTCGCGAGAAAAGCCGAGGTGAGAGCTTGGAACTGCAGTCTTTGTGCAAACCTCTTTTTCTGAAGGTGCATGTTAAACTCGGTAGCTTCAGCGCTTGAATACATTGTGATATATGAGCCAGCCGCGGCTCAAATCCTCGCGGCTCTCGAACTGTGTCTCATAGACCACGTCTCAGTGCGGTGCAACCCAAGGACAGAGGGATCATGGCATTACCTGTTGGATAATCACGTAGGTCACACTTCAATAAGCCATGCTGGAACACAGTTGCCAAAGTCGAATGGTGCCGTAACCTGGAGACATTGCAGAAATTCCCCACATTCAAAGCTGCTGTCAACGTTACTCGCGCAGGCGTTCATTTGCTAGGCGTCAGTACTTCGTACATAGCTTCGCCTACAACCAGCACTTGGTATTGGCCCCGTCAAGTGCACTGTGCCATACCATGTGGCGTTTCATTCAATAACTTGGCTATAAATAGAATCTGCCTTTCCTGTTTGCTCTAGCTCGCGACATCAAGAGTTCTCCCAGATCTAGCAACAAACACAATGGGGCCCTTGGATCTAGACGGCGAATCTTGTCCATGCCTACTTGAGCATACAACGGTTTGACCCTCCATGAGGGGTTACTAAAAAGGGTTTGTGGATTGTGCTGAGGAGTTCATCAATGTCTCTGACAGTATAGCAAGATCACGGTAGGCAAAAGCTCGAACCGAGGAGCTATGATGGTTTTTGAGAGCTTCATTTGACTTTTAGAAAGTTGGGTGTCGATTAGCAAGAGACTATCAATTAACTGGTGACGTCTCTGGGCATCGTCTGATAAAGCACAACAGTTGACAAAATCCCAAGCCCCCCCCCCCAAAGACCGTGTTCTCGTGGATGCCACGCCGCCGAGTCCCGAGCTCAGAAGCACGTCTTGCCGAGTGCCGGGGACATTGGCTGTTTTCGGCTGCCGAATCCTTTATACAATATCCGGGGCAACTTGGCCGAGCGGTCTAAGGCGCCAGACTCAAGAAACGAGGTCCCACCTTCTGATCTTCCCCATGCGTAGCCGGGGTGTATTCTGGTCTCGAAAGAGGCGTGAGTTCGAATCTCACAGTTGTCAAAGTTGTTCTATTCTCTTCTTCTTTTTTTTTTGCTCCAGAATACATACCCCTTTCTACCTTTTAGGGTTGTGAGGGCTGATACGACGACAGGCAGGGTTCATGCTTTTTTTTTTTTTTTTTTTGGAAGCACGCGTCACATCCCCGGACGAAACCCAAAGGTTGCAAAGCTTTCCGTGTTGCGTCGCCGGTTCGTCAAACCCGAGGCTCCGAGCATGTCCGTATGGGGTCCCGAAGGAATAAGCTTAAAAGACGCTGGACGGCACACAAAAGTCACTGGGTAGAGATGAAGCTTCCTGCATGGCTGAAAAGTGCACACCTTTCTTTGTCCCCCCTCCCACCGGTACATACACGACAAGGAGCGTGTGTCTCGGGCGTCCGGGACAAGTGCTCGCGCCCTTGGGCTTCTCTCGCGTTCAACCACCCGAACTCGACTTCTGTCGACCGGCGGCCTTGCGCCATATCGCCCTGCCGCCTTTGCAGCGGCATCGGTCACATGGTTGCAGCCCGAGGCACCGTTGCGCCGACTCGTCCCGGTTTCTCCAGCTAGTCTAGTGTTTATACCCCGCACTACGCAACCCCGTGGCATCTCACCCCATGCGCCCTGCTCTCTCTGCCTCTTGCCCTCCTCGATCATACACACCTAGTAAGGCCTCCCGTGATATAGTGTGTATCTCCCGCAACGTTGACTGTTGTGGGGGAGGGGAGGGTCAACTGCCGATCGTTGAACCGGACAACTCTCCGTCTCGACATCATGTGGGGGAGGGGGACCCCGGGCTCCCCCGCGATCCCAGTTTCCCGACTCAAGTGCCCAGCGATCTGGCTTGCAGGATCGCTCAGATGGGCTAGATTGCAATCTGCTAGCCCCTTCCCCCCCGCTCCCTTACGACAATGAGCGGTCGGCGAGAAGCGTTGGCCTTGGCATCGGGGATATAAGAGAGTGGATTGGCGTGCGAGAGACAAGTGTTTCTCCTCCACAGGCGGGAAAAGTTTTGCAGTGCTTGCCCCACGATCCGTCATGGCCTTTGTGGAACTAGTCGTCGCTGGTTTGTTCCTCTCGGGGGTGCGGGCACAGTCTCTCTCGGCCCTGCCCGCCAAGGCGCAGCTCATTGATCAAAAGAGCCTCAACGTCTTGGAGGTCGTGCCGCCCTCTCTCGAGTTCAACGCCACGTCGGTACGTCATGCGTATCAGAAGCGCTCTTCTGTCCATCTTGCAGACCCGGGAAGAAGAGACTAATGCGGAAGTAGGAGTTTCTCTGGCCCGGCGCCACCCATGAGTCGCTCACCGAGAAGCCTTTCCATGTGTACGATGCCGAGTTCTGCGACGTTATCGGCAGCGACCCGTCGTTGACCCTCATTGCGACTTCGGAAACGGATCCCATCTTCCACGAGGCCGTCGTTTGGTAAGCCCGACAAAGAGCGTAGGTGGCGGGTGCAGTCAGGCCCACGGTGGCTGAGACCAGCATAGGTACCCTCCCACCGATGAAGTCTTCTTCGTCCAGAACGCCGGGCCCGCCGCCGCGGGGACGGGCCTGAACAAGTCGTCCATCATCCAGAAGATCTCGCTGGCCGACGCCGAGGCCCTCCGCACCGGGTCTCTCGGCACTTCCGAGGTCAAGGTTGCCACTGTGCCGTCGAACCCCCAAGTCATCAACCCCAACGGTAAATATGGAGCCACGGGCCGGCCGGCTAGCCGTATTTTAGCTATCGGGCATGGGTCTTTGCTGATTGACCGCAGGAGGAACCAACTACCAGGGCCAAATCATTTTCGCAGGCGAGGGCCAGGGCCGCCGTGTCCCGTCGGCGCTCTACCTGATGAACCCGCTTGAACCGTACAACACAACTGGTGAGAGGCATCCCGTCGACGCCCTGCCCGTGTCGTCAATGGCAGGGGAAGCAACTGACCGCTCGCGTTCCCAGTCCTGGTCAACAACTACTTTGGCCGCCAGTTCAACTCGCTCAACGACGTCGTTGTCAGCCGCCGTAACGGAGACATCTACTTCACAGACACGCAGTACGGCTACTGGCAGGACTTCCGGCCCGAGCCGGGTCTGCGCAACCAGGTCTATCGCCTGAACCCCACGACCGGCGCGTTGACCGTGGTTTCTGACGATCTCGTATCGCCCAACGGTGAGTTGCGGACCCGTGTACCACCTCGCAGAAGCAAAAAGGCCGAGACACACCATCACAACTCGTCTGGGAATGCAACCGAGTCTCATCGCTTCATCCAGGAATCACCTTTTCGCCTGACGGCGCGCACGCCTACGTGACTGACACGGGTATTGGCCGTGGGAACTTGGGCTACATTTGGACCAACCCAGCCACAGTGTAAGGCCTTTTGTTGTTTGAAGCTTTGCCCCTGCCGCTCGGCTGACGTCTATCGTACATGTAGCTACCGTTTCGACGTGAAGGAAGACGGTACATGGGAGAACCGCAAGACGTTCGCCCACGCCCACTCGGGTCTGCCGGACGGTTAGAGCCTCCAACCCCCCTACCGCGTTTCGACGATGACCACTGACCGACTTACGTGTTGAACAATAGGCGTTCACACCGACACAAAGGGCAACGTGTACGCTGGCTGCTTCGACGGCGTTCATGTCTGGAACCCATCGGGCAAGCTCATTGGCAAGATTTACACCGGGAGTGTCGCCGCCAACTTCCAGTTCGCTGGCGATGGGCGAATGGTCATCACCGGCCAGACCAAGCTGTTCTACGCCACTCTTGCAGCTTCCGGGGTTCCACTGACATAGTCAGTATACACAGGTCCATCGTCCGAGGCTTGCTGCTCGAGGCCGATAAGAGTTCCGAATCAAGGACAAATGACTCCTCTCATGCCACATGTTCAGGCTCGAATTAGTATAAAAGGAACTATTTCAATAATAAATACACATTCATACCTGCCTACATAGGTATCCGTAGATGCGCGAGACTCGACCATCAGCTCGGCGACCAGCTGTCAATACCTACTTGCCAGCTGTCTGCCAAGTGTCTGGTGACATACCGCTCGGCTATCATGTGGAACCGTGACCGAGCACAGCCAATGGGATGCAGCCATCTCGGATGACGTAGGCAGCCAAGCCACATTTCATGCCTTGACAGCAAAACAAAACAAGTGCGCCGTCGTCGAGCATTGCCGACCCGCGATCGCCAATCTCCAAAACTCCAGCCCCAGCCCGACGATCCCCGCCGCCGCGAGAATTGTCGCCAGATGTCAGACTCGCAGCCCCCGGCGTGGTCGTCGCGCGCCCACCACCTCCTCCAACCTGTCCAGCGGCCGGTCGGGTACCTGAAGCGTGCCGGCATCGCGGCGTGGTATCCCCTCTACGGCATCTGGTACTTCCTGCGGAACAGGGACTTTTACCCGCTGTTCCTGAGCCGCCTGCTGCCCCTCTCCGTCATTTCCTTCCTCGTCTACTTTATCCTGTTCACCTTTGCGTTCCTCCCGCAGTTCGCCCTCCTGGCCATCTTCCACGGATGGGGCGCCTGGGTCAACGCGGTGGTGCTGGTCCTCGGAGAGGGGCTCGTGGTGATCCAGGGTCTTTTTGAAGGCTTCTTCGTCGACGAGTGTCGAGTGGACGTGTTCGACGTGAGTCTTGTCTCTCCTCCGTCTCGTTGTCTTTCTCGTTCCGTTCTGCACCGATACTGACGGCTGCGGCCCTCCAGGCCACCCTCATCAAGGAGTCGCACGCGGGTCTCGTCGCCCCCCACCGGATCCTCTTCCATGACGCCCCCACGGCAGTCAAGATGCTCGGCAAGCCGACGACCCCTGCCGTCTTCACACCGTGGTCCATGATTCAGATCATCGAGCTCGTCGTCTTCCTGCCGCTCAACTTTATTCCGGTGGTCGGCACCCCGGCCTTCATCGTCATCACGGGCACGAGGATGGGCAAGCTGTCGCATTACCGATGGTTCCAACTGCGGGGGCTGAGCAAGAAGGAGGCCAAGAAGGAGATCAAGTCGAGGACTTGGGAATACGTATGGTTCGGCACGGTCGCCATGATCCTCGAGCTGATCCCCGTGCTGTCCTTCTTCTTCCTGCTCACCACGTCGGCAGGGGCCGGCCTTTGGACCGCGAGGATCGAGGACGAGAAGAGGCGGGAGGCCACGGAGAGTCTGGTGGGAGAGGCTCTTCCGCCGCCGCCGCCCTATGAAGATGACCCCGTCTAAGGTGCAGCGTGGTGTTGCGCTGTGTGTCTTGTATCTCACCTAGCAAGCAAGCAATTGACCATTGATCCGCTCCTATTCCTGCACTCGAACATGGGACTTCCAACACGACCCCACGTCTGTCGTCTTCCAATTGCCAGACAGTCAGTCAGTCCATCATCCCAGTGCCATACATACTTGACCCATCTTGACGAGGCAGCACGCCGAGGGTCCGCATCCCGCATCGCAACGCAGGGAGTGACTGAAAACGCCGCTCCTTCCACTGTGTGTATGTGTATCCGGAATGGTTCCGGCTCGACGGAAAGATGACGCGACTACATGGCGTGACGAACCCCGCGGCTGAAAGTCTGCGACTGTCATGGAAGGCGCGCCGTGCTCGACGATTCTGCCTTTCCTTCCCTCCTTGTCTAGGTACCTAGGTACAGATATCTGTCTCCAATGGCTCTATCATGGAAGGTTGTGCGGGTGGGCCCATGTTCTTGATGCATATGGATGAGGGAAGGAGCAGTCCTTGGAAGGAACAGGACTCACACTTCTCCTGGGTTGCGAGGTGGGCGGGAATAGGAATCTTGGGAGAGTCTGAGCGAGAATGGCTTGAACCCACCCCAAGTCTCTCGGCGTGCTCGAACTCCCGTTATCAACACCGTCTACCTCGGGAAAGCTGGGTGAGCTGGGAGACTTCCGGTGCCTGCGGTCGTTCCTTTTCGTCGAGGAGCCCGCCAAGTTGGTTCTTGCTCTTCACGATGTTGCCCACCACCCGCTTTCCCTCACTGGCAAGCATACACGTGCGCGACTGCCTCATCTTCGATTGTTCCCTTCAACCATTCAACGCCAGGAAGGAAGGGCACGCCCGCCTCCTACTCCCTCCTACCTTCACGGCTGCTCCGAGTGATTCTCTCCTCGTCCTATTTAATCCTCCCCACGTACCCATCTCTCCCTCTGGTTCTTCTGCTGTCCATCCTCATCTTCAACCTCTTCACTTTCTGCCTTCTGCCCACTGTCGTTTCAATCCTCGCACACATCCAAACCAAGCACTCTCCTTCTCGTCTGGCTTCGCTCCCTGCGTATTCGATCTGCTGCTCTCCACATCACCTACGTCCTCTACGTGTTCTTCCTGCACCTAGATCAACCAACACTACCCATTGTTCAAGATGCGGGCCTCCATCGTGGCCATGTCGGCCTTGGTGTAAGTTTTCCTCCCCGCGTTGACGTCCAAGATCTCCAGCGACGTCCAGCTGACGTTTCATTGAAGAGCTGGCGTCTTCGCCCAGCCAACCTGTCCCGCGGCGGCCACCACGACGGTCTTCGTCACGGTTGACTCGGCCAACGACGTTGCTCCCTCGGTCGTCGTCCAGACTGTCACTGCTACCGTTTTGCCCTCTGCCCAGTTCCCTTGGTCCCCTGCCTCTCCCAGCATTCCGGCCACTCTCACCGTCACCATTGACAGCTATGACCCTCCTGCCGGTGGTTCCCAGTACACTGGCCCCAAGCCTTGGGAGTCATTCCCTACCCAGTCCCCTGCCTTCACCGTTGTCACTGCTACCGTCTCCTCTCGCGGACAAGGCACATCCGTCGGCTTCCCTCCTGCTTCCACCACCTCTTGCCCCTTTGCTACCGCCAGCCCTGGTTCTGGTAGCGATCCTGCTGGCGTCACGGTCATCACTACGACTCTTCACAGGACAAATGCCTACCCGGGTCAGGCCACGTCCTCTGTTGACACCGTCGTGGCAACTTTTACCGTCACTTTCCCGCAGCCTACCGCCACTGGCCCCTTTCCAGGCTCTGCCTTGACGACTGGCGCTTCTGACCCCGGTTCTGGAGAGCTCCTCACCTACACCGTCACTGCACCTGCTGCCACCGGCTCTCCCTCTTCTCCCGGGATGACGCCTCTGTGACCTCCTTCACCACCACACTGTACCGCACACGCCCCGGGTCTGTCTCTGGCACACCTGTTGTTGACGCACTTGTGACTTGCTTCACAGTCACCTTTCCTGCGGCAACCGGTACAGGACCCGCCTTCACTGGCGTTCCTGCAGCTTCGACTGCTGTTCCCGGCGGTACTCCAGGAGGTGTTGTCCCTGGAGGCTCGGTGGGCACGACGACTCGCTACGTTCCCACCATGGTCCCTGGACCTGACGGTTCCTTGAGTTACTCGATTCAAACGGTTGTGTCAACTTTCACATCCCCTCCGCAAACCTCCCTTCTACCGCTGGCTCCGGTGCAACCACCACCATCATCCCTCGTTCCCTTCGGATACCCCTTCGGACGGAGATGCGACCGTTGTCACCACAACTTTGTACGCTCCCTTCCCAGCGCCGGCGACGGCAATCAGCCGTCTGATCCTTCGGACCCTTCTGTTGTCGTCTTGACTCTGACACTTCCCCAACCTTCGGCTGGTGGCCCGGTCACCTACACTACCCTGCTTCCGAGCAACCCTGGAAACATCGGCACCGGCGGCGCGAGCACTCCGGCTGCTTCCACCGTCACAGTCATCCAGCCGGCACCAGGCGCTGGCTCGTCCACCCCTGCACCTGGCGGCAACATGGCGACTTCGATTCCTGGCAGCTACGGTGATTCTGTTCTTCCCGGTGCATCCGGCATCCCAACTCTGGTGCTCCCGTCTCTGGCATGCCGGCTTCTGGAGGGTCAGGCCCTGGTGGTGTTGTCCCCTCTGGACAGACTCCTGCTTCCCCTCGGCCATCTCTGGAAACCCCCAGGGCACGTTGGGAACACCTGTGACGGTCACCGTTTCTCCAGATGACATTGGCGCAACCCCTACCAACAACATCCCCGGTGGCTACGGCGACCCAGCCCAGACTGGTCTCCCTTCTTTCGTTCCCGGTCCTGCGGTAACCTTGACTGTCTCCCAAGCGACTCCTGTTGCCGGCGTGCCAACCTCGATCGCTGGTGTACCAAGCTCTCTCATTGGCGTGCCCAAATCTGTCGTCGGCGTTCCCACGTCCCTCCTCGGTGGCTACGGCTCTGTTGTTGTCGTTGATCCCGCAACTCTTGCCTCGCTCCCCCAGGCCTCTCCATCTGTCATTACTCTTTGGCCAGTCGCCTCGAGCGTCAACTCTGCTCTCTCCGGTGCTGCAACCACGACTTCATGCTCCAGCACATTGTCGTCTGAAGCTGCCTCCACTGCTCTTCTCACCAGCACCTTGGTCAATGTTGTTTCCGATGCTACAACCACTTACACGTTTCCTTACGAGTCTCTGGTCACCACGGTCGATGCTGCTCCGACTGGAGGCGCTGTCTCTATCACGACTGGTGCTGTTTCCACCGTCATCGGCTCTGCTTCTACTATCATTGGTTCTCCCATCGTTTCGGCCGTTGTCTCTTCTTTCACCTCTCTTGTCGTTGCTCCTGTCACTTCTGCTGTCGTCGCTCCCGTCACGTCTGCCGTCGTCTCTTCTGTCACCTCCGCTGTCGGTGTGTCCACTTGGCAGAGTGTAATTGTTCAGAGCTCTGTCATCCAGGTGTTCACCACGGGAGTCTTCACCAGCATCGTGCAGCCTAGCGCCATTCGGAAGCGCTACCTCAACACGACCGCGACGGCAGTCACACCGGTGTCGACGCCGATCTGCACAGGCACCACAGAGGTTGGCAATCTCAACCTGGATGTAAGCTCATGGCCTGTTCTTTTTTGACCTTCTTGATGCTGACGTTTTTTTTTTCAGTTCGACGATGTACCTTCTGGCCCCTTCTTCAACCCTTACCACCGCTTCTGGTTCTCCAAGGGGTTCTTGGTTGGCCCACCTCCTCTCATGCCGTTTCTCCCATCATCTGGCGGTCGCCTTCTCGAATTCGTGCCTCCAGTTCTGTCGAACAGTTCCGAGAACGGCATCTCTGGTGATACGGCCCAGATTGGCATGGGGAAGCTTGCTTCGTCTCCTTGTTTCGAATTTGACTTCCTCGGCATGAACCTGGGCTGCCACTCCGACTCTGCTGTTCCTAACCAGCTTTGTGCCTTCACCTTCACCGGCTACAGATGGGATGCAAAGCAAGCCAAGGAGACGGAAGCCGCCAGCCAGGAAGCCTGGGTCAACGCCTGCGACAAGTCTTCCGACTGCCCTCTCACTTCCTTCTCGGCCATGGGCTTCACTGGTCTCAGCTCGATTCTGGTCACCTTGCATGTCGATGGTCGCTCCCAGGTCTGGTGGGCCGATGACCTCCGAGTTGGCTGGACCAAGAACGACTGCGCGACTGCGAGCTGCAGACAACAGACCCAGCCAGAAGTGTCCCAGCTCAACGGCGGTCCGACCTGGTTCTGGACTCCCAGCGGTCTGAGGATCTTGTCGTCTTCCAGAATCAACCCGCGTCTTCTGGGCTGAGTGCGAGCACTGACTGACATGGATGATGAGGATTGTTACAAGGGTGGTGGAAGAAGGATTGTTGTGTTGCCACACCATTTGGTCCAATTTTCTTGGGAGGCTCATTGCGAGTCGTAATGTGTGTTTGAGATGACGATGGGGAGAAGGGACCAATCATGTATGCTACTGCAAGTATTCTACGTGAATGATTTTGGAGGTCCACAACAATTTGCCTTGGCTTTGTTTCGTGCTTGACTGTCATTGCTTGATGTGGTCTCTCGTTTTATCAAGAACCAAGGCACGAACCAACCAGCAGACGAATTCTACCCGTCTGTATCAGAGCCCCATGCCATCCACCCCGCGAGCGATTTCCTCAATGTCCACCGCATGTCGCACGCCCTCGACCGCCCGATGATTCTGACCGCCGACGGGGGCGTCGCATTCCGGACAGCGGGCGCGCTCCATCGGCATGCCGCACTCGCCGATGGTGAAGGGGTGCCCGTTGACGCACGTGTACCAGTGCCCCGTCCCCCTGAGCTCCTTGCTCATGGCCGCGTAGACCTCGCGCATCTCGTCGGCCGACACCTCGTTGTAAAAGACACCGCCGTTCAGCATTCGCCCCGCGGCCTCGAGCTCGGGCTCCAGCGGGGCCGTCGACGGCTTCTCTCTGACAATTTCCCTCGCCAGCTCCAGATGGCGCTCGCCGAGGTCTCTGGCCTTGTCTCGTGCCGAAGCCTCCGCGCTGCAGCCGGCCGTCGTCTTCGCCGGCATGGTATAATCGGGGTCGGCCAAGGAGCAGAACTTGACCAGCAAGATGTGTCCCTCGACCTCGAGCCGGTGGAAATTCCGCATGTGCGCGGTCTGGATCAGCTTCTCGCAGTCCCCGATGTGCGGCGCCACATCCACCTTAGCCGCCTTGGCCGCGGCGTTCCCCTCGGCGGCGCGGCACAGGCCAATGTAGTCCGAGATGAGGAGCAGGTCGCAGCGGAGGTGGAGGATCATGGCTTGCAGCAACCCGCCCATCTGGATGGCCGACTCGTCAAGGGAGTAGTCGCTGGTCTTCCGCCGCTTGTTGACGTGCCATACCAGGTGCGCCACCTTCTGGTATGGCTGCTCGTCTCGCCTGACTGACCCGAAAAAGTCGACGATCCGGCTTCGCAGCCGCTTCAGACTCTTATGTCGGTTCGTCCCGGTGAGCTTGAGGACCTGATTCACCTGGTCCGATCTGGAGCCTTCCAGGTTGAAGCCTCCTGTGGGCTCGGCAGGCAACACACGGCCAGACCTGTCCGTCTTTTGCAAAGCGTCTTGCGCGTTCAGGAACCCCTCCATCAACTCCTCCCACACTCCTCGAGACCAGCTGATGAACTTCTTGGTCGATTCATCCAAGAGACCACGGCGGACGATTCTTCCGTATCTCGAAATGTTCCGCAGGGACCCTCGGCAGTCGGGGCACACACTGATTTTAGTTGCGGAAAAGGGCTCCGAGCCGGTCTTGAGAGCTACGGGCACGCCTTCTGGAGACATCTCGTAGTGATCGTTCAGGCCCATCTGGCCATCCATTGTCGTGACAGTCAGGAAATGGCCGCAGTCTGGGAAGATGCATGGATCCTCGTCCAGGTTGGTAGACCGATAATTCTCCATCATGATCAAGTCGACGGTTCTGTCTTGTATATCCTCTGTGGCGCACGCTTGGCAGTATTTCGGGTGCGGACAACGCTCGCCGCAGACGGAAGGGCCTTGACATACAGTTAACACGCATCTTTGCCAAAGCGGGCTGTCACCTCGTGTGATGGACTTACACTGATGGCCGCACTCCAACTGCTCGGTGCACCTCTTGGTGCAAGGAATCCAGTCGCACGGCGCTGCGCATCTGTCAAATCGAGGAGGGTCAGCTACTCGATAAAAACTCTCCGTCTTGGAGGCAAAAACTCACGGCATGCTGCACTTGGAATGCGGGCAGCTGGAGGAGCACATCTCCTCCGCGCAAGGAGCGCAGGGCTCGTGGCACTTCTTCGCGCACTTGGAGTGTACGCACTGGTTCTGGCACGGAGCGGAACAGGGCGGACAGCCCGTCTCGCCATGGCAAGACTCTTTACAGCCATGGCTGCATGATGTGAAGGGTCTTTCACAAACCTGTTTGCAACTTCCGTGGTCTTCTTCGATCACCTCTCCATCCTTTCTCGTGCGGCAACTCGAACACTTCGTCCTGCATGTGTGGCCACAGGGCCTCTGGAAGCCACACTCTGCTTTGCATTGGTAACTCTTTCTGGAGACATCCACGTGGCAGGACACCTTGACCGTATGGTTACATCCGGGAACCTGCTTGTCGACCTGGACGATACAGTTGATCTTGGAGGGATCCTGGGCTTTCCAGCATTCCACGGTGTCAACTGTATGGCCGCACGGGAGCTCAAGTCCGGCGCCGCGCAGCACCTCTCTGCATAGCTTATCGCAAGGCTCGCCACAGCGTTTCCGACAAGCATGATCGCAGCCTTCCTTGGGCCTCACGCAGTCTTCAATACACTTCAAGGCGTGGTGAAGAAAGTCCGAGTGACAGGGTCCGGTGCAGGAATGACCACAGGCCAGCCGACGATCGCACTTGAGGTTGCATCCTCCGTCAGGCGAGTACTGGATAAACTGCTCGGCTCGCGAAACCAGACTTCTGCTCTCCGGATGCCGCGGACATTGCAGCTCTAGTTGCCTGCCGATGTTGCCGCTGTTCTGCAGCATCTCAACAACCTGAGCCCACATGGGCACGTGGATTGAGGTGTCGGAGTTGCCAATGATGTACATGCCGTGCTTTGCACGGGACAGCAGAACGTTGATGCGGTTGGAAGTGCTGAGAAAGCCACATCTCTTCTCGTTGTTGCTGCGGACAAGCGACACGATGACAACGTTGGCCTCTTCGCCTTGGAAGTTGTCTACGGTCGCAGCACGAACACCATGCATAGCAGATGCCTTTGCAGCCTCTGCCCGAGGGGTAGCTTGTGGGTTCCCGTCAGATGGGTCAATCTCTGCGAGATCTTCCATGTCGCGATCATTGACAATGATCTGCGTCATGGATCCGAGCTTCTGTCGCAACTTTTTCAACTGCCCCAGGTATGGCGTTAGCACGGCGATTTCCCCCGATTTGTAGACGCCTTGCTTCAGAAGATGAGACACAAGCGCCGAGACCATTTCAACCTCAAAGTCGTTTGAATACGATGTCTCGATGGAATCCTGGTCAGAATGGCGCCCCGATTCGGGACTCTCGTGGTGTAGCCAAAAGAGTCGCTTGGCCAAGCCACAAACCTCGGGATACTCGCGGACCCCATCAGAGTCTGACAATGACGGGTACAGCGTCGCTCGAACTAGGTTAGATATTGACGGATGCATGCGACGCTGCATGTCGAGGATGCTGAACGGAAGGCTGGGGTATTGGGAGGTGGCTGAACGAGTCTCTCGAACAGGGACACGTCCATAGAGTACTTGATTCCTGCCGGGTTTGCACGCTGAAGCCTCCAGTCTTGTATCTGAGGGCGGAGCTGGAGATGGTCTCCGATCAGGATGGCATGCTCAACAGTGGGAAGCAAGGCGGTGAGGAGATGGGCTTCTAGAACCTCGCCTGCTTCCTCGCAGAGGAGGACCTTGACCTGAACACGCCGTAGAAGATCAATGTTCATGGCCAGTCCCGTGGTGGTTACCCCGATTACGGTCGCTTCCCGGAGACACCGCAAGTCGATGGCACTCCGAACGTTATTGTTGTATTCTTTGTGCTTTCCGTATGCCTCATGCAGCTCAGAAAGCTCCTCAAGCTCCGTTCGCAACGCGCCCTGCATCCAGTCCTCGTAGAGGACGATGCGCTCCTGATGAGACAAGTCCGATAGCCTCAGGCGGTAGAGCTCAGGGAGCGAGCGGGGGGCTTCACGGTGGAACCACCTGACAGCCACTCTTTCACGGCCTTCTTCCGTGAACGGCGGACAGTCTGCCAGCCTTCCCCATTCTCGGGCTCTGCTCCGAACAGCTGATCGTGCTGTGAGGGGTGGCTCTTGGCAAGAAAGAGGCGAATCTTTTCGTTGGCGTTGAGAGACTTGAATGCCAATAGCTCCTGGGCGATTTCGGCGGTGTCACTGTTCAGAGTCTCGATGGATTCGTATAGTGATCGGCCTTCCGTCTTCGTGCGTGTCTGGAGCTGGGCAACTTGCCTCAGATTCACCGAACCCAGCCTTTCTGACTTGGACCGAGAGCCGATGCGAATGATGTTCTGCACACCACCATCCAACAAGTGTTCCAGCAGTTGATCCAAGGCGTGATTTGTGTAACAAACGCACATGATTGGTCCCAATCTTGCTTTTGACTTGTTGGCAAGCAACACCTTGATCAGAGCTTCTCCAGTGTAACTTTTGCCTGTGCCGGGGGGTCCCTGGATCAAGGCGAAAGATCTTTTCAGGGAGTTGAGGACGGCCTCGGATTGGGTCGAGTCCAAGGTGGAATGGCGGTTGAGCTCTGATGGGGTGAAAACCTTGCCAGTTGCATACGACAATTTCGTCCCGTCATTGGATAAGCAGCTGAGGTCAAACGAAAACCCCGGCCGTAATGAGTAAAGGGGCGGGGGATATCGGGTGGTTCGTCGCCACCTCGAAGGGTGAGGATGTCTTGGAACGGCACGTCTGTCTCCTGTGACATCTTCTGCAGTGCCTTTAATGGAGGCGCGAAGGCCGGGAGAAGAATGGATGGGAATTCGAGAAGACGACGATATTGCCGTACGCCCATCATCTGGAGCCACAACATACATCTCTTGACTTCCGCAGTGCCGGTTTCCGCCAGGTGTAGGTGCACATAGGCGTAGTCCTTGTCATCGACCAAGCTGTAGCGTGGGCCCTCCCCTGGCTCCTCGGTTTCCACTTGCCGAGTCTTGTTGTCGGCATCGCGGATAGTGGATCTCGACACCTGGAAAAAGAAGATGCTGCCGACCTCGCTGACGATGCAAACAAGACTCCCATCCGTGAGCCTCTTCTCCTGGTTCCACCAAGCCGCGCGATCCATCTTATCCAGGCCCTTGGTCGCCCGCGGCTGATCAATTCTGACAACGAATTCAAGACCGGACCGCCATTCAAAGGAAGCATCAATGGCAACAGCGCGTTCGTACTGAAAGACTCTGGTACGAACCTCATTCACCTTGACCTTTGATTCGACGCTGACGCGGATCGCATTGCGTAGGTCGTGCAGCGTGTCCTCACGTAGCAGACGGAAGTGCCTGTCCAGCAAGCCTTGCAGTCCTTGCAAGTGATGCTGCTCAGGGTTGGCAGTTGGCAGATACTCGTCCCGAGAAGACATGATTTCTTCATGAGTGGGCAGAAGTTTTATTTTGGAAATATCTGCATGATCGTTGTCGTGGCGTGGGCCGCGTCTAGAGAGTCTTCCTGGCATGTCCTGGCTCAAAGTGAACTCGGCCAGACTTCCCGAAGATGTTGATGAGGCTTGGGCAGCATTCGGCAAAGATTCGCCGAGCCCGAGCCGTCTGCGGACGTATTCAAGGTATTTCTCGGCTTGCATGGTGTGGAAGTCTGCTTTGCGATTGCCAAAGACTTCCAGGCGAAGCCGAATCTCGTCGACGATGGTGGTAAAGTGTGCGTTAACCATGTTGGCTGTGCTAGTGTTAACGACCTTAGACAAGACACCACAGGCGAGTGCGAGGGCCTCCACGCCAGAGTCACAGTCGTTTGCTTCGAAATGTAACTCTGACCAGTGATCAACGAGGTCAAAGAGAAAGCGGTACAGGCGATGAAGGCGAGCAGCATCAATGCCCAGAAGCGATCGGAAGAGAATCGCTGTTTCTTGTTCCAGAACCACAGAGTCGACGACGCTCGGGTGGAGAAGAATGCGGAAGAAGGGAAGGATTCGAGACTCCCAAATCAGAGCCTTCTCTTTGGGGCTTGTGTCTGCGACTTCTTCTATGACGTCTCTGATTATCGACAGTCGCCGCTCGGAGGCCATGTCTTTGATAACCTCTTGTGCCAAACTGACGTCCTCTTCCACCAGCTCAAAAGCCGTCTGGAAGTACTTGGGTGTTTCGCGGTCGAACTGGACAGACAGCTCGGCTGGCTTGGGCCGGAGTCGCCTCCAGGCATAGAGCTTCTCGCGTTCAGCATTGGGAGAATCTCTCGTCGAGCTGGACTGCCGCATATGGGGTTGGCGGCTATCGTCATTGGCTTTGTCGTGAGAGAATTTGCATCTGGCTCCAAAACGACACGATCCAGAGCTATTCCAGAAACGACACGGGGCGGACGAATTGAAGCTCGATGACGAGCGGGTCCTAGTGAAGCTTCATGTCAGCCTAATAACTGCGAGGTAGGTTGGGTTGTGTCAGAACGTTGCCTACCATCCTCCCGGAGCCATAGCTGATGGTTTGGTGGTATGGTGTATCCTTCAAGTTGGAAGAACGAGGCTTGGGGGAATACTGTGTCTGTAGCTGTGGTAAATAACTTGAGAGATCTTGATCGGCAAAAAACTACAAGCTTTGGGTCGGGGCTGGCAAAGTACACCTATTTAATAAGGGTGGCTACCGCAGGCACGCAAGACCGTCTGCGGGCTGCTGCTGTGGGACCATATTGCAGCCTCCATGTGTTTGCAGCCTATGTCTCTTTCGCGGGGTGTCTCTGGTGCAGCCTTGCATAGCAACCTCAAGAAGCCCCTTTGAACGGGTGATTTCAGTCAAGGGTGAGGTGAGGCACATTCAAGTGCTCGTTGGATGCCTAGGACTCCCGCCACGAGAGGTCTGAAAGGTTCATTGGGCTTTCTAGGGTGATGCTAGAAGATGGTGAAATCTGGTTTGTCGAGAGAGAGTTTCTGGCTATGGGTTAGATGGGTGACCTTAGGATGCTGTTGGAGGTACGGGCATGGATTTTGGCTTTGCTGTTTCAACCGCCACTTCAAGCGATGCGGGAGGCCGACCCCGACGGAAGCAGACTGCCAATGGGATATCAGATAGAACTGGGAGTTCAAGGCAGACGGGAAGGCAACAAACGGAAAGAAGGATAAGGGAGAATTCAGCCTGGCTGCCATCCGGTTGGCCAGGACCGGGCCATGTCGCCAGGTGGGAAAACGGAGGTTGGTGTCTAGATCCTGAAAGATCGAGACGGGATGGCCTATCCCAGTGGCCAGAGGCTAATTGGTTCTACCATCATCACTCATGGCAACATTTTTCTTGGATTTGAATCGTCATTTGACTATCCATTCAGAGCATCCAGCGGTATTTGGTCGGATGGCGATCATCATCTGGGCATGAAGCGGTTGTTGGATGTTGGTATGTTGGTTGCGCGTTGGACTGGCCGTGCGAAAGGGTCGGCTATGCTCTTGGCCACAATGCGCCTCTGAGGAAGCGAGCAGAGAAATCGGTGGCCTCCAACGGGGCAGATGGGTAGATAGAGACAGTTGAGTATCCGAGTTGATACGATTTCCTCACAATGCATGCATCGACAGCGTGTAGGGTTCATGGCCAAGGCCGGAGGTTTACCTACGTAGTAAGGTGTCAAAACAAAAGGTGGGGTACGTACATAGAAAGAGCGCTGTCGTGTCCCACCTTCCTCCCCGCTGGCCAGTGCTTTCTTTCTTTTCCAGCATCGATCCACCGCGGCGACTTGGTAAACTTCAATGTTGCAGAACCGACGACACATACCTCTGGAAAGTTGCTGATCCTCAACTACAGGAAGCACTCGAACCCGGTACGCTGCATGGGACCCGTCCAGAAATACTTCTGTCCTGCCGACTTGTCTGGTCTCTTCTCGGGCCAGCTCTCAAAAGGACTCTGGAGCCGGCATCGGCGGGCAGGCGGCACGAGGTTCACATGGCCGATACCGTGATCCTCTACAGCCAGAGCCTCGCCTGGTGGACGACCTGAAGGACGGGCGTTGAGTTCATCCTTATCCTCGTCCGCGACAAGGACGGCACGGACGATATCCCGGCCAGTGCCACTCGAGCCTCCTGCATGTCCTGCATGTCACATCGTCATCCCAGCGTGCTCGAGCAAAGATGTGTCTGTGTTGCAACGTCTTACCCATGTAGTAGAGATTGGCAATGCGGCTACTAACGCCAATCCGTCTACGAATATCAGGTCGCGCGCGCGCGAGATTGGATTTTCACCGCTCGCTTCGCCGATGCAACCCCGACTTGCGTAGGCTTTCAGGTGGATGCCAATTCCCCAATTCCCCCATTCTCCCCATTCCCTCCTCTCCCCCGCTGGCCCAACGTCGCGGCGGCCGGGGTCGGCATGGGTGGATGGGTAGTGCTCTCATGACTCGGGCGGTCGTATTAAACACAAGTACAGTCTCGAGTGGACCGTCGCATGTTCCTGATTCGGAATACTTCGAAACGAACTGCTCGACAGAGATAAATAGGTTGCGGCGTCGGCCCAGGGCTGGAAACTGTCTCCGAACGACACTTCATGTCATGTCGGCTATTGAGGATTCGCATATCAACCCCAACGGCCCCCCGCGTCCATCCTTAGTACGAGCCGAAAAAGCATGACGCCATTGACAAACTCTCTGTGGAGATACACCCGCCCAAGTCGTTCAGGACCGGATCCCGCTTGGCGCCGCCCTTCTGCAATAGGGAAAACATGAGCACGCCTCCTCCCGACCGCGCCGCCCAAGATGCAGAGAAGGCGCACGCACAGGTGACAGACATGTCGGTTCGCACAGACTCTGACTTGGAGAAGAGTGGAGGCCACGGGGCCAAAGGGGAGGGGGACCCGTCATCCACATCAGACGACGAACGGTCCCCTGTGGCGCAGGACGCGAACACGGGCCTGAGTACCGATCTCGGTCCTGGGCCCGACACCGCCAGCGTCGCCGGCCGGGTGCTGAGCCGGGCCACCTCGGGGTCGGACGCCGCGCCGAGCCCGCCCCCCGACGGAGGCGTGGCCGCATGGATGGCCAGTGAGTTGTCCCGAGACGTACCCCGCGATGAACTCGGACTGACACTTTACCCGCAGTTTTCAGCGCCCACTTGGTCATTATGAACACCTGGTGAGTCTGACCCCCCCCCTTCCCGGCCGGCGCGCATCCCCGCCTGGGCCAAGCTGACAGCCCGCCAGGGGCATTGTGAACTCTTTTGGCGTCTTCCAGTCGTACTATACCACGCTCCTCTCCCGCCCGCCTTCTGACGTCGCTTGGATCGGCTCCTTCGAGGTCTTCCTCCTCTTCTTCATCGGCACCTTCAGCGGCCGCCTCAGCGACGCCGGCTACTTCCGCCCGCTCTTCATCTCTGGCTTCTTCCTCGTCTCTCTCGGCATGCTCACCACCTCCTTCTGCACGCGCTACTGGCAATTCTTCCTCGCCCAGGGCATCTGCATGGGGGTCGGCAACGGCCTCTTGTTTTGCCCGGCGCTGTCGACGGCGTCGACCTACTTCGATAAGAGACGGGGCCTTGCGCTGGGGTTCGTGTCAATTGGCAGCTCCACGGGCGGCATGATTTACCCGACCATGGTGAGGCAGCTGCTCCCGTCCATTGGCTTCGGCTGGACGATCCGCTCTATTGCGTTTGTGCAGATGGGCACGTTGGTCGTTGCATTCATGTTCTTGAAGCCCAGGGTGAAGCCGAGGAAAACGGGAAGCATTGTCGAGTGGGCGGCATTCAAAGAGTTGGAGTACACCTTTTACGCCATCGGATCCTTCCTGGTATGTCGATCTGCTCCTGCTTTCCTAATTCTTTCCTCTGGCGTAACTTGATGCTGACAGAATTCTGTGTGTGATAGAACTACCTCGGCGTTTTCTTCGCCTTCTACTACCTGGCCTCTTATACCCGTGACATGATTGGCCTGAATTACAACTCGTCCCTCAACCTCCTACTCGTCCTCAACGGTGTGGGTGTGGTGGGCCGCGTCATACCGGGCTACATAGCCGACCGCATCGGCTCCATCAACACCCTCATCCCCATGTCTCTGGCCTCCGGCCTTCTCATGTACTGCTGGATCGCCGTTTCGTCCACAGCAGGTCTATACGCCTGGACGCCCTTCTACGGACTTGCAGCGAGCGGGATCCAGAGCCTGTTCCCTGCCGCGCTGAGCCAGTTGACGAGCGACCCGAGAAAGCAGGGCACGCGGATGGGCATGACGTTTACAATCGTCGGCTTCGCCGTGTTGACGGGGCCCCCGATTGCCGGAGCCATTATATCCGCCCAAGGCGGCAAGTACTTTGGAGCACAGATTTATGCGGGGACTTGTTTGCTCGCGGGCATGTCCTTTTGGGTTGCTGCGCGGATGGTCAAGACGAGAAGAGCAGGCGGAGGGCTGTGGTTCAAGACCTAATGGGATGAGGATGATGCACAAGTGTATGTTTCGGCCAAGGTTGTGCTTTGCTTCTCGTTACCCGTCGATGGAACGAAGGTACGATGATGCATATAGAACCAAGACTGTATGCTCTCGTTGCAATCATTTCACATTGGCTCGGTGAGAGTCTGTCTCCGGTATTTTGTTGATTTGTCGCAGAAACCGTTCCCCGTCGGCCTCATTAGATGGATTCAGCGCGTAGTACAAACTCCACTTCCGTGTGCCCATGCCGGCACCCATCAACGTCGAACTTCTTTGGCTCGCACAGAATAGGAGAGGGCTCCGGGATCCTACACTTTGACAAGAAGGATCGTCATCCCCGAGCTTCGAGCCTACGCAGCCGTGGCAGCGGGGCGTCAAAGTGACCCAGGCTTCGGGGCTATTTAAACCAGGAGAGTTACGGAAGAGAGCACAGAGGGTACCTACCGTGCAGATGGAAGCGTGATTGACGCTGGCTGGTAAAACGGAGCGAGGGCCATTATGCCCCATGTCATTGAACGATCTGTGACGATGTTCCCAAACGCAAACAAATGGTTTGAGCGGCGGTGCCCGTGGCGTTGAGTTTAAGCATCGGGCGAGCAGGAGGCGGGTGTTGAGGATGAACCACAAGAGATCACGGGCGGCGGCGGTCGACGCCAAGCAGATCATGCCGCTACCCGTTCCCAACGCAAGCCGCCGCCACATCCGACGTTTGATCCTGTCACCACCCTGTACCTCGGATTTGGGCACCGTTCATCAGGCTCGAGACACTCACTGGGTCCGGCGATGCTTCCGGGGTCGTGATGAAGACCACACGATGTAGGAAACCGGCAGCCACACGGTGACCACCACGTTTCGGACAGCTCAACGCCCGAGTGCCACGACGGGACGTGTCGCCTGCATGTCCAGCAATGTTTCTGCCAACCGAACAGGTTTATATGTCTTGTCCAGAGAGCAAGCAAACGCCATGCAGAGGTCCGGGGGGGGGGGGGACGGCGCGGGGGAACTTGTTTCGCTCGACGACATATGCGGGCATGGTAGCCGTCAATGGGCGCTAGACAGATGCGTGGATCTCCTGCAAGTACCCGCATCAGAGGTTGGTATTCCGATTTGGATGTTGTATTGGGCGAATTTCGAGACTAACCAGGGTAGATAGAGGTGGACCATGACGATGCTGTTATAAAAAGACAAGCTTTCCCCGTTATTCAAATTGTGCCATGGCCATGTTCCGCCCACGCGCTTGTCAGTCATTCCATTGAATCTTATCCCCCCCCTTTCCCTCCTAGTTCATCCTCAAGATATCTAGTTCCCAGAACGCCAATGGTAGAGTCAGTAGAATCCAGGATGGAAAGGCACAGCCACAGTCCTTACCCGGCCTCGCCTCACCTCGCGTGCCTTCTCTAATAGATCCCTCAGTCGCACCTTCCCTCCTCCTGCTCAGGCAGGTGGGGCCTCCTCCGGCCGTTCCTTCCCTCTGGGTGCTTTTGTCTTCACCTTCACCTTGTACTTTTGGCCGCGTTTTTATTTTATTCTTGTTGTTTTTGTTTTCTTTTTATCTGTCTCCCCCCTTATCCCATAGCCAGACGACGCCTTGAGTCCTTGTCTTCACCTGCACCCAAGGCACATGCGTTGGGTTCCTTTGTTTACTCACTCATCCGATCTAAACCTCACCGTCCCGGCCACCTCGCGTCTTTACCTGCAGCACTCTCAGCCAACATTGGCACTGAAGCTTCAGCAGTAAGTATGCCTCCCCTTTGTTCATGGAGATTCAAACTCCTTCACCTGCCTTTATCATTCTCTTTTTCCTACTTTGGCGGCGTTTGTTCTTCATCGCCTTGTCATATTGCCTGTATCTTCTTTCTCTGACACCGCTTTCATGACGGCAGAATGCTCAACTGAAGAACGACAAAATGAGTGCCAACGGTAACTCGCTCACGGGTAGCAAGGACTCATCGGCTTCGTCTCTGAAGCGCACCGCCAACCAAACCTTTGAGACAAACCATGATGACCAGGTTGGCAAGAACATGGCACTCAGCCTTGGCCGAAACCCAACCGGCCCAGCTCGCTTCATCAAGAAGCCACAGCCCAGACTCCTCTATTCCGAGTCAATGGTACGAGCCGCTATGAGAGGCGAGCTTGTCTACACCCCTGACCTCAAGCCCATGATGGACTCCATTGCTCGCGATATGCGATTGACCAGCCAAATCGCCGGGCGTCATTTGGGGTCCAATATCCACTACTCCAAAATGAAGAGCATCTTGAAGTTGCGTCAGGTAGACATGATCACCTTGGACCGGTACCTCTTGTCCGAGGCCTTCATCCGAACCGACATCTGGAACACAATCCGTCTGCAAGAATTCTTTGACCTGGTGCACGTGTATGGTCTGGAGAGGGAGTTCCGCAATGAGTACTGGGAGAAGAACCAGCTCTCTCACCCCGCCAAGATCCAGAAGCTCTACGACTCCATCAAGAGGCCCATCACCCACCCCGCCTTCGACGATTCAAGTGCTGACCAGATTGTCAACTGGGCAAGGGACATCATGAGTCGTTCCGTCTTCGTCCCTCGAGCCGATCACCCCATCATACGCAGCGCTGTCGCCATCATGAACCGGGCCAAGCAACAGCCAATGGACGACCTTGAAGCCTGGAACAAGCACCAAGAGACTCCTAAACGCGTCGCCCAGATCTGGGCTGCGTGGTGCCTCGCACGCGACAAAGACTGGGACGAGACCACCTACCTCGCCGTCACCATCCTGGAGCGTGGATCCAAGAACCAGACAGTGGCCAAGTGCTTCCGCCGCGAGAACAGTGCCTTGCTGAGACTGGTGGATAAAGGCTACGACGACGAGGCTTGCCGCCATTGGCAAGACATGCACGGCAAATGCCACATCATCACCATGCAGGAGTTGCTCTCACGCCCCGTTGTTGTGACCCTCTCCAGTCCCTCGTCCTCGTCCTTGGGTCTGCAAAAGACTTTCTCTTCTGCCTCACAGCTGCAGAAGACCGTCCGAATGGCCAAGAAGACGGGCACCAACCTCACCAGAATAGTCCCCTCCAAATCCAGGGAGCTCAACCCGTCCAAACACCAACTCCCCCCCATCCGGCCGTCATCTATCCAGCATAGCCCCGCAATTCGCAAAGTGAGCGCCGCCAACTCCATCTCACGAGACCGCGCCCCAGAAGACATGGTTCGGGATCTTCAAATCCATGACAATTCTCGTCCCAAAAATGACCACGACGGTGGGATAAAGCGGCGTCCAGCCGAGCACAGCGAGAGGCCTGACCGCCCCGAGGTGGATGAGCCCCGGAACAAAAAGCGCAAGACCAACAACTCCTTCAGTCCCCTCAGCCCCCTTCAAGTACAACCTGAGATCCGACATGGCGCAGGTCCCGCTCCGTCTCCGGTGGCCTTTACCGCTCCCGCCAGGCCCATGGGTTCTGCCACTCCCATCCCGGCTGTCGTGCCCAGTCCCTCTTGGAGTCCTTCCATGGCCCCTTTGTGTATGGCACCCATTCCTAAGGCTACGACTTCGGCGTCCAGCCCGATGGATACAGTGTCGGCGCCCATGCCCGTGGCTATGATGTCGACGCCTAGCCCCATAACTGCAATGCCAGCGCCCATTCCTATGTCTACCGTGTCAGCGCCACCTCCCACGCCCACCGATGCAACCACTCAGTGGATGAACCAGCCGGTCAGTGCCGCTGAGATCGCCAACATGGTCGCCATGAAGCTCTGCGGCGGCCCATATAGCCTCCCTTTCACCGGCCAGCCCGTCACCGCCAAGACGGAGCACGGCTCCCTTGAGGAGACCTGGACCAAAATGGAGGACCGTCTTGACAAGAAGCTTTCCCCCATCTTTCAACAGCTTAATGGCTTGTCTAACGAAGTCAAGGCTCTCGGCGACAGGCAAACTGCCCTCGAGCAGACCATGGCGAAGCATGCCGATGACCAGCAAAACTCTCAAGGCGACAAGCAGACCCTAATGATGAAGATGGACACCCTAACCAAGCTCGTCGAGGACCAGCAGAATGCTTTGAGGCAGGCTGTTATCAAGATGGACGATCAGTACATCACCGTCAGCAAAAGGCAGGCTGCCTTTGAGCAGACCATTACCGAGAAGATGGACAGACTGTCTCAACTGGCCCAGACACCCCAAAAGGACCAAGAGGAACTCAAGCCCAGGCTCGGCCGGGGGCAGAAGAAGCGCGGCAGGGCCTCGGCCAACGAAAAGACGGCAGACTCCATCACTTGCGCTCCCTTGGATTAGGCGGCATCCTCTGCCAGAGGCAAGTTGCCAAATCGTCGATCGTACGTACGCCTGTCCGCTTCATCCAAAAAGCATACGATATCTGACGAAGAATGGCGCCGATCAGACAAAAGACTTGGGCGGGAAAGAGAATGTCTGCAGGGCGACTGGGAGCGAGCGAAACAGTGATGGTGTACAACGGCGACGATTGGAATTTGTAAGCGCCAAACGCGACGACGAATGCGGATGATGCGACGATTGAGATGAACAGTCACTGAGAACGGCGGAAAGGGGCGTAAATGTCGGATATACCAAAAAAAAAAACCAAAAAAAAAAACCCGAACGGGTGGATGGATATACCCGGGCGGCACAAAGTTGGAGAGGGGATCGCGAGGCAAAAGGAAAATCGGGCGAAAGAAGAAAGGGGGGGGGGAGTCATGATAGCCGGGGTCGAAGGGAGGGTGGCGCACACCGAGTGTTTGTAAATGTGGCCCGGCGGGCAAACGGCGGCGTCTGGATGGAACATGGCACAGTTGTAGGAATATATGAATAGCCCAAACAAACACCTGTAGAATCGAACAGTGTCCGTCAAGGCACTCACACACAAAAGACAAACGGGCGGACGACGCCTCTCAATTCACAGCTTCGTACGCGTACCTTCGTGTCCTCACTTCAGTGCTTGCACCAGCTGGCAGCTCCGGGTGGCTGTTAGGGCCATATACTCACTCACTCGGGACTAGAAACACAATGAAAATTGCACTCGAGGATCGGTACTGGGTCGTGTTGCTTAAAATAGTTCAATTGTCCCTCAGGTGCTGTTGTACTCCCGCTTGGCGACCGTCTCATGGGCCGGGCTGAACGTCTATCTGCATGCCACGCTCCAGCCGACCCCCCCCCCCTTCCAATATCAAAGTTGGAAAGCGTCATATCATCAAAGTGAAATTGGTATCTGAGAGAAGTTTACATCACGATCTGCACACCTTTGTTAGCAGTGTCCTCGATGGCAGCGAAACAAATGTACTTACGCAGTCTGACTCGTCCTTGCCCTTGGGGATGCCCATCGCCTCAAACGTCGCAGGTCCTTGGCCTGTCGATGGTTTCTTGGCGGGCACCGTTTGGGCACTAGGAGCTGGGCTGGGCTGCTGCTGGGGTCGCGGCTGCGATGACGGCGGCGCGCTGCCCGTGCGACCCGGCTGATCGGCGAGGTCCGGCCGGTTGGGAAAAGGTCTTGGCGCACCAGCCGGTCCAGGTCCGGCTTGGGGGCGAGGGTGGCCTGAGGGGTTAAGCGGCATCGACTCAACACGCGAGGGTGCCGGCCCGCCGCCTCTGCCATATCCTCCGTACTGCTCGGGGGGATAGACGATGTTCTCTGGCCATAGCCTCCGGGCTGCGCCGGCAATGGGGCAGGCTGACCGTAATCGCCCGGTCCGTAGCTGCCGTGCTGGAACGGCGGTGAGGGTTGTGGTTTGGCGTAGGGGTTCGGTTTGGCAAGCTTGTTCGCGGCAGGGTTGGAGGGAAGACTAGGAGAGACGGGGAACGGCTGTGCCGTGGACGGACGGGGTGCGGGCCCCGGGCTGGGCTGACGATAACCGGAGTGCGTGCCGACAGGCACACGGCCGCGCGGATCGGCCCCGGCAGGGGGGCCATGTTGCCCATTGACTGCGAAGCACGAATGTTGCCTGCAGGTCCTGGGGGGCCGCCGCCAGGACCGGGCCGAATTCCAAATGCGCTCCCGGGTCGATCAGAGTGGGGGCCGGCTGGAGGACGACCACCGGTGTGGTAGTGAGGAGAGAGCTGGGACCCAGATCCCCGGGCGTGGAGGTCATCTTCGGGATAGGGGGCCGTCGACTTGGGTCTGTTGAGATTGAGCGGCGCCGGTCTGTCATCTTCGGGTAGGGGGCGGCCGACTTGGGACGCATGGCCAAGTTGGCATCGAGATTGACGGTGAATGCCGATGGTCTGTTGTTACCCATGCTAGTGGGCCGCGACGGGTCGGGATAATCGACGGGGTCATGCCCGGGCGAAGGGTGTACCCTCGGGGACGGATGAGGTGACGTCTTGGCCGAACCACCACCCGGATATCCGGGGTGTGCGTCGGCGGTGGGGGTGACCGGGGTGCTCTCGGAAACAGTTGGCATGCCGTTCGGGGCCTTGAAACGGTCGGGCCGCTTGCCGCGCTGAGATCCGTGTTGCGACTTGATTCTCGTGAGCGTGGTGGTCTCGTGGTCGGCCTTGGTCAGACTCTTCTCGTGGTCCAAGGCGTCGATGCGGTCTCTGGCATCCTTGTTGCCGTGGTCGGCGGCGGCTTCGTACCAGAACCTGGCTTGACGCAAGTCCTTTGGTACGTGAACGCCAATCTCATAGTAATAGCCCATGGCGAACTCGCCAGTCGGCAACTTGGCATTGGCGGCGTGCTGGGCATACTTGAAGGCAAGCTGCTCGTTCTTGTTGAAGATGCCCTCGTATCCGAACAGGAACCATCTGCTGACGCCAAGGGCGGCCTCGGGCTGACCTTGCTGGGCTGCGAGGCCGTAGTAGTGGAGCGAGTATGCGGGGCTGAAGTCGCATCCAAGCTGGCAGAGCTCGTAGGCCTGGCCAATCTTTAATTGGGCCTTGGCGAATCCGAGGTAGGCAGCCTTTTCGATGTACATTTTGGCCAACGTCAAGTCGACGGGAAGCAAGGCCTCGGGAACGTCAATGTCGGGAAGGTCCTTGGCAAGGAGCATGCCAAAGACGTAGGAGCCCTGGGGGCATCCTCGTCTGAAAGATCGGCAGCCTCCCTGATAAGGTCCAAGCCGCGCTGGTAGTCCTTCGGATGGCCGTGCTGGCCGAGCAGATTCATCATGCCTAGGCGGTACATGGCCGCCGAGTCTTTGAGCCGCACGCCGAGGTAGTAGTGCTCGACGGCTTTGTTGAAGTCGTTGGAGTTCTCGAACAGCATGCCCAGGCGATACTCTGCACGCGCGTAGCCGAGCTCTGCGGCGCGCTGGTACTTTATGTAGGCATCTCGCTTGTCCGGGCGGCAACCAAACTTGCCAAACTCGAGCCATTTGGCCTTTATGAAGAGGGCTTCGGGGTGTTCTTGGCTCACGAGGTAGTTGACGATATTGATGGCGTCGTTACGCAGTTCGTGTTCGATCTTTGGTGTCTGGCGGCCACTGTCCGGCTCTCTGGCTCTTGCCTCCATGACGATCTCGGCCCAGGCCAAGGTATCACGAGCCCAGGACAGCTGCATGGAGACGTTGTTAGAGTGCAGGACATGTTCGCGGGCATTCCACAAAATCTCCTCCTTTTCCTCGTCCGTCGGGGAATGTTGTCGCCCTTGACCTTGGGGAAGGGGAGAAGGAGGGGGCGGCGCTAGGCCGCATCGTGTGGTGGTTGGCGCTCGTGCTGTTGTCGTGGAAGGGTCTGTAGGGATCGGAGGAAGATGAGCCGTCGGCGGGTGGGTTCGCGTCTCCTTTCGGTGGCAAAGCTGGGGCGCCAGAGACGGTGGGCTTGAGAACCGACGACAAGGACGGCTCTCGGCCGTGGCGGTTGGTGATATTGGAGGATGATCGGTTCGGGTCGACTTCGCGGGCTTCAAGTTCCATGCGCTGAAGGTCGTTTTGCATGTTCTGGGGGACTTGGGGCGTCACACTGAAGGAAATTGGGCAGTCAGCAAAGGTTGCTGGCCTAGGCTAAGGGGGGAGGGGGGTGAAAGGGCTGAACAAAGAGAGAGAGAGGAGAGAGAGAGAGAGGATGGGCGCGCCAAAAACGGCCCCATCTCCAGATCCAGCGAGGGGGAAAAGGAGGGACCCATTCACGATCGGCCGGGATTAAAATGAGGGAATCCGGTAGGTAGGCGTACGTACCGCTGAGGTAAAGGTGCAACGACCTCGGGCATATAATAATCGTCAAACCCTCCGGGGACGAAGGTTGCGCCGAATTGTGACATGTCGTCAGTTATGGTTTTGGGCTGAGGTGCAGCTGCATAAATAGGAGGTTTATCAGTCAGCGGGGGGGGGGGGGGGGGGCTGTTGAGCCGAATGACGTTTGGCTCAGAGCCACAACCAACTCTTCCTTTTTTTTTCTCCTTCCTTCCGGGTATGGGGATGGCGCAAAGTCAGAATATTGCTTTGCGTATTGCTGACAGCAGGGCGCTGGCCACCTTCTGGATTCCCCCGGAACACGAGAGAGAGAGAGAGAGAGAGAGAGAGAGCCGCTGCCGGTACACTTGGTGCTGACGCTGCCGCTGCCGTTGCTGCTTCTGCTTTTGCTTCTGCTTCTGCTTGCCGGCTAACTTGTATGCTCTGTAATACCCCGGGCAAGGGTAGGTAAAGTGATAGTCTTGTCTTGGGTGGGGGGGATTTGGCGCGGGCGGCGGGACAAAAAGTAAAAGGATAAAAACAAAAGTAGAATGACCACGGTTGGGCTGATGTCGGAAAGGACTTGGGGGAGTTCCAGGAAACGTTCTCGAGTTGCTGTCTCTGCTTTCACTTTGCTTTCTGTCTCGAACCGAAGAGCGAGGGCGGCCGGAAGCGGGGTGGAGAGTCCAGGTCGAAGCTCAAAGCCAAAAGCATCTAGGATTCTCGACGGCGGGCCCTGTCTTTTAGCGTGCAGAAGAGGTCGCTGCCCGTCCCCTATTTTTTTCTATTCCCCCTTCTCCATGTGTGCCTAAGCCGGCTAGTGAAACATGGGGGCAGGTCTGCATTGCTCTTTTAGATCAGGGAGGGTCCCGTTATCCTGCTTCTACCGAGTATCCTTACGAGGAGCGGGACTCACCTGGGCAGGACAGGGAAGTGCGTACTATGTACGGATAGGTACACGCACATATATACATAGCAGTCGTACCTAGGTAGTAGTAGTAGTAGTAGAGAATGAGGGGTTGTTGGTCTCCTCGCTGTCAGAAATGCAGCTCCACCACCACCCCAAGCCGCAGCACACGGCACCAGAACGCTCCGGCACAGCTGACGAGTTGTTGGCCAGCAAGCCACTGTCATCTTGAGGGTGGGGTTTGGTTTTTTTTGTTTGTTGATTGTTCCTTTTTTGATTCCAAACTGGCGTCGATGCTGGCTTGCTGCTTGCCCGCCCGGAGGAGCGGAAGGGCACCGAGCAGTAGTACCTCGTCCGTCCAATGGTACTTTGATGGTGGGCATAGCAGGGGCCAGGTCGGTGTCAAGGGCCAGGTACCGAAAAGCAATCGACTGAGAGACCCAGGATGAGCCATGTAAGACCACTAGGTATACTACCTGTATGTAGGCGTGTGGAAGACGTTGTTGATCCGACCTTCCGCCGCCGTCCATTTACTTCGTCAGTGACGACGATGACCCGTTCGTTCATCATGGATATCATGCTCGCGGCAGCGGGGGTCCAGACAGTACGCAGGAGATGGCTGAGCAATCGCAAACAGAACTCGAGTGCGACAGCGACAGCGACAGCGACAGCGACAGCGCGTGATGATGCGTGGTTGTGGTTGCAGGCACACCAGCCGTGATGGGTGGTGCCCCAGAGAGGTGGCATGTGCGTGCACATGGCATCCAGCATATCCGGCGAGACAACTCCCTCCCCCTGTGTGCTCTGAGTACACATATTTCGCTTGCCACATGCCACCCGCCACCCACAGCCACGACATGCAGCCAGGATATCGGTTGACGGAGAATAGTAGGAGTGTCCAGAGCAGACGAGCGCACAAGGTAGCAGCGACAGCAGTAGCAGTACATAGCAACAGCAATTCCGGTCCGGGGGTCCGTTGGGCTTGAATGGAAATGAGACGGACGACCCGCGCGAAGGATCTGGAGACGACGGGGGCGGGCACAAACTTGACGAGGTCCAACTTACCATAAGCAGCCACTTGTCCCCAAAGACGACCTTGGTCAAAAGCTGGTGGTGTCTGTGTCCGCCGCAGTGCTTGGCTCTCCGAGAGGCGATGCAGTCCAGAGGCGGCGGCGGCGTCAGTGCCCCCGGCGCTTCTTGTGCCGGTGCCGTTGTGAAGTGGGCCGCTCGCGGGATCCGGCAGAGGTCCCTGGCCAAGCCTCGTGCGCGGCACCGGATTTTGCATCGTCATCTCGTATGTTTGATTATCGAACGTGCTGTTAGGGGCAGCAAAGGTTTTCGGGGTCTCGGGTCAGGGAAGATGACGACCGGCCCGGGTTTCTAGCGAGGCAAGAGTCAGCAGCGAGTCGCCCACTGAAGGAAGTGTCGCGTGCCGGGTCGCTCGGACGAAGAGGAGGTGATGGCTTTGGAGGTATGAATAAGGATGGATATGGCAGCAAAAGCACTAATAGGAAAAGGAAAAGGAAAAGGAAAAGAAAGAGACGAGGCCCCCTCTGATCGCACCTTCTCACGACTTCCTCCGCCTTTGCCGTAAAGAAAAGGCAAGTCCCAACCCAGTCCTTTCCCTCCCTGCGTCCTCGCGTTCTGCATGTCTCCGTTCCTCCCTGGGGCCTCCCGTCGTCCCTTTTCCTTGTCCTATCTCTCAGGAGAAGAAGTAGATGAGACGACGACGATGGTGGCACTGCACGCTACCTACCTAGGTATGGTGGCTTGCTGCAGTACGTAGCTACTCGTGTGCAGGTACACATCTCCCCAGCCCCAAATTCCAGCCACTGCACCGGGGGGATACAGGTCGTCTTGTTTTGTCATCTCACCTTCTCATTACTTATTCCCCTCATCACGCGCATCTCTCTCTCTCTCTCTCTTTCTCTCTCTCTCTCTCTCTCTCTCTCTCTCTCTCTCTCTCTCAATCCAACGATACCTGTCAGCTTAATGCAAAACAAGAGTGGGCAGGTGACCGGCTGCCTCTCACCCCACCCCGCAGGCGAACAAAAACGGCCGCATGCATACCCCGTCCAAAGTTGATCTCGCCTTGCATGTTAGCTACCTACCTACGTAGTATGTACGAATGGTTCGTCTACGCAGTACTGCTGAGCCACAACGTCACCGAGACCCCCGGTTTCCAAACATAGAAACATCATTCAGCCCCATTCATTGCGCATTGGGGGGCCCGGTCGCAATCGGAATCGGCGGCTCCTTTTCTTCCCCCTCCTGCATTGGACATGAAGCATCCAACATCCGTATCCTGTCAACCCTCCACGGTGCAAACGTGCCAGACCCTACCGCGGCAATCTTCGGAGCACCTTGCATAGGTAGGTAGGTAGCTAGTTAGTTGGGCCTACCGAGAGCCATCGCGTCGGGCCGCCCTAGCTCATCTAGCCGGCGCCCATCACCACCTTGGCAGTCCAGCCCCCATCGCGACGTCATGTCATGTTCACAGTTCCACGGCCATCTGCCGTGTCCCTCCCTGCTTTTCCGATCCCCCACAGCCATCATCCGATCCAGTCGATCCCAACTTGTCCTGTCCCATCTCTGCCCAGCCCAATCCACCCAGCCAGACGGAGCAGCCGCGCCCTCCCGGGCTGTGCCCTGTTGCCTTACCTGTGCACATCGCCGCGAGCACGCGAATCCCAAAAGTCTAAACCTCGAGGCTTGCAGTTGCTGAACCCTATTGCCGACACTGGACGAACGCCCTCTCTGGGGCTTGGAAGAATGCCCTAAACTCTCCTGCGCGTTCGCCTGAGCCGCCCCCGTCAGCGTATGGAGACGAACATGTTGCTAGGTATATATATGAATGCCCTACCAGGGCTGTACCAGAGGCAACCAAGACAAATTCCCGTCGCTATGAGCACTGTCGACTAAGGCCATCCTACATTCCAAAGACACAGAATGCCTTCCCGCAGAACAATGAGCATAACGCCCCGTGTCTCGAACATAAGTCAAGTCGTCTCTAGTCTCAAAGTCAACCCTGATCTCAAGACAAAAATGGAGGTTGGCACGCTGATTAGTTGTAGCTGACGACGCAGGTCCCTTAGCCGCCGGGGTTAGAGGGATGTCCATTCCAAAATCGTGCATAAAGGTCGCGGGAGACGAAAGAGGATGCGCAGACTATATGTCTGGGCCTCCCCTGACGGCTCGAAACCTTGTGAGACATTCGCATCGACTCGGCACACCCGAGCAGAAGCCTGTCACACTCGGCGGTAACCGAAATCGAAAGCCGCTTATCAGCAGTGTGCAACGAAGCTGAGGGCTTAGAATTTCGTGACGCGGTTTATTGCGTTTCCGAGGAGTGGAATGCAAGATGGAACCCAGGTCCGTCTGCACTTCACAGACGTCGCGGCATCAGAGCTGACTGGGCCCCGGCCACCACTCCAAAGTGAGTCAAACAGCTGACCCAACCTGTCCAAAAGTCTCGAATTCGCAACTAACTCTATTGCCATCCGCCCCAAAGGTGTACCAAAGGATGGTTTCTACTCGAGACCGAATAAGTGACAAAAATGTAGAGCGGGCCAATCGTTGACGATTCTCTCTGGTTGTCACCAGCTCGGGACGTACGGCCATGTGCGAGCCACAAGGCGATTGACAGAGTTTTGACGATGGGAGAGTGCCCTAGATAGACAAAAAGTGACATGGCCCAATTTCAGAATCAAGACCAAGGTTCATTGAACAGATGCATTCACACTATCTGAGAACTAGGGAAGAGGCCAAGAGTGGGATGGTCACGTACATGAATAGAAGCAAAGAAAACTGTACTTTGGCATAAAAAGACCACAAAGTTTAGCAAGAAAAAGAAGACCTTGGACCGACGGCCACCAATTGCTCAGTTTATGTTGTCGTCGTACCTATCATTGAGAACGGAACATGTTTATCACTTGGAACCTGCGCTTCAAGAGACTAAGAGAGTGTCATATTCATGTCCGTACATTCATCATGAGAGTGGCCGGTACTTGCACGCCTGAATGACATGCGAACGGCGACTCCGCAATTGAGCACCGGGACGGGTGTGGGGCCAGGGAGTCGACTACTAGGCCCGCGATATCGGCCTCTGTCTTCGCCGTGACACGTGACTCCCTCTCTTACTAAGCAGCCGCGTTCGACCACAGTGACGAGCTCTTCAGACAGCTCCAGACACTCACTCACTGCTAGGCCCACAAAGAGCTAGCGCCTCGGTACCTGGGAAAGGCCCCCCGGCACGGACCTCTGCCACTCTGCCAGCTTGACTGCACCTTTCGTCAGCCTCTCTCAGCCTGCTGAGCCAAACACCAAAGCGACGAACCCCAGCCCAAGCAACCTTTTTGGACGCTCTCGATCAACATCACACCCATCACCTTCGCCATTACCTCCCCCCGCACCAACAATCAGCCAATACCTTTAAACAAATCCCCGCATATAATCGATCAAATTCCCGACTGTGCCCGATAACTGTCGACGCCCATCCCTCCCCCCTCCACCACTCCGCAGCAAGCCCCCCCCCCCCCCCCCCCCCAACAATGGCCGAACGCAACCTCCAACAGGTCCTCACCCAGCTCCGCGGAAAGGGCTCCTCCCTTCCCTACGCCGAGTCCTCCGCTCTCCTCTCCAAGGCCAAGCTCTACCTCCTCCAGCTAAACGCCCTCACGCCCTCCTCCTCCGCCGCCGCCCAGCAGACGTCCCCTCAGCTCCTCGCCCTCGCCCGCGAGACGTACGAGCACGGCGCCCTCGCCTCCATCCGCGCAAAGAACCCGGACGCCTTCACCCGCTACGTCCAGCAGCTCCAGCCCTTTTACGAGCTCCCCTCCAACCTGCTCCCGCCCAACCTGCCCGACCGCAACAAGGTCACCGGCCTGTACCTGCTCCTCCTCCTCACCCAGGGCCGCTACGCAGAGTTCCACTCGGAGCTCGAGAGCCTCGCCAACCGCGAGGGCGGCGGCGACAGCAGTGCCGTCGAGGGCGACAAGTTCCTCGGCTACCCCATTCGTCTCGAGAGGTGGCTGATGGAGGGGAGCTACGACCGCGTGTGGAACGCCCTCAAGAGCCGTGAGGTGCCCAGCGAGGAATACGGAGTCTTCTCAGAGGTATATCCATCACTTACCCGCCCGTTGTGATCTCAAACGCAGTCGGAAGCTAACCAGCCTATCTCCAGATCCTCACCTTCCAAATCCGCTCCGAAATCGCCTCCAGCAGCGAGCGCGCCTACCCGAGCCTGCCCATCAGCTCCGCAAAGTCCCTCCTCTTCCTTGACTCGGAGGGCGATGTCATCTCTTTTGCTCAGCAGCGCGGTTGGATTCTGAAGGACGGTCAGATCTTCTTCCCCGATACCGCCGAGGGCGTTGCCGCCGAGGACGGCACCACCGATAAGGAGATGAGCAAAATGGTGATAGAAAACACTCTCGGCTACGCAAGGGAACTGGAGACCATTGTGTAGAGAGACGAGAAGGGAGAAGAATGCGGAGGGGAGAGAGAGAGGGAGGGACAGAGAGAGAGAGCCGGGGCGGCGAGGGCCGTGCCTTACTGTATTAATATCATGCGACAGACCATGAAAGAGGCCACGGATACAGGAACCTAGGCCAGGCGTTTACGATCTCACGCGTTGTGCATGCTTGCCTTAGTCGGCGATGTCGAAATTAGTGCCTAGTTGGTTTCAGACGGCATATGCGTCATGAGCCCAAGAGATGCGCTGCCAAAAGTAAACAGGCACGACTGAAACGCAAGCCGCGATTCTTGATCAAGTGATGGCATATATTCGTCTCCCACAAACTATTGCTAACAATCAAAAGCCTGGGATTTCCATCAGGCACCTCAGCCTGTCTACTGTAAACTTTTCCCAAGACCCAATCCCCGTCTGACCGAGCCCACTGCAACTTGATGCAGCTTTTCCATCATGGGTCGATAACCATTATCCTGGCTCTTTACGCAAAGAGCTTCAGGCCACTGCCGTGCTTGCCAATCTCGCACACCTCGCACACCTTGCAGACGCTGCCCTTGTACTTGGCATGGTACTTGGAACCGTCAAAGGCGCACTCCTCGTACGCGGTGCCGCTGTAAATTGGCGTGCGGCTTGCCGCGCAAATGTCAAACTCGGCAAACTGGTCAAACTCAATCTCGATCGCATCCGAGGGGTTGCGCTCGCACTGAGCCTTCGCCTTTTTGGCCTGCAGTTTTTTTTAGAAAAAGAATTAGAGAATGATACTTTGGAACATGCGGATGATTTGATACTCACGTTTTCGGTCAGCTTGCTGGAGCCGCCGTTGGCAATAATGCGGTTGGCGAAGCTGAGAGCTGATCCATAGTTCTTGTTTCGTATCGCCAGCTGCATGGCGTTGTGCAGGGCAAGCTGTCGGTGAGGAACCTCAATCTTGGGGATGGTGAAGTAGGCAGAAAGCTCGAGGCCGCGCTTGAGCTGTTCGCCCGTGGTGCCAAGCTGGCGGCGGCTGAGCTCAATCTCCATAGCCACAGCATACTCGCTCGCAGATGTGATGAGCTTCTTCGCTTCGGCCACCTCGCTTTCGCTGGACACGGCGTTGATGAGGATGGCGTGAAGGATACCCTTGAAGATCTTGAGACCGTCCTCAAGCTTGTTCGTCTTCATAGAGTTGTAACCCTGTTGAAGGTCGTTGGTAGCCAAGAACTCGAGGTCACGAGGCACAACAGGCAACACCTTTCTAGGGTCCGTCTCCTCAATCGTACGCCGCACGTAGTTGACCAACGGGGGAGATTAGCAGAGGCCGGGAGATATGTTTTCGATGCCTGGTAGACCTCGAGGAAACGGGGCTTCAGCGGCGCAAAGTTGACAGCCCCACCTGCCTGTTGAGCAGCTGCATTGCTGACTCAAACGAGCCGCCCGCAACGTGATCCACGGCGAGAGGGGAGTTGCGAGCCCAGAGGTCGGCCTCGCTACTGCCAGCCCCGCCAGTCTCCGCGCTGTCAACGTTGACGAAGTCGCCTTCAATCTCGGGAACGACATCATCGCCCAGATCCCAGCCTGCTGCGTCCTCCTCGTCGTCGGCATCGATGAGGTTGCCGTTCTTCTTGGCAGCAACGTCATCTTCGGCGGCATCTTCGAAGCCGTTGGCGGCTGCGGGCTCGTCCTCCAAGGAAAGACCCTCAACCTGGCCAAGTAGAGCCTTCTCAAAGACCGATTGCGACGTCGCCTTCGTAGGCCAGTTGACCTTGTATGTAGGCACAACGGGCTTCGGCGGTGTCAGGGCTTCCCCGATAGTGGGAGTCTCTAGCTGCTCTTCCGTGAGACCAGTAGCCTCGAGAATAGCCTGGCACTCCTCATCCAAACCGTGGGACTTGGCAGTCATATACGCCAACGGGTCTAAATCTATTAGCTGAGATAATCCACGCTCTGGGCGGCTTCAACTTACACAGATCAATCTCCTTGAACATCTGGATCCGGTCCTCCACCTCGCCGAGGTAAAGGGCATTCTGAAATCGTGCGGTGAAATCGCCGCGGTGCTCGGCAATCTTGGCCATGCGCGCAAGCTTGGAGTGATCACCGGTAGACAGGTACAAGAAGGAGAGCTTGTCAAACTGCTTTAGCTTCTGGTAGGCCATTTCGACAACTTGGTGGTTGCCATGGGCCAAGGCTTCCGCGCTCAGTCTCTGCCACAGCTTAGGGCGGTCCAACTCCCTGGCCATCTCAACGGCAACATCGAGGTTACCGCATTCGATGGCGAGCTCGAATCGGGTTGTAGGGTCCTGCACAAATTGCAGAGCAATTTCAGGGTAGCCCTTCTTCTGAAGGTAGGAGATGATGGATTGGCCGACCAGACTGGAGTTCTGGATGATGTGCAGCATCTCCTCGTAGTTTCGCTTGACGAGCGCAAGCTTGAATCGGTACTCGGTCGGATCAACGTGAAGAACCTTGGGCTTGGCCGCTCTGTCAAGGCAGTAAACATTGCGGCCCTTGACGCGGACCAGGTACACAGTCTGATCCAGAGTGCGAACGATACCGTTGTCGCCGTTGAGCAGGGTGTACTTGATGTGGTTAAGGGTCGAGTACAGCAGGACGCCAGCGTCATCCCAAGTTGCGCTCTTGATGCGGATGGTCTCGTGCAGAGTGCTGACCTGCTCAAGGGTCTTTGTCACAATGGTGACATTGTGCTTGCTCAGGAGCGCCGCGTAAAGGCCGTCATTGGACCACACCACGTACTTGACACCGGTGACGGCGAGCTCGGCGACGCTCTTCTTCTGCTGAATGTCGTAGAGATGAACAGCGGTCGGAGTGATGATGAGGAGGTTGCCAGTACCGCCAAAGTAAATATCGCTCGTTCCGACAGGAGGCTTGAAAGACCGGGTCGTGTTGTTGGACAGATCCTTGATGTCGATCGTCTGGCTCGCTGTGTTCAAAACGGCAAAGCGGTTGCGCGCGACGAAGATGGCCGAGTTGCCCTGGCCACGCTTCGATTCGGTGGGCTCGATTGCGCCAGATCCATCACGAGGGAGGTTGATCAACTCATAAGAGCCGTTGTCGGAGGGAGACGTAACGAGTACGGAGCGTTCGGCGGGATTGTAGGAAAGGGTCCGCGGCGGGGTCCAGGGGCTGCCAAGCTTCTTGAGCGACAGGAGAGTCGGGCTCTCGATGCTCTTCTGGAAATCGTACGATTTGACGTGCTTCTCCTTGGTGATGTAAAAGAGATTGTTCTGGTACACCGAAGACGCCGGTCTCTCTCTTTCCAACTTGAAGACCATGACACCGTTATCATGACCAGCGGCAAATAAGTTGATCTCAGGGTGGGCAGCAATAACCCAGAACCGATCGTTCTCGCGCTTAAAGGATTGCACGGCCGTGCGCTTGTTGAGGTCCCAGACACGGATGGTCTTATCTTCGCCGACCGAGAGAATCAGGTCCTGGTGGGGGTGGAACAAACAGCCAGACGAGTTCTGGAAGTGCCCTCTGCAAGTATCGACCTCCCAGGCCTTGGTTTCGCTCATGCGCCAAAGCTTGACGAGTCTGTCATCGCCGGCAGAAACGATGAGAGGCATAGTCGGATGAAACGCAACCCAGTTCACGCCACGGTCATGACCTTCCAAAACAAATTTGACAACGGCGTCGGTGTTGCCAAACATATCGGCCTGGTTTTGGTTCGAGCGCGCAACCTGGTCTTCGAAGGTCATCGATGTCGGCGCCGAGTGCTTCTTGCGCAAGCCGGAAATATCCCAGACACGGACAGACTGGTCGAGGGAGGCGGAAACGACGAGGTCGTCCTTGGGGTGGAACTGGGCGCACATGGCGTAGTGGTTGTGTCCTGTCATGGTGCAGACTGCAAGGCAAGGTCAGTCAGGCCGTCGTGCGCATTCACGGGAGGGGGCTCATGGGAGGGGTTGGGCGCACTCAGGGAGCGGTTTTGCCAGTTCCATATCCTGATGGTCTGGTCGTCGGAAGCCGACAGAATCCATGGCAGCTCGTGATGGAAGAATACGGTACGGACGTAGTCGAGATGGCCGTTCAGGGTGAATAGGCACCGGCGGGTCTGGTAGGACCAGACCTTAATCTTGTAGTCGTCGCCTCCCGAGACGAAGAGGGGCTGCGTCTTGTGGAAGTCAATTCCTCGAACCGGGCCATCGTGTTCTTCGAATCGATCAATCAGTGTCCCCATGCGGTAGTCCCATAGCTGGATGGTGGAGGAGTGAAGGGCGACGAGGATCCATGGTCTGGTAGCTATGCGTTAGCAAGGGGGCCACATGTCGAGATGGGGTAGGCATCTGCGGGTTTGGATGGTCGCTCACCTCTTGGGATGGAAGGCGATGCCCTTGGCGCGCGAGGACTTGGACTCGAACTGTATATAGTGCGTGAGCTATCTAGTCCAGACGGCGAGGGACTCGGCTCGAGTCGACTCGAGTCCAATGCGCCGGAGACAGGGCGGAAGCATACCTTGGTCAACATGCCCGAGGAGGCCTGCATTATGGCGGGGAGGTGAAGCCGGAGCTTCTAGCAAGCAACCAGCAAAAAAAAAGTAAAAATAGGCGGCACCTCTGGAGGGAAGGGAAAATCAATTGCAAGCCAGCTTACCGACCACGAAAGGTTGCAGCTGGAGTCGGAGAGGATGGTGACATTCACGGGTCACGAAGAGAGGGCGCGGTGAAGGGGTTGGATGCGTAGAAGTATCCGCAAGGCAGGTAGAGAGAGGGATAGATACGTAAAGGCCACTTCCTCGTCTCAGCGCCCCTAGTAACAATTCCGCTTCGTGGCCACTGTAGAGTGCGGGTTACCTTGTGGGTCCCAATGGCGCCGATTGACAGGAGCTCCCGCATCAGAGTTCCGCCGGGCTCCGGGTCCTCACCGCCCAAGGTTCCCACAAGGGGCCTAGGTACCTAACCTACGTACCTAGGTACCTATCTATCCCCATCCAGCCCTCCCTTGTCAATGGAAGACAGGGACCAAAGCTGACATAAGCACATGCCCCTCCAGTAGGCCCGTTTTCTGCCGTCTTTCCCCGTGGACCTAAGACCCCTGACGCCGGTGACGCTAGTCCTCTTTGATACAGCTTTTTTGTCAATGTGTTCAGAAGGCGGCGCGCGCACTTACACCTGAAGCAGTTGGACTTGACATATTGGTCCGATTCTGGGACCCCTCCAAGCAAGCATTCTTACACCATGCGACCGAGGCGATAATAGATAAAACACTACAGACACCCGGGCGCCCTTGCCTCTCTTTTCGGCTTGAAGAAAATTCCAGAAGCAGCCTGTTTTCTCACATTGCTTTGCTCCTTGAAACACCTCGTGTTCGTCGCCCAAAAGAAGACCACACTCACCATTCTTCCTCATTGATACCCCCCTCCCCCACCCCCATCCATTGACTGAAAGCAACCGCGATATTTGGAGGACAGCCCTTGCGCCGGCCGTCGCAGATCCTCCTTCGTCATGTTGCGCCTCTCCCGACTGCCAATGGGCCTTGCCCTGATGCTGTTGGCAGCCGTCAATGTCCTCGCCGTTCCCTCCGTTACCGTGGACATGAAGGCCGCCTTCCCGTCTGGCCCCTATCTTCTCGAGCTACTGTAAGCACGCTATCCGCCTTGTCATGGATTCGACACTTTCCACCCGTTCCATTCCGCTAACTTCCGTGCTCTACCCAGTGAGACTGCTGCGGGCGAAAACGCAACGGCCTATTTCCCTCTCCTCAACCGCATCGCGAGCGGGTATTTCAGCGAAGCCAAGACCGATAAAGATGTCTACGACAAGTTCCTTCATGTCCTCGGTGAGGATGGTCACATCAACTCTCCCGATGCTCTCTCTACTTTCAAGCTGGCCCTTTCCCTGAGGACCGCCGCGCCCCGAATCGAGGCTCACTACCAATACTACCGAACCGCTGTTGAGCCCAAGCTCGTATCCGACGCCCAGGATGGCTGTGAAGTTTGGGTCGAGCTAGGAGGAAAGCAATACTGCACTCCCACCCTGGATACCCCAAAGGAGCCCCAGTCGGCCTTGGACGGATCAAAGGTCCTGCCCTTTGATCGAGTCCTGGGATCGGGCGGTGAGGCTATCCTGTACGCTGACCCAACTTCGTCTGCTTTCGGCCCATTCCACAGTACCTTGGCGGATAGAGCACGTAAAGGGGAGATCGAATATCGTCTTCGCTACATGAAGCCTGCCGGAATTTACGAGGAGCCCCTGCCTGTCAGCGGATACGGAGTTGAGCTGGCCCTGAAGCGAACCGACTACATAGTTATCGATGACCGCGAGGCGCAATCCGGCGAGGCGCAATCCGACGACTCGCAGAAGATTGCCAACGCCGCGGAGGTGCTTGATGCCGACGAGGATGTGGCTGATTTGAAGCCCTTGGCAAAATCCGAACTCCAGGAGCTCGGTCTCAAGGCCGCATCTTTCATCATGCAGAACCAGGACCCCTTTGAGGCTTTGCTTCGACTTACCCAGGACTTTCCCAAGTTCTCGACCTCGATTGCTGCTCATAACGTCTCCGCAAATTTTCTTGCCGAGCACCAGCTGAACCGCCAGAACCTTGTCCCCAGCGGCATGAACGTGCTCTGGATGAATGGCGTGCAGCTCATGGAGCGCCAGATCGAGGCCTTCACCATCATTGACCTGCTTCGACGCGAACGCAAGCTCATTGACGGTGTCCGCGATCTCGGCTTCACTGGGAGCCAAGCGGTGTCTCTGCTTGGCCATCCCAAGGTTGCTGAGTCCAAAGCCGACGAAGAGCCTCCGCGCTTCGACTGGACGGACGACGATGAGAAAGAAGAAGTGATCATGTTCCTCAACAATCTTGAGAAGGACGAGCGATACAAAGACTTCCCAAGCCAGTTGGCGTCGGTAAGTGCTATACAGCGCTCCTACTAACGAACCGCTCGCTAACTCATCCCAGCTTCTCCAGCGCGTTTACCCCGGTCAGCTGCCTCCCATCAAGCGAGACATTTTCAATCTCATTGTCCCCGTGGACTTCTCCAAGATTGAGGACCTCAATGTGGTGGCCCAACTCAACTCTTTCATACAGCGAAAGGTCCCGATTCGGTTCGGTCTGGTTCCTTTGACACCCACAGAGGATGCCGCCAAGATCGCCAAGGTTCTTTACTACCTTCTGGACAACTATGGCCTAGAGGTGTTCATCGAGTATCTGGATGCCGCCATGCAGGACTCTAAGACGGAGAAGCCGGATCAGAGCGTCTTCGAGAAGGCCATCAAGGATCGTGAACCGCTTCCGACTGCCAAGCTACTTGCTTTTGACGATGTGTTGCAATCTGAGGAGCTCGACAATGTGGTGGAGCTTGCCCGGAGCTGGGTAAAGAGGCTGAACGCAAACACCCCCATCCCGCCCGTGTTTATCAACGGTATTCCCGTCCCTCGCGAGAAGAACTGGCTGCAGGCTATGAGTATGAAGGCCAGCAGTGATTTGCAAGCAATCCAGAGAGCTGTCTACTTTGGTACGATTACTGAGGAACTCTGGATTCCTGATTTCTTCCTCGAGAAGGCCGCCAAGCGCCGCAACACCTACATCTACCCAGAAGATGACAAGTCTCTCAAGATCCTTGATGTCAACAAGGTATACACTGAACACGACAGCCTCTTTAGCAATGTCCCGGCCATTGAGGCGTACGCAGACTCTACCAAGGAGAACTGGGCGGTCCTGACTGTTGTGGGTGATTTCGTTTCCGATCAAGGCGCCAGTCTTCTCCTTGGAGCTTTGGCGTTCCGCCGAAGCAACCCCGGCGTTCGTTTGGATATCGTCCACAACCCGCCCACATCTGCTTCGGCATCTGCCGTGAACACGGCGCTGAAGAGTAGCGCGGACAAGCTTGCGGAAGTCGAGTCTCTCCCTGATCTCAAAGCCATTTTCGACCATGCCGCCGGCGAATCAGATGGAATGTTCACAGCAGCTCTCAACGAATTTCTGTCTTTCGCTGCCATCAAGCCGGGCTCCAATCTCCTTGTTCTTAACGGGCGGGTGATCGGGCCCTTCACCGAAGCTGAGCCTTTTCAAGGTGATGATTTCCAATTCCTCCTGGAATTCGAACAGAAGGCCCGCATCTTCCCCGTTTATGCAGCAGTCGATGAGCTTGGACTGACTGACAAGATATCGGGGCCGCTGGCGGCTGCCAAGATTACGTCGGTGACTGCACTATCGACCATTTCTGATTTGCCCGCCGACATCTTCGAATCTGCGCCGTCTCTGCGCGTCAGCGCCCATGACGCTTGGAACTCTACCTACACCGCCATAGAGGTTGGAAACCCAGAGACCTCAAGCATTCACCTGGTCGGTGTTTTGAACCCTGCTAGTGAGCAGGCACAGCGATGGGCACCGATTCTGAAGGTTGTCTCCAAACTGGACGGGGTCTACCTCAAGCTCTTCCTCAACCCCCAGGAAAAGATTGACGAGTTGCCCGTCAAGAGATTCTTCCGATATGTCCTAGAGTCTGAGCCGAGCTTCGATAACGCTGGCAAGGTGCGAGGGCTTGAGGCATCTTTCAAGGGGCTGCCCTCCGAGGCCCTTCTCAATGCTGGCATGGACGTCCCTCCGTCATGGCTGGTCGCGCCCAAGGTCTCGGTCCACGACCCAGACAACATCAAGCTGAGCTCCATCAAGTCTAACGTGTACGCATCTTACGAGCTTGAGAGCATTCTTATTGAAGGACATTCCCGCGAGGGCGGGCAGACTCAGCCCCCGCGTGGTGCCCAGCTTGCCTTGGGCACCGAGAAGGAGCCCCATTTCGCGGACACCATCGTCATGGCCAACCTCGGGTATTTCCAGTTCAAGGCTAGTCCGGGCTTCTACAACATTCAGCTCAAGGAGGGAAGAAGCTCCGAGATTTACACCATCGACAGCATCGGTGCGAAGGGGTGGACTCCTGTACCAGGTGATGAAGGCACCGAGGTTGTACTGATGGACTTCCAAGGCACGACGCTGTATCCCCGTCTGTCGCGCAAGGCAGGCCAGGAGGAAGCCGACGTCTTGGCGGAGCTTGAAGACAACAGCATTGTCGGCCGCGGTCTCAAGTTTGCCGGAGGCATCCTGGGCAAGAAGAAGTCGGCATCTGACGAAGAGCACGCCGAGATCAACATCTTCTCCGTCGCCAGTGGCCACCTCTACGAGCGCATGCTAAACATCATGATGGTCAGCGTCATGAAGAACACCAAGCACACGGTCAAGTTCTGGTTCATTGAACAGTTCCTCTCTCCGTCGTTCAAGGACTTTATCCCGCACATGGCCAAGGAATACGGGTTCAAGTACGAGATGGTGACCTTCAAGTGGCCTCACTGGCTGCGTCAGCAAAAAGAGAAGCAGCGCGAGATCTGGGGCTACAAGATCCTCTTCCTCGACGTGCTCTTCCCTCTGTCACTGGACAAGGTCATCTTTGTCGATGCCGACCAGATCGTCCGCACCGACATGATTAGCCTTGTCAACCACGACCTCGAGGGCAAGCCGTACGGCTTCACGCCCATGTGCGATTCCCGCACCGAGATGGAGGGCTTCCGCTTCTGGAAGCAGGGCTACTGGGCCAACTATCTCCGTGGCAACCCGTACCACATCTCGGCGCTGTACGTCGTCGACCTTCGCCGCTTCCGTGAGCTCGCCGCCGGCGACCGCCTGCGACAGACGTACCACTCTCTCAGCGCCGACCCCAACAGTCTGGCCAACCTCGACCAGGACCTGCCCAACCACATGCAGTTCCAGATCCCCATTCACAGTCTGCCGCAGGAGTGGCTGTGGTGCGAGACGTGGTGCTCAGACGAGAGCCAAAAGGACGCAAAGACGATCGACCTCTGCAACAACCCGCAGACCAAGGAGCCCAAGCTCGACCGTGCACGTCGCCAGGTGCCCGAGTGGAACGTCTACGACAACGAGATCGCGGCCCTCGACCGCAAGCGCAAGGGCCTGCCCGCGGAAGCACCCAAGAAGGAGGAGGTCAAGGTCGGCGGCGGCGGCGAGGGCGAGCAGCAGAAGCCCGTCGTCGCCGAGGAGGCCAAGAACACCAAGAGCCGCAACTGGGAGGAGCCGCCTCCTGCAGAGAAGACGCATGTCATAGATGAGCTATAGACGTCTAGACGGTGGCGGGTAGCTGGTTGGCCTCTTGTGAAGTTATACAGCATCTTAAATTAGGAAAGCACAAGAATCCAGACTTTGAAGATTTCCCTCTTGTTTTTTCGTGGGGGGTTTTTTTGGTTGTTTTTTTTCCTCTTCCGATCTTGGTGGAACACAGGGTCGATGCTCTCGAGCATGTTCAACAACACGCAACGTGACACGTCCGTAGCTAGAACCCATCCGTTTGCACCGATTTCTGACAACGTCCAGACTCCAAAGCAAAGCTGGCGTCCTTGCGCGCCCCAACACCGCCGCCGCCGTCTGTATTCATTTCAAACTCCCAAAAACACATTGCTACCGGCTCTCGCTGAAGAAAGCAAACGCTCCATGAGTCGTGATGCATGCAAAAGGAAACAAACAAAGCGCTCTCCCCTCCGTCTAGTGCGAGATGTATTGGAACACGGCCGACACCTCGGGCTCGCCACACTCCTGCCGTAGCAGCAGATCCTGGATCGGCTTCAGCCCCTCGTTGACGAAATGGTTCCACGTGCTCGTGTCGCCGTACAGCATGGCGGGCGATTTGATATACTGCCTTCCATCGGGCTTGCACCGCTTACACTTGAACGTGTCGTGCGTGTCTGAATTCGTTCCGGGGCGGTACTGGAACAACTCGCGCAGGCTGTCGAGCGAGAAGTGGCGCTCGACGTCTTCGGCGGAGTCGACGACGCAACTGGAAAGGGACTGCTTGTGGGATTGGCGCTGGAAGATCTTCTCCTCGATCGTTCCGGTAGCGATGAAGCGGTAAACGAAACAGTCCTTCTTCTGGCCGTCACGCCAGACACGAGCGAGAGCCTGCTGATCAGCAGCAGGATTCCAGTCGGGGTCAAACAGGACTAGGCGGTTGGCGCCGATGAGATTCAGACCACAGCCACCGGCCTTGGAACTGAGGAGGAAGACAAACTCCTCCCCGTCGGGGTTGTTGAACTTGTCGACCAGCTTCTGGCGCTTGTTGACGTTCATGGTGCCGTCGAGACGCAGACAGCCATACGCTCGGGAGCGACACAGCTTCTCGAACAAGTCCAGAGTCTGGGTGTAGTTGCTGATGAGGACAATCTTGTCGTTCGTGTCCTGACGGATGCGTGCAAGCATGCGGTCGAGGACTTGCATCTTGCCCGAATACCAGGGCTTGATATCCCTGTCTCGGCCCCGCGCTTCTTTCGGGACGTAGTCGTCTGGGTAGCAATTTTCTGAACCGGGCAAGTCATCCGCAATGTTGAGTAGGTCAGGATGGTTACAGAGCTTCTTAAGGATATTGATGGCCTTGAGAGGCTGACTGCCCTTGCCACGAAGAAGGGCCTGAATCTCGGGACTGGTGATGAAGTAGTTGTACAGATCGAGCTGAAACGGTGCGAGGTTGCAGAAGACGACATGCTCATACTTGACGGGCAGATACTTTGACAAGATGTCGTTGGTGCGTCGGATGATAAACTTGTTAACGATGCCTAGCAGCTCAGACAGGCACTCGTCGCCCTTCTTCCTGTCGATCTCGGACGCATCGGCGTCGCGGCCTCGTAGAATCGGAAGCTCGAATCGCTTACGGAACTCTAGGCGAGTGCCTAGCAGGTCGGGGTTGGCGAAACTGATGAGGGCGAAGTATTCGGACAAGTCGTTCTGAATGGGTGTTCCGGACAGGATGACGCGTCGTGTGACGTTGAGGCTGTTGAGGGCATTGAACGTCTGACTGTCTCCGTTCTTGAGACGATGACCCTCGTCGCAAAGCATGAGACCAATCTTGGTGTGCTTGAGCTCCTCGACATTGAGACGGAGGGTCTCGTACGACACAATGATGACTGGCCGGGTGACTGACCTGCCACTAGCGATAGCCCACTGGCGCAGTTGGCGCGTCAATTCCTCCTTTGATGCCTTCCCGTCGATTGCGAAGGGCGTGATGGCATCGGCGCCCAGCCACTTGACCAGCTCGTTGGCCCAGTTGCGGACCAGACTGGATGGACACGCGACGATGGCCTTTTGAATGGTGCTTTTTCCAGCCTCCGGCGACTGCTTGAGCAGGGTCCAAAGCAGGGTGATGCACTGAAGGGTCTTGCCAAGACCCATTTCGTCGGCCATGATGCAGCCGTTGGCCTTCTCCTCAATCATGCCGGTAACGCATCTGTACATGAACTTGACACCCTCGACTTGATGTGGCCTGAGAACCTTGGCCAGTCTGGGATCGATGACGACGGGGACCCTAGGGTGTTCTCCTTCAACCTTCTTCTTGATGCCCAGGATCTCGGCCAAGCTCTTGTGGACGAGAGGCGCGTCAATCTTAGCCTCGGCCCCAGCATCCTTGTCGTCTTGCTTCTTCTCGGGCACTTTGGGTTTGTCGTCCACGGTCGGATCGTAAAGCACAATCGAGAACTCGCCACTGGGGTCGTGCAATGGCTTCGCGATGAAAGTAGCACCGGTACGAAGGCCAAGGGTGGGAGGGGTCGATTGGGGTTGTAAGCTGAAGAGTTCTTGTTGATGAGAGGTATCGAGAAGGCCTTGCGGAAGACTGTCGATTTGTCTTTGGGCTGGAATACGGGAAACTTGTTTGCATCGCGGTTGGCAAGGGCAAGCCTATCGGCATTTGTGTAAGGCTTGTCGGCCGCGTTCTCGCCATCGGCACCCTTGTAGTCAACCCTTCTCTTCTTCCGAGCCGGCCTGTCGGTCGAGACGGTTCTCACTGCCGACCCAGGACACTTGAATGGCTTATGTAGCTTGTCGACGGACTGAGGGGTCGAGAATCGCTTAAGAGGGACATTCTCCTTGTTGGCAGTCGGGGTGGCGGCGACGTCGGCAGTCCTATGGAGGGGTCAATAACGTGTTGTGAATTGAATGGGGGGTGGATCAAGCAGGCGTACATGTTGAGCAACAGTCGAGGCTTTTGCAAGCCTGCAATTGCAGAGTTAGCAACAAGGTGGTTTGGAACCGTGGCAGTCAGCAGGGGCGTGGTTGGCGGACGAAGATGAAGAAGGGGAGAACAACGATGATGAGATTCCCGGTCTGGGTTGTTGATTTGGGGAATTGGGGAAAGCGCGACTCGACCCGCGTCGCCACTCAAGCACGGTGTCACGTGCTTTCACCGGTGCATTAGGCATCAGCGTCCAATCAGACCAGCGGGGACAGTCATTTGTTATGTACGATGTACATTTGTAGTGGGGCTCGCTGCTCAGGTCCACTTAGATATCCCGCCTCCCCCATCGCTTTGATGGCTTACCAAACTGACAGGGTTGACTAATCATACATCTCCAGACAACCTGATGATCTGTAGGCAATATACTACGTACATACCCAACAATGCATGACCATGTGGAAATGGACCTTCAGTGAATCAACTCTAGGTGTGCACCAACTTCTCGGCGCTACGCAGGAGTGGCCAAATGGGAGTCTGCAAGAGTTGACCAAGGGTGTACAATGCGTATAACACGGCCAAAACATTGCGTAAGAGCCAAAGCTGGCGCTGACTTAGCTCCAGTCCTAGGGATGCAGGTGATGGTTTACCGGTGGTCATACGTGGCTCTCTAATTCTCGATAATGGAACACTAATCTTCTCGGGCCCGGGGACCGATCCTTTTTAAGTCAGTGAGAGCCCCCCCCCCCCCCCCTCTGTCCGGTAGCTGAGGACGGATCATCAAAGGGATTGTGGATTCTCTTTTCCAAAAGAAATCATGCCGCCTGACCGGGCGAGGTTCCAATACACTCACTCCATCGGTAAGGAGACCATTCGTCTTGTGCGTATCCTAGGCCATGGCGAGACTGAGAATGGCCCGTTGCGACTTGCGCTCGAGGAACACGCCGTCACCGACCTTCCCGCGTACCGGGCTCTGTCTTACACCTGGGGACCCCCCGTGTCCGACGACTCTACAGAGGACGACGTGGTGACAGTCGACCTCGATGACCACGAGTTTGATGTGCTGTCAAACCTGCACGATGCGCTGCTCTGGATGCGAGCGCGCGGGTCATGCGAGCTGTACTGGATCGACGCCATCAGCATCAACCAGGCAGACGACGTCGAGCGGGGCGTGCAAGTCAGCATAATGGACCACATCTACAAGCTGGCCGTCCGAGTCGATATATGGCTTGGCGCCGTGACCGACGAGCACCACCCGGCCGAGGTCTCGCGGTTGGTCCACACGATGGCCGCCAACTCCCGGATGGAGTCTCTGCACAAGCCGGGGGACCGCATTTTCGACCCCGGTGCCCTGCGGAGATACGGTTTGCAGGACGTGCCCGACGCCGTCTGGTACGCATTCGTTGCCTTTTTCGACCGCAAGTGGTTCAGCCGCGTCTGGGTCGTCCAGGAGGTGGCCTTGTCCAGGGATGCGTGCGTGCTCTGGGGCGACGACCTGATCCCATGGGAGACGGTGGCCCTCTGCACGGATTTCCTGTTCGACAGCCATCTGTACGAACAGCTCTCCGAGGTCTTGTACGACAACAGCCCCGCGACCAAGGACGTCCATGTCGGCAGTAATTCGGCGGGCATCGTCTCGGTCCAGAGGTGCGGCCGCGATGCGCTTGCCGCCTGGGACGGCGTGACGCTGGATCACATCGTTGGCGCGTCAGGCAGTGGGGGCGGGGGTCGCAAAGCCATGACGGGAGGGGCACTGCTCTTCCTCATGCTTCACCTGACCATCGGGGTCGAGGCGAGCGACCCCAGAGACCAAGTTTTTGGCCTGCTCGGCATCCTCAACTTGCTCCTCGACACGAGCGGGCGGCCGAGGACGGGACTGGAGCCCAGCTACTGCAAAGGGACCACGGCCGTCACGGTGTACACGGAAACGGCCTTGTTCATCATGGAGGATTGCGGCAACCTCGCGCTGCTGACAGCGGTGGCGGACGATGCCGACAGGCAGGTCAAGGAGCTGCCCTCTTGGGTGCCGGACTTTTCGGCAAACGGGCCCTCAATGTTCCTGGGGGTGCGGTGGCCGGCCGGCGCACCCTACTTCGATGCCTGCCGGTCGGCGCGGGCGGAGCACGGCGTCGTCGACGGCAGACTCCTCCACGTCAGAGGCTTCTGCGTCGGCACGGTTTCTCTCCTGGGCACGGTGTACTCGGAGCTCGCGGCGAGCGGGAGCTTCGCGCAGTGGGCCGACTTCTTGCTGCAATGCGACCCGGTGTACAAGCCCACGGGGCAGTGCCGCGTAGAAGCCTTCTGGCGGACGTTGATCGTGGACCGAGACGGGCTCAAGCACCCGGCTCCCAGTAACTTGCGAAAGGCGTTTGGGCATTGGATCACAGACCATGTGGTGTGGGAAGTGTACAGCGGGTTGAAAAGGGGGGCGGATGTGACGGAGTATCTTGGCCGGCTGGAGAGCATTCGGAAGCTCGGCAGGTCAGACGTCAGCAAGACGGTGCCGTCGTGCGACAAGATCATGGCATATGCCAAGCAGCTCCAAGAGTGCGACAAGAAGGAGGAGGTGGACAGTATGCTGGGCAGTTTCAGGCATCGCTGCCAGGCCTACGTCAACCTCGCATTCGAGACACTCTGGGAGAGACGGCCGTTTCTGACGGACAGCGGGTATCTCGGACTCGGGGGCCGGTCGATGGAGGAGGGGGATAGCGTCTGGGTGGTGGCCGGGTGCGCGTCGCCTCTGGTGCTGCGTGAAGTGCCGGTTTCGTCCATCTCGGGGCCTTTTTGCTACCGATTGGTCGGAGAGGCGTACCTGCACGGTATCATGCACGGGGAAGCGGTTGATGACGGGGTGCATTGGGAGGACGTTTGCATCCAATGAGGCGGGCAATTTGTGCACAAGTACCCATACCCTCCTGTGTATATGTATGTACCTGTGTTGTGCGTCGCGAATCTCCGCCAAGTGCCAGCCAATCAGGCACTAAATGCATCTGTTGTTTGGGATTTGCAATATCGAGTCTTGCCTTTATTGTATCGTTTTTACATGGTACCCAAGTTAAGAGGAGAGAAGTGAGTTGGACCGCCCCATTCTCGGCAAAGTGTCGCTGGGCATGGAATGCCGCCCCCAGATTACCTAATTGCATGTGTAATTGCCTACATAGGTACCTACGTAGTAGTAGTAGTAGTGGTTTTAATCCTCACCAACAAGCATCACCCTCATGTCGAACAATCTTTTCTCATCCTCGGTCATCCTGAGCTCCTCCTCCTCCCCTTCCACCATTCCAGCAGTCAATTGGCACATACCGACCCCCGAGCTCGATTGACTCTCAAGCCACAAAGCATCATCCCCTCCCACCTAGGTACGTGCCTACGCAAGTCCCGTCCAAAGCCTCACACAGCTGCAGATTCACATGTTCGTCCTGTTAACATTTATTGCCCACCCCGTAGCGCAGCTCAAAAAACAGTGGGCCCCCTCCCTCCCCGCCCCCGCGGAACTTCCACACCCACACCCCCCCCCCCCCCCTTCGGTCTGAACGCAACTCACCACGGCGACACAATGTCCTCCTCCCCGCTCCTCCGCCCACCCTCCGCCCGCACCCTCTGGATCGCCGACAACTGGACCTCCATCCTCGGCGGCACCGTCTTCATCCACATCGCCCACTACCAGTACCTCTCCCGCGTCCGTACCCCGAACCCGAACCCCCTCAAGAATGCCCGCTTCTGGGCTCTAGCCGGCGGCGGATGGATGCTCTCCTACCTCGGCATCATCACCGGAATCGCCATCGCACAGGCAAAGGCTGACCACTACCGCGACCCCGACACCCGTTCTCTCTACCACGACGACCCCTGATCTCCCCTCCCCACACACTGCCGCGAGCAAACCACCCACCCACCCACGACCACCTCTGCCCCGCCATGTCCGCCGACTTCTGGGCCGGATACATCTCCGGCGCCGTCGGCATCATCATCGGCAACCCCCTCGACCTCCTCAAAGTCCGTCTCCAGGCGAAATCCGCCGCCGCCCCCGCCTCCGCCACCTCCTCCGCCTCCGCCCTCGCCGCCACCTCGTACCTCCGCCACTTTGAATCCCCCGCCTCCCTCGTTACCGGTTCCGCCGCCCCGGTCCTCGGCTACGGCGCCCTCAACGCCCTCCTCTTCGTCTCCTACAACCGCACCGAGGCCGCCCTCAACCGCGCCCTCGACGTCCGCTCCAGCCTGTGGACCACCTGGCTCGCCGGCGCCGTCGGCGGCCTGGCCACCTGGGTCGTGAGCACCCCCACCGAGCTCGTCAAGTGCCGCGCCCAGCTGTCCTCGCCCCCGGCCTCGAGCTGGGCCATCGCCAGCGACGCCTGGCGCGCCGAGGGCCTGCGCGGCTTGTACTTTGGCGGCGCCGTCACCGCCTTGCGCGACAGCATCGGCTACGGTTTCTACTTCTGGTCCTACGAGCTCGCCACCCGCTGGGCCGGCGTCGGCGGCGGCGGCGATGGACTCAAGGAGACCAACATGCGCGACGAGGCCGCCAAGGTCCTCCTCTGCGGCGGCCTGGCCGGCATCGCCACGTGGGTGAGTATCTTCCCGCTCGATGTCATAAAGACCCGCGTGCAGATGCAGGCCTTCGAGGCTCCGACACCGGCCGAGGTCGAACCCTTGCTTGGGGCACAGCAGCAGCAGCAGCAGCAGCAGCAGCAATCACAACCGCAGAAGCGCGCCGGCGCTGTTCAGGTCGCCAAGGCGGCGTACCGCGAGGGCGGCATGCGAGTCTTCTTCAGGGGCCTCACAGTCTGCAGCGTGCGGGCTTTCGTCGTCAACGCGGTTCAGTGGGCCGTATACGAATGGGTCATGTATGAGTTGGGCCAGGGCCGGAGACGGCCTGCTGCTGCTGCTGCTGCTGCTGCCTCTGAGCTTGAGGGACAAGTGCTCTGAGTGGCGCGAGTGGTGGGAGCGGGGTTATACCAAGGCCGGGAGGCGGGTGTGGCGTCGACCCTTGAGGGCTATAAAAGTCTCCACAGCGTGACCGCGCAGCATGCGCAGCTTGAGAATCTTGCCGAATACTCTCCGGCCGCAAATACAACCAAGATAGGGAAAGGAGTTGAGCACACACACACCAGTGTAACAAAAAGACGGAGACGATTTCACGTATAAAGCATGAGAGGCCCTCCAGCAAAAGATATCGTTTCTCAGACTTGCTAGACAGATAGACAGAAACATCCACCAGCACAATCTACAAACCTACATCGCAACCATGACTTCAGCCGAGTCCCAGGTCACGTCCCTCGCAGAACTTAACCGCGTCTTCTGGGAGTCTGTCAAATCCCTCGCCCGTCGTCTCCCAAACCACCGTATACCCGACTAACCCTTGAACCAGTACCAACGCCGATACCTTTTTCGAACAAGACTGGCTCAAGACCTTCGCCGAGCAGCTCGCCCGCTTCCTCCGCACCCAGGCCCCGAACCTGGGCCTCCGACCACGGGACCCGGCCAACCCCGTCCGCCTCCTCGACTACGCCTGTGCATATGGCGGAGCATCATGGGTACGTGTCCCCTCCCCCCCCAAGAAAGGCATCCCCTCCCCACTTCGCGGGACTCCGTTGACATCGTCCTTGTGACCGGCCAGGCCCTTGCCCCCTTCGTCGATGAGATCCTAGGCATCGACGTCGCCCCCGCCATCGTAGGCCGCTTCAACGACTGCGCCGCTCGGCTGGGATACTCTCCTTCTCAAGCCCACGCCGTCGCGGGGAACCTGGCGACAGACGTGTCGTTGGCCGCCGAGGGGGGTTCGACGTGGTCATTATATCAATGGCACTGCATCACCTCGACGACCCAAAGGGAATGTTGGGTCTGCTTGCCCAAAGGGTGAGGCCCGGGGGTGTGCTGATTGCCGTGGAGGGAGTGGATGCCATCGGCGCAGGAGTGGCTATGGGGCATGCAGACGACCACGGACAGACTGAGCACGAGGTCCTCAAGACCACCAACCGCCGCGTCGTCTTCGACGAGAAGCTTTTTGAGGGATGGTTCAGGGCTGCTGGCTGCGACGCGGAGAGGTTCATGTACATCGAGAACGAGGAGGTTAGTCGCATCCCGGAGAAGATTGCCGGGAGGCCTGGGGGGCTGGATAGGAGGATGGTTATCGCAGCTTCGGTGAGAAGCGGTTAAACCACAGTCCCACTTTGAAGATTTGGGCGTGGTGCTAGTTGTTCTTGGTTGTCCTCCTTTGCATTGAGACTTGTTGGTAAACTCCTCTTAACTATGGGACCAACTTTCCATCTGATTGCCTGAAATGATACCTATAATGTAACATGTGTAAGAATGCGAACCGATAGAAGGGATCGTGGCGGCGAACTGGAACACAAGAATCAGGATGACATGGAATCCAACTTATATCTAGCTTCGCAAAACATTCAATGAATGTCTACTGCCCTAAAGGAGCAAACGGGTTATTCTTTCTACTATCATAACAGAATACCCCACCACCACCACCACCACCACCACCAATAAATAATCTCTGCAGGTTTCGTAACATGACCCGTCAGATATTATCCAGTTCTCAGTGTAATAACAATGAGCTTTCTCGTTGCAATTCAGAGTCTATACATGTTCGCAGTCTGAGTCGTCCAAGCGGATACGCATCGGCACCTTTTCTCGGAGACTTTTGCCTCGCCGGAGCGGGCAGCCCCACATCGGGCCGGATAGTCTCGGCAACTTTCCCCTGTGGCCTCGGAGACATCGCCATGGCCTCCCGACACTTCAACAGAGGCCGGCATATTACCTACCGATCAAGCAAGTATAAAGTCAGGGCGGCGCCTTGTCTCGCAGAAGAATGGACGACAAACAAACAGACAAACAACATCGCCGCGCCCGTCACGCTTACATGAGATCCCTTTACATGACGCCTCTCAAAGCCACCCCGACGCTGTTCCTTTCCCAAATGGCGCGCAACACCACGGCCCCGATGCTCCACGACGCCCTCGTCGTCGGCGCCGGTCCCGCCGGCCTGGCCACGGCGACCGCCCTCGCCCGCCAGCTCTACACCTCGGTGGTCTTCGACTCGGGCCTGTACCGCAACGCCCTCGCGACCCACATGCACAACGTCCTCGGCTTCGACCACGTCCCGCCCGCCGTCTTCCGCGCCAGGGCCAGGGAGGACGTCAGGTCCCGGTACGCGGAGAGCGTGATCTTTGCCGACGTCGAGGTCCTGCGGACGTCCAAGGTCAGGGAGGGCCTCTTCAGGGCGGAGGACGCACAGGGGCGGACGTGGTTCGGCAGACGGCTGGTGCTGGCCACCGGCGTCACAGACGTGATGCCCGACATTCCAGGCTACGCGGACTGTTGGGGGCGCGGCATCTTCCACTGCCTCTTCTGCCACGGCTTCGAGGAGCGCGGGGCGGAGAGGGTCGGCGTCCTGGCGTTCGGCATGATAGGGAACCTCAAGATGGCGATGCACATGGCGTACATGGCGCGTCCCCTCGGGAAACAGGTCACAATCTATACGAATGGGGACTCGTCTTTGGCCTCGGAGATCTCGGCGCTGGCCATCAACCCCTTTACAGTCGACGCCCGCAGGATCACAAAGATGCGCATGGCCGGCGGCGACAGCGGGCACCACGCCAGCGTCACACTCACCTTGGAGGACAGCGAGGAGGTCACGGAGGGATTCCTCGCCCACGGGCCCTTTACAAAAGTCAACGGCCCTTTTGCGGAGCAGCTGGGGCTGGAGATGACAGAAAACGGGGACGCCAAGACGACGCCGCCGTTTGGAGAAACGAGCGTTGCCGGTGTGTATGCCGCCGGGGACTGCGCGAACATGATTAAAGCCGTCGCGACTGCAATGACAAGCGGCGCGATTTGCGCGGGTGGAATGGTTGTGCCGCTACAGTCAGAGCCAAGGGTTGGGCTGGGTGATGTTGAGGCGATGGAAAGGTGAGGGGGGGGGGGGGGGGGGGCGTCGTGCCAATTGTCCGTTTGCGCTGGCGTTTGTACAACACCATTAGGCAGCCGGATAGAGTCTCAAGAGCATGCTTTAGTTAGATCATGAACAGAAACCCGTAGGCGACAAGTCACATACACTCGTGCTTCAATCCTGCGTAAGAGGCTCCCTAGCGCCATGTCCCGTGTTCGACTTGACCAGTCCATAGCACACAGGCATATTCGAGCCAAGACGCACACCAACTTACCCCTAGAGCCATTTATTGTCGCTCTAATTTAGTTCCATGTGATATTTCTGAAGCGGATTTTCGAGCGCCTCCCGCGTCGGAGCAGGATCACCATCCATGCTCATGCCTCGCCGGCGACTGACGATGCAACAAGCTTAGTTATATAGGACTGCAATCGAATCAGTTGCCCAATGAATCAACCGTGGGAATGAATAGATACCCAGTAGGGCCAACCCCCTTTCCACGTACACTAGACATCCCCGTCCCGGCACATGGTGGCCCGCCTCCAGGCAGCAGGATTAAACCGCCTCCCCCCCTTGACGCGCGACCACACTCCTTTTCTACCAGAAACGGATACCCGCCGAGCCATCACACGTCTGAGGACATTTCAAGCCGGACACATTGGAGCATTTTATCCGAGACGTGGTTGAACGGTGGTCTGAGTTGGCAAGACTGGGTTGTTGGGTCTTGTCAGTGGTCAACCCGTTGAGTCTTGGCCAGCTACCCGTGGCCGGGCGGATGTCCCCTCGGAAATAACTGGCAGTAAAGTGTGAAGAAGCGTTATGCTCACTCGTTGTTTCTTTGCGCAAAAGCGGCCATGTAATGATGGTCAAGCTGTCCGACATATGCCCGGCCGTGAGGAACTAATCCCCCGGGGCCCAATGAGCCGTGGTGCTTGCAATTATTTCATATTAGGCTTCTATGTATACCTTTCACTGGAGAGTGAGGCCTTCAACGGGGCAGCCGGGTTATAACAGGCTTGGGCCAATATCGGTTGGAACCAAGCATGTCTTGGAATATTAACATGCTGCCGTAAAGGCATGTTCACGATCACACGGGCTAGGATCATCGGTGCTCGGTGGTACAAGAAGAACCTCGACAACTTGTACTTCATATGTCGGTGAAGGAGCTACCTGGACTCACTTCACGATTTGATGATTTCCCCTCTTGAATCTAGCCGCAGACAAGCCCGGAAAAGACAGTGCATAGGCCAAAGGGAAGTAGACACCACGAGGGCGCCGTCCGTATACAGCCATGCGATTTGTCCAATATTGGTTTAGCCACATGGAGCTGAGCTGACATGCCCTCTCTAGCCTCTTGGTTTCTTTCTAATCCACACTTCGGGGTCTTCAGAGCCTCCGTGTCCGCCACCGCTCCAGGCCGGGTATGTGACCCCGGTGAAGCAATCGTTCCTTCACAGCCGCTTCGGTCTTTGAGATGATTACGAGTGTACAGCCCGACAGGGACTTGGCGTACAAATATCTGCTTTGACATGTTTCCATTTTGTGCGGAGAAGTGGCTCGGGGAGATGACCATGTGCCAAGAGCGGTACGGCACTCGCAAGCTGGTTTCCGTTACAAAGTCATTGTTCTTAGCAGGGCGATCCTCGTTCTTCCCGGGGAAAACTTGCTACCTGATACTCGCTTCTCTCGACCGATGTACATATTTGTCTGCGCTGTTATTGTCCGGGGCCATCGTCCGCCTCCAAAGCTATGCACGGTAAGATCCCCAAGAATCTGCGGTTGATTCCCCGTGGCTTGTTTGTAGACCCGTCTCGCAGTAACGACGAATGCAGAAGCAGCAGCAGCAGCAGCAGCAGCAGCAGCAGCAGTATCGTCACCGTAACATATATATCAGCCGTCGGTGCTACGCATACCCCACTCATGAGACCCCCCCTCTGAGCAAGTGGCCTCGGATCTGCATCATCTAGCAACTACAACCACCTACGTACGGGACGTACGACGATGCGTGGTATCTTACTGTTGACATGAGTGTGGGGAGATGAATAAACCCTGGGGATCCTCATCCGACGATGTGACGTGCGAAGGGCGTTGCTGGAGACCAAGCCCACTTTGCTGCCATCTCCTCTTCCCGTCCCAGGCTCCTCATCTCAACTTGGACAATCTATAATAACTTCCGGCGGGGGGCAAAAGCATCCGGCTTGGTTGAATCGGCCATTGAAAGAGGGTCTCGGTTGTGCAGGGTTGACGGGCAATCTTGGAGCTCAAGACCCGGAGGGAGGAGGGGAGCTGGACACAACTGAACGCATCAACATTTTGGAAACGTTGTGTCACAACGAGACTCGTTTTCTAAAGAAATGGATTATAGAAATTATATATATATAACTATACAAATCAATGTATATGTATATATTTCTTTTTAATACCCATATCCTCTGGTTAGACGCCCTGTCCCTGTCTTCCCGCCAACACTCACCCCCCGGGCCTCCGGCTGTCCCCGAGTCAGACAAAACTGCATGAGACAACACCATGAGAGACATAGCAATGCGGCAAGGGCAATAAAAGAACCTTCTTCCAGAAGGCGGCAGGTGAACCCACGGCCACGACGACTTCAAGGATCGCCGGTCTTCCTCAGACGGCGGGCAGACGACAAGAAGAGGCCAGAACACTCCGAAACGGGGAAACCAAAAACTGCCTGCCGAGAAGAGAATGGACCCGCCCGCCGACTAGCCTTGGTGTTCCGATGTCGTACAGTCCGAGGCGATTGTGAAGCCATGAACGGCCGCGAGCGTCTGCGAAAGGCAATGGCCGTCAACTCAAGCGAATGCGACACCGAACCCTCCGCTCCTACGCGAGAACCCCCCTCCCCTTCCAGGGTTCTCCTCTGTCCAATGCGGCAATCCAGCCTGCGCCGACGACGCCACCCGAGAGTGAGCCCGACCCGGGGGCTTATTAAAAGCATTCAAACGGCAATGGCAGCCTCCACGTCTGTCAAACCCAGGGTTCGGCTTTCACAACGAACGCGTCCAACGTCACGGGCCAGACCCCGGCTTGGCACAAGCGGTTCCCCTCTCCCAGGACGCCGTTGGTTGTCAAACCGTCCGCTCCACCGCGGGGTTACCGGCCCAATGCTGTGACAGGACGAGCACTCCCCTCCTCCCCGGGCACAAAGCCGAGAGCAATAAGCTATATGCTCAGTAGACGACAAGCAGGCCCGTTCGAGATCATGCGCAGATCAGAAAGAGGTTTCAAATAAGAGAATGGCCATGGGTGGCTCAGAACGAGATTCTGCAGAGGGGTCGTACGGGTGTCGTCCCATAAAAAAGTCCCCCACGCCTCATGTGATGAAACGACCGAGCCGACGGGGACTGCCCCGGCGTGGGGCGGACTGACAGGCAGTCCCCCGGTTCGACATGTCTCCCTTCCCCCTTGCCCCTCCATCGTCCTTCTTCACATAAACAATCTCGCGTCTTCGACAGCCCCCATACCATACCATACCATACCATACCATACCGCTGCGGTTGGATCAACCCGTCAAGGCACGGGAAATTGTCCAAAAGTCTCGGAAACATTGACACTGCGTTTCAAACCAAAAGCCCTGGGCCCCGTCTTCTGGACCTACATATAGCCGTCGCGGCGAGCCGCGTACGCAACCCGACGAGGGCGCGCATATGGAACCGGTGAAGGTGGGCCAATCGATATATTAGCGAACAAGATATGCCTCGCCTTGCGTCAGCTCCACGAGACGAACCATGAGGGCACGGAACGTGGCCCTAACGGACCCCGCGACGCTGGTGGTGTTGGTTCGGCGTCGCTGGACAAAATAGGAGAGGGAAGAGGCAAGGGGCGCAAATGTTTCAAGGCGTAGCGGGACCCTGCGACATGAGAGCCGTGATGGCCGGCCATACATGGTGATGATGCAACGGCGTGACGTGGTCTTTTTTTTTTCTTCATATATTTTTTTCATGTAAAATTTTTTTTTTCATTTCCTCTTTATTTGCTTACTTCTCGTCCCCCCCCCATGTTTTAATGGAAATATGTAACTAGAACAAGTCACTTGACCGAGACGACCACCTTGGACGGGCAGTTGCACGCATGTATCGCGTAGACAGGGCGTTCTCGTACACGCTGGAGGCAGAGCTTTTGAAGCGTAAAATTATTATTTGAGCGGCAGCGGATAGCTGTGGTCTTCCGCTGCTCGCCAGGTCAAGCTGGGCAGCCCCCGGCCCCCAAGACTCAACGACTTTATGGGATATATCCTCCTCCATGACATGAATCCAATTACTCCATGTTTATAATCAGGCAATCCCGGTTTCCCGAATCAGCCATGGTGGATGCACTGCGCTCCGCGAACCTCCGTGACCCAATCCCGTTGAACGAGAACCATACGCCGCGTAAAATGTTCTTTTTTAAACAAACAGAAACGATTCCGATTCAATTCCAATGCCCCCTCCAGTCCATCATAAACGTCGGTCAACTGTACAGGCACAGCTCTTCCGATCTCGTCGTCATCGAGCGATGGATGCGGGGGCTTGCGAATTCGGTCAAGGGCGAGACCAGACCACTCGCATCACAGCCCATAGCGCTGACCATGCTAACGTGAGGGTCGTCCTGGAAGGTAGCCCAGCCCATGGACTCCCTGCTGTCGTAACTGGGCTGGTTCTCGGGCGATTGCGGTACGGCTTCCACAGTCGCCGCGGTGACGGCGCAAGGCATGGACGCGGGTAAGGTTTCTGCCAGGGGAGATGTCTGTTGCCGCTCCCCTTGGTACCACCACTGGTTCTCGAACCCATTGTCCACCGTCATCATTGCCGCGGACAGAGCCTCCAGCTCTCTCCTCCGTCCTGCGTCGTCCATGTCCTGACAGTCTGGCGCGGCGCTGGTCAGAGTGACGTCACGAAATTTCAGCGACAGCTCGGAAGAATAGTCGTCGACTTCGTAATCGTCGGGCATGCCAAACTCGCGCGGCCATGGTGGTGTTGACCAAGGCAGCTCGTCTTCCCCGAGCCGGAAACGCGAGGGAACTTCGGGCAACGCCTTCCAATAATCAGGGGCATCTCGGGGGCGTCGTCTTTGACGGGGCAAGGCCGAACTGCTCAGGGCATCGGGCTCGGCATCCCACGGACTGTCGTTCCAGGGCGGGGGAGCAGAGCTACCTCTCTCGTGCGACGAAGTCGAGCGGCTGTCCTGTCGAGGCTGCCTTCGGGGGCCGTAATGTGGCGGCGGTGGTTGGGGCTGAGGTTGACAGTAATCCTGGAAGAGTGGTGAAGAGCTTGCGGGTTGGTGATATTCTTGGTAGGTTGGTTCGGCCAGGTAGTTTGTGTTCAGCGGCGGGACTTGTCTCGGGAATTGCTGAGCCCGATCGCGGAAGCCACGAGACTTGTAAGTGGCGGAGTGCTGGTTGGGAGCATGCCTAGGCGAAAACGAGACCCCAAACTCGAAGTGCACAAAGATTTGAGGCCGGCGGCTCGAACTCGACGCCATGTCGTGATGCAAGTGAGGTGGTGGAAGAGGCACTGTCCTCCAGAGAGCGCTCATAACCGAAAGGGGGGAGAGGGGATGTTGGCGGTTGATATCTGAAAGGGGAGGTGGCCGAGGCGCAGGTGTGGTGGACTCGACGGCGGTCTGAGCTAGCCAAAGGATAAGGACAAAGCGGAGATGCAGTCGGACGGATGGGAATGCCAGCAGGTATGGATGGGTATGTATCCATACAGAGTAGACTACCGGTAGGTATGGGGCCGAGCTCTGGCTTGGACGCTAGTATCAAAAAGGTATGCGTGATGCACAGAAACGATGGGCAAGCAAGCGGCAGCTCGAGTGAGACGGCTAGCGTACGTAGTAGGTTGTTGTTAGTGAATGTGCCTGGCGATGACAAGAGGTGAGATGAAGTTGGGTGCAGCGGATCATCGCTCCAATCCAAGGAGCGAAGCGGGCTGCTTTCTTGTCGGACTCTGGAGTCAGAGAAGGGCTGAAGGTGAAGGCCGAGAGAGAGAGAGATTGAAACGGTGCGTGTTAGTCGATGATACGAGTGTGTCGAGTTGGTTTGGGCGAGAAGCGGCGTCGAGAGGAATACGAAGGAAGAGGAGAGGTTTGCGGCGGAACAAGTTAAGACAGGACACCGCCCCAGCAAAGACGTGGGCAGGAATTCCAAGAGGAGGCAGGGCCCGAGGGAGGTAGGTGCTCGTAGGGGATAAGTATACCAGAAGGGGCCCGGGGGGGGGCGAGTAAAACAAGGATTGGTCGGGCCGGGACCTAATGGCAGGTGATGGGCGAAGACGGAGTCGGGAATGGGAGGTGTGAGGCGAGGCCGAGAGCGTGTGGAGGGCGGCCGAGGCAACAGAAGAAAAGAAAAGAAAAGACGGTTTCGTGTGAGTGGCCAGTACGGGATGAAGTGACGTTCTGCCAATGGAATGTAATAATGGCAAGTCGGCAAGCACAGCACGTCCCAAACGCCGGAACCTGCCCACCAAGCAAATAGACTGCGTAGCAAAGGCAGAGCAGAGCAGAACAGAGCAAGGACTACAGTGCAGTGCAGTGGAGTGCAGTGCCGCGAATGGAGTACAGCCCCTCGGCGCCTCGCTCGTCAGATGACGGTGCAAGCCTCAGTTGGACGACGGGATAGAGGCCGAGGTCCAAGATGGCGGAGGCGTAGAATACAACGTGGGACGCTGGGGAAAGAGAGGGGGTTACGACGGCTGGCTGGCTGTGACTGCGTCGTGTTAGTTGTCGATGTATCCGGAGATGGCAGTAGAAGGAAAGCCTAGCAATGCGGGATTGGGATAGATGGATACTATGTAGATGTACGGATGCTGGGCGGAAATGACACCGCTCAGACATGCAGCCCCATAGCAACTTGAGAGAGAGAGAGAGAGAGGGAGGGAGGGAGGGAGCAAAGAAGGGCGGAACGGCGAGGGAAGCTTGACTCGGATTGGTATGGATGGAGGTTTGAAGGATGAGGAACCCTGGACGACGACGACGAGAGAGAGAGAGAGAGAGAGTCGACAAGTACCGAACAGGTGGAGGTGTAAGTGTAGCTACCCCTACCTACCTACCTTAGCAAGAAAGATACGTACCTCATATAGGCGAGGTACATAGGTACATACTGCCTAGTACCTACCTAGGTAGTATCTAGGTAGGTAGGTAGGTAGCCCAGGTAGGTGAGGTTCTCCGTTACGTGCTTTGGGTCGAGAGACAGACAGATAGACAGACAAACGCCAAGCGACCATGCTTGGCTTGCTGGGCTGGTGGACTTCCGTCGCGGTTTTGGCAGCGCTGACTGAACGCCGCCGCCGCCGTCGCCGCTATTATAATGTTACCTACATGGATGATGGGTGATGCTCTTCGGAACATTGTGTGGGTGGGAGTGGGGAGGGGGGGGCGTGGTAGAGACAAGCCCAGACACGCCCTGGGTGATCTCGCCCGCTCTCGTTGCTTCAGATCTGCTGCGACGATCCGTACAAAGTACGCGCTCGGGAACGGGATGAGGCAATCTGCCGCCACTGCGTATCTACTACACGATTTGTCTATGTATATATGTACGCATGTATGTATGTATGTATGTATGTATACATGCTTGTACCGACCTAGCCATCTTCGCAGACCTTCCCACGCCACGGGAATTACTGCAAAGTCCCTTGAATCGTCGCTCTCTCATGCTCGCCCGGCTTGTCGGGCGTCCGATGGTGACACCTGCCCCACAGAGTCCCCGTCCGTCTTGATCGTCGCGTACTGGATACCTGTATCCTCACACGAATCTGCAGCACCGGCAGGTTGATGCTACGTTGCAAGTCCGCAGATCATATGCGCCAACTGCCAATCAACGGGTCGCATACCTCTCTCCGTCCGTCCACCTCCCCCCCTGAACCACATCGCAGTCTACATACGGACACAAAATACACTATCAACCAGGCAGCCGTTTAAAGATGTTGGTGTACCGTACCTATCCCTATCCGTACCTACCTAAACTGCAAGCCCGTCAACGGGGCATTCGAATCTACGACTTGTGCCGACGTCTTCCGCAAATAGCCCTCATGTCAGACTGGACTGCCTGCACAGCTTCCCGCCGCATCAGCAATGACTACACACTACCTTGTACTTGCACCACCTTGTACTTGTACTACATAGGTCGGCAGCTAGGGCTTGCTCGGACGAAGCAATCACAGCAACGCGCCCTGGAATTTTCCAACCGGCCTTCCACGGAGTGGGCCCGTCAGCACCCAAATCCATACCCAAGTGTACCGAGTATCCGTAGTGTATAAAACCCCAGCTTCGTCCCACCTCTCGGAACACACCACTCATTCATTAACCCCTCGACTTCCCCGCGGGCCTGTAGAAACGAGTGCGTGCTTGGGGCTTAGGGTTTGGGGCTTTGCCAGTCCCAATGAACGCCACGAGGAAGAAGGATGCAAATTGACACGTCGGAAGAGGCCAAGTGCCCCCCTCCACGCCATGACGGACAGGGAATCAGGTGTCGTCGGACCATGGTAGTGTACCATGGGACTTTGGTCCAATGCCGACGCCTGCCAATCTGTCAGGATGCGATGGCAAATTTCTTGCTCCTGTGTGGCTTGGCTTCGCTTGCCTCCTTTCTAAACCACCTACCTACCCTGCGTACGGATGGTGCATAGCTATGTACCTATGTAGGCATACAGATATCGCCGTATCCCTTTTCTGTACATACATACATACTACGTACAATACCACACTCGCCACTTCTCACACATTGCGGCTGGTTGGTCCCTTTCTGTTTTCTATTTTTATCCCGAACCGCTCCGATCCGATTCGGCACACTCTTATCGGGTCTCCACATAAAAAGGGTCCAGTGTGTCCCCACCTTTCTCCGTCCCAACTGCTCCACCTTCCGCCGATCCCTCCGGGCAACGACTACGGGACCCGTCTCAGCGTCGTGCCGCCTCTGATTTTGGCCTTTTTTTTTTCTTCTTCAAATAGGAGAAAGAAAAGAAGAAGAAAATTAAGGGGGGAAGGGGGCGGGGGAGGGGGGACCGAGAGAAAGTGTTGGGTCGCTTGAGCGCCTTGTCTCATCTCACGAACGGCGTGGCCTAAGCGCAATACCTCCAACCAGACCCCGGAAGCGATAGGTACCCCAGGGAGGCGCTGCGGTTCGGTCATCAGGAACCATAGCAAAGGAAGTCAGCCCTACGGGCACCGCCTCCTCTCCGCTTCCATATAATTCGCGCTGTATATCGTCCTCTTTTGGAAACCTCTACCAAACTACCGGCCTGGACATCAAGCGCAGTGGGGGGAAGGGAGGGAGGGAGGAGCGTCATGACCATCGCACTTGGATGCATGCAGCATATCTCACTCAACACCCACGGTCTGAGCTCCGCACAGGGGCCCTCTGCCGGCAGTTCGCTACGCCTCCTTCGCCTCGTACGAGCCTCGAGTGTAGTTCGGATGGTTTTCGGCCGCCTTCGGAAACCCTCGTCCCAAGTCTACCGGACGTTTCGTCCGCCAAGCCACCTCAGCCATGCTCGGAGAGAAATTCTGCCTGTTCCATCAATACTAGGCAGGTGGCAGGGTGGGAAACAGAAGAAGAAGAAAAAGAAAGGGGGAGGAGAACAGATCTCACGGTGCCAGAAACCTCGCGATAGGCATCTCTGAAAAAGTCTCTGTCGTACATATTCCACGGGATGCTGATGACAGACAACCTAGAGTTATTCGATAGTGGATGCAGACAAGACAGACCAACCAAACCAAACCAAACAACTCGAACCAATAAGCCTCTAGGGGCATTGCGGTTCCAGCCCGCCACATAAGCATCCCGCTGGGCGCTCTCACACAACCTCGCTCCTCCTGCTCTTATTCCATATCCCCCCCCCCCCCCCGCTTGACCGACGTCTCCCTCCCAGAAAAGGCTTCGGCCGACGGTCCCGCCCGCCCAACGCGCCGACCAGGTCGAACGGGTCCGCCACCGTCACCCAAAAGGGCCGCCTACCCTTCCACCCGGGCTCCTCCACCTCCCTAACCCCCGTCCGTGGTGAGGTACATCGTGTGCTTTCTCCAGCAGGTACCGCCACGGTGCCGCGCATTGAACATGACGACGTGGGCTAACATCAGGCCCGCCTCGGGCAAGTAGAAGAACAACTCGTACCGGATCGCCGCAGGCGGGACCCCCGCGGCGTCCGCCCCCGGGCCCTGGTGTGTCGCCGCGAGGCCAAGGTACTCGACGATTCGGAAAGCCGTCCGCGCGAGGATGTGGTAGTTTGCCAGTTCGAGCAGGGGCCTGCTGCGGGACGCGGTAAAAAGGGGAGTCCAGGGCCTTTGTGTCTGAGAGTGCTTGCATTTCGCGGGATAGGGTGGATGGATAAGGGGGGAAAGCCCTATACTTGAAGAGCCTCGGCGGAGCCATTGCGTCGGCGGCAAACGCCATCGTGAAGAAGAACGGCGCGCCCATTTTGGGGGTGTGGAAGAAATGGCTTCCGACCACTGCGTTTTGTCTCGTTCGGAGGACAACGGCAATAGCTGAAGAGGCCGGTTCTGCCAACTTATCGTAGCTGCCGTCCGGCATGCTGATGGTCGGGTTGCCAATATCCTGTGCTAGAGAAGCGTCGCTGTTCTCTTTTTGCGTCTCAGAAACAGTCTAATTGGACTGGATACCGTGTAGAAGCCGTTGGAAGCAGTAGTGATGGTAAACGCAGAGCCTCGAGAGTACTCGCAAAGAGGTTCACTTCAAAGATTACTGTCATCAAGACCAGGGAGAGCCAACCGTTATATAGGCCATGACCGAAAAACCCTCCCCCTTATTTTTCTATTGCTCTTCCCCCAAGCGAATGGCATCATCGTCAGAGCCCGCGCCCTTTATTTTGCAAGACTGCACGATCACAGACTTGACGCGGGTGGCTTCTACGAATCGGTTCTTCATACTATCCCGATATGCATGTCGATGTTGGCGCCCTCATGTGAACGTCAAAGCAGAGGGTCTCTAGCAGATATCGAGCACATCTTGAAATCGTGAATTGAATTCATCCCTGAATGGTACCTGGTGAGACCAGCGAACTGACTAAATACCTCGTAATGCCAAGGGTCGAAAATTGTGTCAAAAAACCCTCCCTCTCACCGTTCTCGTGGTTGTACATCAAAAAGGTATTAAAAAAGGGGGGACAATACCGATGCGTACTCGAATGGTGACGAGCACGACTTTGCCGACTTTCCAGGTGCAGGATCCAGGGTCTCCCGCGATGTCCAAGGCCTGCCTGTGCAGAGCCTTACTTGAGATTAAAAGAAGAAGAAGAAAACACCCGCCCAAACCTCTCTCGATACTAGGCGCAGTTCCTGGCGTTTAAAAGATACAGTGGTCATACATGAGCTCATTACGGACCGTCGCCTTGTTGGCTTCAGTCAACCTCCCAGCCGCGGCCGATTCCGTTGGCATTGTCGGTGGCCGCGTCACTGTCGGCGTCATCGCCGCCAATGACACTGCTCGCGCGTGACGATTCGACCTGGCTGAGGTAGAAGTCGTCGTCCTCTCCCCAGCTGTCATACTCGTCATCAGAGTAATCCCATTGCACGGGAATCGTCTCTCCGCCCTCGCCAAAGCCGAACATCATACCGCGCCATTGTCCGGCAGCGATCTTGGCAGCCACCTGCAGCATCAGGGAAATAAGATGGCCCGGCGGACCCAACAGAACCTCGCAAGTCTTGGACACAATGGCCATGGGAATCCTGCGGACAAGTTCCAAGCGGCTGCGAAGGGGGTGATTCATGGCTTGAGTGTTTGTAGTAGCAAACAGGTTGGCCGCTGTCGCAAGAGGCGAGAGAGCTCTGTGGCCGACCGAAATGCCGCTTGTTGTCGAGCGATGTCGGATATACGGACGTGCAGCCGCCCCCGTAGCAGCCTCATCCTCCGATAGGGCGACCTTTTCGGGCTGTTCCATCGCCTCAGAGGCCACGTCCGGCGCAGTAGCTGCGCTTTCCTGAGAGCTGTCATCGGTGAGCGACGACGCAGCGTCCCATGTACGTCGAGTCTCTGGGGTAACAGTCAGGTCCGAGACGTCGCGATAATGCCAAGGCTTGCTCGGAATCAATATATTGTCGTGAGGGTAAGGGAATCTCGTGGGGGAGACGTCCGACGCAGGAGATCGCGGGACAGGCGTAACCGGCGAGTGCCATGACCGGGAGCTATGGAATGAATCCGTAGAATCTGTGGGGGATGCCGCATCATCTAGGATCGGGGTCGATCTCATGGCCAGCTTGGATGGCGGCGAGGTCATGAGCGTCAGCTTAGGGGTAAGAGCCCAGCCGGCCCTGAACCCGCGGAGCTTCTTGCGTCTGCCGCCCATGACTCCACTGCCCTCCAAAACCGCCTCTTCGTCGGTCTCCGAGGTTGACTCGGTGGTCGACCCACCCTCATTAGCGCTGCCGGTTCCGACTTGGGGTGTCTCGACAACGGCCGCATGCTCGTTGTCTTCCGGGGCAGGCGCTGCCGATGCAGCAGTGGCCATCTTTTGCTCGTAATTGCGGATAACGTCGTAGATGTTGGTGGGCGTTGGCGTGCTTGCAGCCGACAAAGGCCCCTTGGGGAACACTTCCACCGTGATGAGCTGCTCTTTGATTTCGCTCGGCAGAGGACAGGGTTCCGCCGACTGCTCATTAGATGTGACAGTCTCAGGACGAACATCTGCTTTGCTATCCCTGGAAGCGATTGTTAAAGCTGGAACCCCTAGAGCCTTTTGAGATGTTTTGGGGAGTTGAGAGCCCTCATGGAGAACGGACGTCTCTGTCCTGGATGCCGATAGAGAAGTTGATGGTGGGCAGACTTTGGGCTCTGGTAAGAGGGCATCTACGTTCGTCGCGGTTTCGACATTGCTCAGCTCCTCCAGGTCTCGATGCGGTTCTTCAACGGCCGGAGACTTGGTTGGTTGACTCTCAACATTCGTGCCAAGGTCTGCCGAATGCTCTTGATGCTCGATCTCCGCTTCCTCGGCAATCGAGTCCTCGGTTGTTGAAAGATGATGGGTATTCGTGGTGGCCGTGGTTTCCATGTCGGCTACATTGACATTCTCCACCGCCGCGTCGTCATGGGCTCCAGGAGTGTCTTCGACCGCGTGTTCTGTGACAATCTGCGGTTTTGCGTCCGGAGGGGCTGTCGCTGTCGTAGATAGCTTGTCGTCTTGGTTGGACTCGACAGGCACCGGTACATCGGTGCTAGGCTCTCGCGACAGCGAGGTGAACTGCAGGTCGGTGCTGATGGCCGATAGACGACGACCACGGAGTGACGCCGTGGAGGCTCTCCTGCCAGTGCTGGGAGTCAGAGCCTTGGGAGTCGGCGAAATCTCAACCTCGTGGGCGGGCGTGGAAAGAACAGGCAAAGTTCGCTTCACAGGAGGTGTCCATGGTCGCTTCTTGACGGGTGTATTTGGCCTGTCGGGAAGAGTGATGGTGAATGATCGTTTAAAGGGGCATTCCGTCTTCTCGAACTGGAGAATCTGGTCCCAGACGGCCTTGAGGGCGACGGCGAGTTCCTGTTCATCGGTGGTGTTGACAGGGATCTCTATCCTCCAGTAGTTGGGGCGACGAATCTGCAGGACAAATTTGCTCGAGTCTTCTGCCAGTGCCCAGCATTGACTCTTGGGCAACATTGGCTGGAGGGCGGAACCACAGTTCAGAAAGGCGACGGAACCCGTGCGATAGATGCGGAAGGGTCCTGTATAGGTAGGAACGCGCACACTGGTCAATTGCGTCGTTGCAGAGGAGGGGCTGGGTCAACTCACCAATTGCAATTGTTCTTTCCAACTGGGAGTAGGCGGACAAGGAGCCAGGCTCGTCGGGGGGCCGCGGCCTGGGCTCCGGGCTCGTCCTCTAGAGGCGGCAGTAAAGGCCACGATTTTGACATTGGGGTGATTGTATAGTGTTTCGATTAGACCGCCGGCCGAGGAGGAGGGGCGGGACACCTGTGTCGGTACAGGCGCGGTCACGACGCGGCGAGGAGCCTGATGGGCAGGGCGGAGAGACTCCATGATTTCGACCCTCGGGAAGGGATGATTATCGTCCGGTAAGAGCGAAAACTGTCGGGTCGTGGTGATGGATTACAAGTCGGATTTTGGGCATGTCGAGGGTGAGATGGGGCACATTGCAGGGTCGAGAATGAGAGGAGGGTGTCGACGTGTGTGGGAATTGGCGACGTCAAATTGCGTTGCGTTCGTCGGCGCGCCCGCCTTTGGTTCGAGGAGCTATGCAGGTGCAGATGCAGGTGCAGATGGGGGGGGGAGCAAAGACAGACTTGTGCAGCTAGCCAGGGGTGCTGGGCGTGGGATTGCGGACAGGAGGAGAGGAATCCGACGGACAAACAGACGGGTCCCAGCGGCGCGGGCGTGGATGCGCGGATACTGGATACTAGGCGTCGTCGAGGGGGGGCGGCGCCCCTTTTGAGCCGAGGGAATATCGACGAGAAAAATGTCTTGTAGTTTGGTCTCAGAGACGGCTGGTGGAACACACGCCCACACACCCACAAACAAAACGCGGGACAAGAAGAAGAGGTTGTCGAGTAATTGATTAGGTGCTGCTGCCAAAGAAGCGAGAAGGAGAAGAAGAAGAAGAAAAGCAACAACAAGAACAAGAAGAGCAGCGGGGGAGGGAGCAAATGTAAGAGACTGTGGGAGTTGATGTTGGACGATGGGAGAGAGAAAGAAAGAAAGAAACGGAAAGAGAATGAATGGCAAGCAAGGTTAATAGTTTAATTACCCGGACTACTACGTCGTACTAAGTATGTACCTAAACTATCCAAGTACGGATACCTACTACCAGGTAGGTACATGGTAGGAAGGGAAGCTTGGACGGATTTTCTCATGGTTCGACCAGGGGTAGAACATGTCACGGCTTCTTGGGGGACTCGTTCGAGGAAACACGCGCGGCCGGGGGGGTTTCTGACACGACCGGTTTTGGTTGGTTTCCAGTCCCCCAGTCCCCTTCCCCTCGCAGTCGCGCGTCGCCGCTTGATGGCGATGGACCCCCGCGCGCCCCTCATTCCCTCCCTCCCTCCCTTTCCTCGTCACCTCTCTCACTCTGTCTCCCTTGCGATGCTTGCCCTGCTTGCCTGCCTACCTACGGATAGGTGCTCCGTACATATCGTACATACCTAAGACTACCCATGTATGATGTATGTATGTTATACTACGTACTTACGGAGTACCTGGGTGTATATAAACACCTACCTAGGTAGTACGTATGTATCTACTGTCCACCACAGGTCATCGGCTCACCCGCTCACTCACACGACACAGAGTCGGATGGAATCTCCCCTTGGTCATTATAGGAGGGACGCTCCATTCCAGCATGGCGGGAACTCGAGACATACGATGCCATGGCCCGGACCCTGGGGGCTGTCACATGCCATGGCTTGCTTGCTTGTGCTCCTCAGCCATATCTGATGCTATGCCTACCCGTCTCTTTGTCTCTGTGTCTCTCTCTCTCCATCTCTCGTCGCCACACCTCGTCAGCGTAGTTGTCCCGCCGCTATTGGCTCTTGTTTGACCCCCCCTCTGCTCACGGGGAGAGGCATCAAGATGGTCGCTCCATATCGAGGATGAGCTAGGACGACTAGGGTCCCTCGAAGCGCGCCCCGGTCATGTGCTCGGCCCCGATTAGAGGTGTATCGGAGATTACACGGCGGTCACGCTGCGGTGCCATCGGCGCTGCAACCGCGGGGGCAGCCGACGCATCCCAGCTGCGTTGCATGTGCTGCGTGCATACGATGTACACTCTTAAGCCCTTGACCTCCTCCCTTCCTCTTGAGCCGCGACGAGTGTACGAGACGAGATGAGATGAGTGAGATGGGGCGCGCTCCTCCCCTCGACGCGATTCTACTTGCAGCAATGACAGTGGGAATCGTTCCCATCTATCGTATCTACCTAGTTGCCTCGTCATTTGGTCCCTCATTGCATTCTCCAGCAGAGACTGGTTTCCGAGGCAGGAAGGGTTCGAGAGAGCTTCGGTCCGGGTTCCCCATGACAACTCGGTGGGAGGGACTGACCCGATGCGGAGGACAGGACGACGACGACGAGCTTCAGGAACGTGATCTGAGCTCCGAAGCTACCATGAGCTCTCAGCAATGCATGCAGGGATCGCAGCTCTTTCGGCCAGTCAACGCGTCCTGGGATGCAAGTTTCAACGCGTGGGCAATGCAGCACGCACTCAGCATGAACCGGCGCCACCTTACTTACCCACTCACACACTGTATACCGCATACTTAGTACCTAAGTACTTACTGCCATCCGGCAGACATCCGACTCGGCACCATCGGCCTGCTTTGGCGCTTTAGCTTGACAGCCCAACGGCCTTGACGGATGCCGCTCGTTCAATGTTCCCAGCCCCGCATCCAGCTGGCAAGCGCCCCACACCCAAGCCCCTCTTTGCGATAAGATAAGAACCGCCAGCCGGTGGCACCCCGAGCAGCCCATGCCAGGGCTATGGCACAGCAGGTACCCAGGTATCTTTCTAGGTACGTACCTCTCATGGTATCGGCCGCTGTTCCCGGAAGGGGTGTCGTCATCATCTTTGCCAGCCACGATCAGCCAGTCGGCTAGCCAGCTTAAGCTTCAGCAGTACGAATAAGGCTCAGCCCAGAGAGAGAGAGAGGGAGAGAGAGCTTGCGTGCCCCTCCATTCCTTGACCACTTCAATCCTCTACTCCTTCTCTTCCCACCCATACAAACCTCGCAGTTTCCAACGGCGATCGTTAGGCACCGTAATCGGCCTACGGAATCCCGAATCAACGGCCATGGCGACCGCAGAGCAGCGCGAACCGCGCGAGAAGCTCGGCAAGCAACTGGACAAGCAACTTGACAAGCTCCCCTTCGACAAGCAGAGGCTGAAGCAGGAGTTTGACCTGTCCCACTTCGACCTGAACCAGATCTTGCGCGGCATCCAGTTGACGCTGGTCGGCGGTCAGTCCAACCGAGCCGCGCCCCCGGATCCCTGACAAATGACAAAAAGTACTGACTTCCGTCGAAGCCCACCGAGCTCTCCAGAACCCGGCCTTGTTCACTTCGGACCACTACCGCCAAGCCGGCATCGCTGTTCTGACTGGTCTCGCCATCCGCCTCGTCATATCCATTCCCGTAAGCCCAATCCTCGGCCCCAAGCACAAACCACGAGCAACGTAGCAACCGATGCGCTGCTTTCCGCGCACACAGCCCCTAACTCCGCTTTCCAGATCATAGGCTTCAGGGTCTTCCTTTGGGTTCTCTCGCTGTTCCTGAGTTTGGATCATGTCACTTGGGACGATCAGATCGTCGGGGCCTCAACTTCGTTGAGGAGTATGTCTTGCAGGTGCCCTTCTTCCTAATGGCTCTGATGCGCTACATCACGCCAACCCTGGACAACATGTAAGTACACCGGGGCCGCCGTGCCTTGGTCCCGCGCTGACAACACACCAACCAGGTTCATGGACTCGTTGAACTGGGTCGACAAGACATATGTTCAGAAGCACAAGAACGAGGACCCAGACAAGCTACGAGACATGTACTACCCCAACCTGAGAATGTACAAGGTCAGTGACGGCAGCACTCACTCGACGAGCACCGCCGAGGCCGTCAGCATGTTCTTGTACCGATTCGCTCGAAAAGGCGCCATCTCCCTCGCCGTTTTCGCCCTGTCCTACCTCCCCGTCGTCGGCCGGTTCGTGCTGCCCGCAGCCAGTTTCTATACATTTAACAAAGCAGTCGGTCTGGGGCCCGCCTCCCTCATCTTTGGAACGGGCATTTTCTTGCCCAAACGCTACATTGTCATCTTTCTGCAGAGCTACTTCGCCTCGAGGAGTCTGATGAGAGAGCTGTTGGAGCCCTACTTCTCCCGCGTACACTTCACCAAGGAGCAGAAGAAGAACTGGTTCCGCAACCGCGAGGGGCTCTTGTTCGGCTTCGCCATTGGCTTCTACACCCTCATCAAGATTCCCCTTGTCGGCGTCTTGATTTATGGCATCGCGGAGGCGTCCACGGCATACTTGATCACCAAGGTCACGGATCCTCCCCGCCTCCCGCCGACAAAGCTGCTTTTGCCGAGAGCCAACAGGTGTGGTCCAACAAGCATGAGTTCCTCAACCTGTCGCTCAGCGACCTTGATGCCATTCATCTCAGGCCCCACTCGTCGAATACAGCAGGGGATGCCCAAAAACAACAGTAAAGGCTGTATTGAACATAAAATGTGCTGTCCGCTACACCACCCACTTGGGTTTGCAACCAGCAAATGATGTATACAACGGCAACGACAACGGCCGCGATCAAGCAGTGCCGAGGCTGGAAATATGGCATGTGTACTATTAGGCACTAGATTAAGAACAGCAAACACATCCATGCAGGCCAACGTGTGTGACGACGGGCAGCCATCTATTCATTGCCCAAGTCTGTTTTGTCGCCTTGGCCCACGTGACGTCTACTAGCGGCTGCCACTTCCCCAATACCCGTATTCGAAATGCAATTGCCAGATAAGGACGAGCAGTCAGACGAGGAGAAGCAGGCAGGCTCAAGCTGAGAAACCCTTCCGCTCGAGTGACGCCCGCCTACTTTTCTTCAGCTGCGTGTTCAACCCCCTCCCAATCCAACCCGCAGACGCCGAGATAGCATAACCAAAACCCGGACCTTTGATTTCCAATTACGTTTCGTGATAGGAAGGACATGCGGCATGAGATCACCATGTTGTCTTATCGATTGGCTTGCAGTCGGCGCGGCGGCGGAGCCAATGCGGGGGTTGTCATATGCAAGCCTCTTAGGGTAGTACCTAGGTATGTATCGCATCGGGGGCAGCTCATTACCTCTCTCTTTCTCTCTCTCTCTTATCAAGCTCCATCATCGAGCTCCGCACACTGCTACCGGCACAACTGTGCCAGCAGCCACCCTGAGGGGCGCAATCGTCTCTTAGCCCGGTTGATAGCCAACCTTGGAATGCGGGACGTCTCATTTGCTGGGGAAAGCCCAGCTCCGAGGAGGCCAGGGCGGGCGGGGTAGCTCGGAGAAGGATACCACAGGCCGGGTGAGTGTACCTATATATCTACCTAGGAAGAGCGGGCTGGCTGCTTGCGGCAGGAGTAGCGATCCCCTAGACAAACAGCGAACTCTTCAGAACAACCCTTGGTTCTTGGAAAAGCAAAATACATCTCAACCTCAAAAAATAATCTCTTTTGCATCTTCTTACCAAGATGGGCAAGACTGGTGTTCGTGCCGCTAACAAGGTCAGCTTTGACAAGCCGGCTTCGGAGCAGCCCGGTCTGCATGTAAGTGCGCACACACACCCTCCAACGTCGAGTGCGCGGATGAAAGTGCTTTCTCACACAGGACGCAGAACAGATGGCACCCTGACAGTAAGGACGAAGATGCATTCTCAAGCACGCCGGGCCAATAGACCAACTCACTCTCCCCAGTCCCCTTTGCCGGCACCATCAAGAATGGCGAGACGGTCAAGATTGAATGCGTAGACTGGTATTCCCTGGCCTCCCCCTCATACGTGGTGACGAATTCTCACCCCTCCAGGACCGGCGGCCAGATCGGCAACAACGACTCGGCCGACGACATGCTCAACGTCGACCTCACCAAGATCCACTACCTCAGCGGGCCCTTCGAGGTCGAGGACGCCCAGCCGGGAGACCTGCTTCTCGTGGAGATTATGGACGTTCAGCCGTTCGAGGACCAGCCGTGGGGGTTCACGGGCGTGTTTGACAAGAAGAATGGCGGCGGCTTCTTGGACGAGATTTATCCCACCGCGTACGTCCTCTCAACCTCTCGTCTTCCTTCCCCCGTCTCCCCACTTTCCCTCCTCTCTCCCGGTTCAACGTCTCCGGGAGGGGCATCACAGAAAAGAAGAAGAAAAAAGACCAAAAGAAACCAAAATCAAAAGGCCGCCTGGCTAACTCGCCGCCCATGCGCGGCTCGGCACGCGCAGTGCCAAAGCCATCTGGGACTTTGAGGGCATCTACTGCACCTCGCGCCACATCCCGCACGTCAAGTTCGCAGGGCTCATCCACCCGGGCATCCTGGGCTGCGCGCCCTCGGCCGAGGTGCTCGACACGTGGAACACGCGCGAGGGGGAGCTCATCGCCGCCAACAAGCTCGAGCGCGATGTCGCGAAGCCGCCAGAGCCTGTCAACGTCCACGCCGGCGGGGCCGATGCCGCGGTCAAGGAGAAGGTCGGCAAGGAGGGGGCCCGGACGATCCCCGGACGGCCCGAGCACGGCGGGAACTGCGAGTGAGTGCGGACGAGGACGAGATGCCCCTTTTCCCTTGTCTTCATCCACCCGGGGGGCGGAAGCAAGACTGACGCTATTGCGTGCAGCATCAAGAACCTGAGCAGGGGCAGCAAGGTATACCTCCCCGTCCACGTCCCCGGCGCCAAGTTTAGCGTCGGCGACCTGCACTTTTCACGTAAGTCATTCCCCATTCTCCCCCGCCACAAACCAAACTGTCGCCGGATCTCTGTGCTGAACGACCATGTCCGGCTGTAAGAGGGCGACGGAGAAATCTCCTTTTGCGGTGCCATCGAGATGGCGGGCGTCATCACCATCAACTTCAAGGTCATCAAGAACGGCGTCGCCGACCTAGGCCTCAAGTCGCCCATCTACATCCCCGGCCCCGTCGAGCCGCAGTTCGGCCCCGGGCGGCACATCTACTTTGAGGGCTTCTCGGTCGACGAGCATGGGAAGCAGCATTACATGGACGTCACCGTGGCGTACAGGCAGACCAGTCTTCGTAAGTCTTTCTTCTCGTTCCTTGTCCCACGGCCCTCGGCCCTGCCCTGCCATATGCTGGCTCACCGCCCTCGGTATGCATGAGGCGCAGGCGCTACGCTGCCGCCGACGGGGCACGATACGCGAAGGCGAGCTCAGAGAGGCGAGCATCGTACGTTGCATACTGAACAACGCAAATAGGCGTCATCGAGTACCTCCGCCGCTTCGGCTACAGCGACTACCAGGCCTACCTGCTCATGTCGTGCGCTCCGATCCAGGGCCATGTCGCCGGCATCGTCGACATTCCCAACGCGTGCACGACCATTGGTCTGCCCATGGACATTTTCGATTTCGACATCTCGCCCGCGCTCGGCAAGGTCGAGAAGCGCGACATGGGCAGGTGCGCTTTCGCGACGGGGGTCACCGAGGGCAAGGTAGAGAGCGGCGGCGAGAATAGCGAGCACAGCTTCGGTGGCGGGTTGACGTATAAGAGCTCGTAGACACCAAATTCTTTACAGATGCCCGAGTTTGTATGCGTCTTCTCTGTGACACACACGCAGAGAGATGGAGAGAATGAGGGTGAATGAAGTCTTGGTATTAGGGTCGGATGAGGCGGGGATCAGCGCAGTGCGGAGACTTACTCTTGTGTATCAATGTGTCTACTTGCGACTAATACCCGCGAGAGGCTATTCCGAGCCATTAATCGTCATCTGCTTTTGTCTATCGTTACTTGCATAACCAGGCAAAGTTCCCCATCAAGACGGCCCAGGCCCGTGATCTCAACTGCGTCCCGCCGTGCCATGCGGCATGGCTTTCCCAAAAAGTCTCATCAAAAGTCGGGAATCTCAGTCATTGAAGTGTGTCCCGTCTCGCCCGTGTGAATGCTGGCCTCGGCGAGACTAGTGCCCAGCCACTCACATCCGGGAGCGTTGCACTTGCGAAGAGCATTGTCACCGAAGCTGGTCGCTGCGCCAGCTGTGGCACCAGAAGCCGCGGCAGCACCAGCAGCAGCAGAAGGCTCGTCCTTGATCTCACTGAACCCGGAGTGACCACTCGCCTTGGCATGCTTGTTGGCCTCCTGCTGGCCATTGCCGAGCCAATCGCAGCCAGGGACGGTGCAGCGCAGCAGGAAGTCGCTGGTGTCGGTGAAGTAGTGCATTTCGTGCAGCTTGCGGATGAGGGCCCGCGTCTTGTCGAGAACCTCGTCGTCCGAGGTACTCCAGTTGGTGCGGTCGAGTTCGGGGGGCAGATCAGAATGGGTGAAGGGCGACTCCGAAGGGCTGCAGGCGATGCGGTCGTAGTGGATGCCCGAGTAGACGAGGATGCAGCGCGAGTCTTTGTTCTCGCCGAAGCGGAGCGGGTTCTGAGACTTGACGTCAAAGGCGACAATCTCGAGGTCGAAGAGGTCCGAGAAAATGCTTAACTCGATGGCTCCACCCCAGCGCTCGGGATCCTGGATTGTGCGGATGTACTTGTCCACTGGCATTTCGAGGACAGCCTCAGGGTAGTCGTCGGGGTGCTGGCGGATGTAGTCTGCGGCCATCTTGCGGAGCTCCTTGGCTTCGAGCTGCTTGCCGGGTATGGCGCCGCCAAAGGCGGTGAAGAGGCAGCTATTGTCGTCAGGCATGACGCGAAGAACTGATGACCGTTAGATGAAAACCCAAAGCGAGGAAGGCAGGGAGACTTGCGTAAAGTTGACTCGCGCTCCGGCCAGGGGATGCTGATCTCTGATGGGGTCGTATCGGCGTCTGAGTCGAGTCGAGTCCTCTTGGCCGCAGGGCCGCCGGCTTCAGGGCCTCGCGCGGCGGCTGGAGGGACAGCAAGCGGAGGAGTGAAGGCCCGGGGCTGCGCCGGCTCAATGCTGAGAGACTGTCCGTTGAGACCCAGATCTTTGGCGTTGGCGTCCTTGTGTTCGAGGGTCAGAGTTTGAAGTGGCCAGCCGTACTTGAGGCAGAATTCGGCGATGCCCGTCTTTTCCTTGATGTCGTTGAATAGGTCGCCAACGGTGGCGGCATCGTCGAGGGAAACGACGCCGGTTCCTCCAGGACCCTTGAATCTGGCCCGCATAGTGTTGGTGTGTACGGAGTAGTGGGTTGTGAAGAAGGCCGAGATGAGAACCTCGACCTACAAAACGAGAGCTTGGAGGCCGAGGAGCAATTGATTGAAAAAGGAAAACCAAGCAGTTTCGAGAAATAGCCTTTATATTGAAGACGCAAGAATGTGAATGGTTAGTCAAGATGAGCTCAACCGGGCATGTATCCGGAAGGGCAGCCGGGAGGGAGGGGCACCGAGTGGCCGTGGCTGGAACGGCGGGGTAGAGCCGTGGGGTTGTTATCTTATCGCAAGGGATCACCAGGGTCTCTGAGGGCGGGACCTTGGGATGATATACTCCGTACTTGAGTTGAGAAGCAGCATAGTAAGACAGTCATAGGGACGGTTCTAGGGAACTAGGTATAGTAACTGGAGGAGGTATCTCCGAAAAAGCAGCCATTGATAGGGAGGTTTAGTTGCAAGATTCCATGGCCTCTTGTCTAGATTGAACCATGTTGCGTTGTGTACCGAGCATGGTATTTTGCTGTTTATTATAGTGTATTTTCATAGGTAGGCAGTGTATCTTTATGATCCTACGAGGGAACGTTTCGTACCAGTCAATACCATGGTAGTACCCTCATTCGTTTCCATCATTCCATATATCGGGTGGAGGAGTACGGAAAGCCCAATAGCTGCTTCTTCGAGCTGCCACGCCAGTCCCGGAGCTCCAATGACAATATCCCGTCCTCTTTGCTCTGTATCAATCACGTTGCGTACTCCAGTTCTCAATACCACGAATGCTTCAGAGGCCTGGGCACAGAGGCGGCGAATGAACATACGCTGAGGTCTTTGACAGCGAAGCCTTGCAGAGCCCACAGAATGGGTAAGACAGGGTAAGGATGTCACCAACTGCCAACTTACGCCGAAAGGGTGTCGTACGAGACGTATAAGGTACCTTTGGTAGTATTTTCAAGGAGGTCTCGAACATGTGTAAAGAGAATTTAAATCCAACAAACACTTTATATGTTGGTCTGATCGCGAAGAGGAAGAGGAAGACAAAAAAGGATGAGAGCGCTTGGGATACCCAGGTACTTAGGTACCTAACCCAGCTGCCCAGATACATACCTACCTAGGTAGGTAGGTACACCAAAGCCAATCAAGGTTCACCTTGACGCAGACACTCTTCTCTACCTAGGCCAATCGGCCACCCCCGTCGTGGCAGTTAGCCGAGGTGGGACCGGACGCGAGCACCACCAGCCCCGGGGCATCTTCCTTGCTAACATTCCTCGGGCCACAGCACAGCACCACTAGGTAGTACCCGTCGCACCCCGGCCACCTCCCGTCTCACTGCCTTCGCAAACCTGCAATTCCTCAGCTCCAAAAGCACCTCGGTCTCGAAAATTTGTCCTTGCGATACAAGCTCTCACCCTCGTCTTCCACCCGCGCTTCTAACAATAAAGGGTCCAGTGCCTTCAAAGACCCTCTGCGCCCCCAATTGTCCCTCGAAACCTCGAGTCCGAGCCCGAGCCCATCCGCCACCCGTCTCGTAGTTTGTGGTGGACGAAGCCATGGCGACGCGCAGCGACGCGCCCGAAGTGCGCGAGTCCATCGAAGCCAAAGTCACCAACGATGTCGACATGACCGACGCGCCGGATGTTGAACCTACCAATGCGAATCGAACCGAACCAACCGTAAATGCGAAAATGGACGGTCCTGACCAAATGGATGTTGATGCCGCCCCGCCGCTCACGACTTGGATGCGGATGCCGACGGTGAGGCAGATGTCGATGCAGACGCCGACGCAGATGCCGACGCAGACGGAGATGCTGATGCAGACGCCGACGCCGACGCCGATGGAGACCCCGATGACGGCGCCGTATCACCCGTAGAATCCGAGCCTGGCGACCTCCTGGATATCATCCAGACTCTCAACACAACTCTCAGCAACTGCAAGGACGAAGAGTATGTCTTGACCAGCCGCAGTGCCTTTTACGCGTCGCCTCGCTGACAGCAGTTATCGCAGTGGGGAGTGGTTGGCAGCTAGTTTCCAGCGCATCCCGAACAAACGCCAGTTGCCCGACTATTTTGAGATCATCGAGAACCCCATCGCATTTAGCACAATCCGCGTAAGTAACAACACCCGTCCCAGGAGCATACGAGACCAGGCTCGGCCGGCTAATCGTTTCATGCAGCACAAAATCCAGAAAAAGCAGTACATAGCCTTCTCCGAATTCGTTCACGATGTGGCCCAGATTTGCCACAATGCACAAGTGTACAACCGCTCCTCTTCGGCCATCTTCAAAAGCGCCACCGTAATCCGAGATCTGCTCAAGCGTGAGCTTCAGACACTCATCACAAAAGGCACCATCAAACCGGAGGAGGCGGAGCTACCTGACCTCGGCGAACTTCCACCCGCCGAAGATTCTTCTCCGGAGGCCGAGTCGGAAGAGGACGAAGACGAAGAGGAACAAGAAGATGATGAGGACGACGACGACGATGACGACGACGATTCTGACGAGGACGGGAGGCGACGTCGGAGCAGAAGGCGCGGCCGGACCTCACTCGCCAAGCGGCAGCTCGAAGAAGCCAGGGAGGAGGACGAGCATAAGAAGCGCGGCCGTCCTCCCAAGGTCTTGACCCCCCTCGAGGCTCGTATCCATAACGTCATCAAGGGTCTGCGCAAGGTCCAGTCGGACGATGGTGATTTGCTCATTGGCCCCTTTGAGAGGTTGCCCGATAAGGCTGCGAACCCGGACTACTACCAGGTGATTCTCAACCCGATTGCGCTCGACAACATCAAGAGAAAGGCCAAGAGGAAGAAGTACGCGACTGTGGATGACGTGCTCAAGGACGTCGACCTCATGTTCAACAACGCCAAGGAATACAACGAGGAGGGCAGCGACATTTACGAAGCGGCCGTCGAGTTGCAAAAGCAAGCGCATGAGCTGGCCAGACAAGAAAAGGCAAGAGCGGACGACGAATTCCGCGACGAGGATGGAAAGCTGCCCTTGTCAGAGATCCAGCACAATGGCCAGACATGGCGAGTTGGTGAGTTTTGGGACCGCCCCCCCCCCCCCCCCCCCACCGGGGGTGGAAGAGGGCCATGATGGCGAGCAAGTGAGTGAGTAGTGAGTAGCTGACAAAGGTCCCGGGTAGGCGACTGGGTGCATATCCGCAACGTCAACGACATGGCCAAGCCCATCGTGGCGCAGATCTTCCGCTCCTGGCAGGACCGGGCGGGCCAGCGGTGGATCAACGCCTGCTGGTATTATCGGCCGGAGCAGACGGTGCACAGGTATGAGAAGCACTTTTTCGAGAACGAGGTGGCCAAGACGGGCCAATACCGCGACCACCAGATCGAGGAGGTGCTCGACCGCTGCTTTGTCATGTTTGTGACGCGCTTCAGCAAGGGCCGGCCGCGCGGGCTGCCGGCGGACAAGGAGGTGTACGTGTGCGAGTCTCGGTACAACGAGGCGACGTGCCGGTTCAACAAGATCAAGACGTGGACCAGCTGCGTGCCGGACGAGGTGCGCGAGAGGGACTACCAGATGGACCTGTTTGACCAGCCGCGGCGGCTCAAGAAGGTGCCTAGCCCGATCAAACACCTGCTGCAGGCCGACGCCAAGGAAACGGACGAGCTGCCCAAGCCGACGTGGGGTGCAGCCAACGCACCGCCCATAATCGGTGCCGTGCATCGACGGCCTCGAGAAGCAAACGTAAGTCGTGATGCCGTTTCAGTTTGCCTGTTTCCTGCCCTCTCTCTACACACACACACACTCTCTCTCTCTCTACAGATTTGGTTTTTGAGGGAGGGGGTGGAGGATAACTGGCCTCCTCTCTCTCTATCACTTTTCTCCCATCTCTTTTTCATATGATGCACACATACAGAGTAACACACACACCCCCTCAATCCCTACGTTTGGTTATCCGGTACAAGTAGGTAAAGGGAGCAACGGGCAGGGAACAGCAGCACCCTGCACTGCGGTGCACTGCAGCCCGTCCTAGACACGCCTCGAGCGATTTTTTTCCTGCTTGTATCATTCTCACCCTCACTTCATCCTCGCTTCACCTTCAGGGCTTATTTGGTTTGGTACTTCCATCTGGGACGGGGAAGCGTTTCACCGTTTGGTTATCCTTAGTTTTTGTTTTTTCTCGTTTCTTTCTTTTTCTTTCAGTCTCTCGTTTCTTTCTTTTTCTTCTTCTTTCAGGCCCCTCGTGATGCCATGTTTCTCTTTGGCCGGCCTCGGTTTCATGTAACTGACAAGACTCGCTTTGCCGGCATAGGAATCGCCACCTCCTGAACCAACGCCGTCGCCGCCGCCTCCGCCGCCTCTGGCGCAAGAACCGGCGCGGCGTCCTTCTGTGCTCCAAGCGATGCGGCAGACGCCCAGCGATATGTCGATGGGGAACCCTCCTACGCCTTACGGGCACGGAATGGGAGGGGCCCCGTCTCCATCGCCAGCCATGTACGCACAGCAGCAGTATACGCCTCAGCATGCGTCGGCATCGCCAGTCGGCGTGGGCCATCAAACGCCTGTGCCTCTGCCCCAACTCCCTCACCAGCCTTCTCACTCTCCGCAACAGCCCATCCGTCCCATGTACCAGCAACAACAACAACAGCACCAGCACCAGCAGCACCAGCAGCAGGGGTTCGCGCCAAGCCCCTTTCAGCAGCACCAGCAGCACCCCCACCCGCAACAGCAGTACCAGCTCCAGCACCAGCACCAGCTCCAGCACCACCAGCCTCCCACACCGGCTCCTGTGCCACAGTACCAGCAGTACCAACACCAACACCAACACCAGCACCAACACCAGCACCACCTTCAGGCCCAAGCGCCTGTCCCGCAGCAACAGCACCAACACCACTACCACCAACAGCAGCCACACCACCAGATGCATCCACAAATGATGCCAGCAAACCCTTTGGGCCCTCAGTACAACCACCATCCGATGCAGCCTCACCCGTCGCCTGCAGCGCGCACCCCATGCCGGCGACGCCCAACGCTGCCATGCATCAGCCGAACAACGGCTACAACCCGCCACGGCCGCCCGAGGTTTTTACCCTGCCCGACGCCGTCAACGACCAGATTCCCGAGGCGGTGCGCAGCCGGTACAACACGGACGAGAGCGGCAGAATCATTTTCTTCACCACACCGCCCGTCGCCCGCCCCCAACACGGCCTCGCGCCAGACAATGCCCACTCGGGCCACAGCCTCGCCTACCTCGCCAAGAGCAACCCGGAATGGCTGTCGGAACGCACCGCGCGCGCAAAGTCCTTTTCCGCCGCCAAGCAGAGGGAGCTCAAGACCAAGATGGCCATTGACGACATGACCAAGGGCAAGACCCACGAGGAGCTGCGCGAATGGGCCAGCGACTCGTGGGTTCTGTACTGGAAGAGCCACGCTCACGAGACCAACGGTATGCTCGACGAGGGCGACGCTGACCAACACGACCGCCTCATGGCCGAGCAGCGCCGCACCCGAGTCAAGTCGAGGAGGGCACGTGCCGAGGAGGCTGAGCGGGCCGAAGAGGCCAGGAAGACCAACTACCTCGACAACATCTATCACGCCCATTCAAGCCTGCCGTCGTCCAAGCCTCGAGTTGCATGACGGACCCGGCCTCTAAACATGGATGCGATGCTCCTCGCAGCTCCATGGGGCCTCTGCACAGCGGGGGAGTTTTCAAGTTTAGGTTTTCTTCTTCTTTTTTTCTCCCGGTCTTCCCCTCCCCATTTTTTTTCTTCATTTTCATTCTGGTCCCATTGCTAGCTTGGGAGTTTACGGGAATAAAGAGCTGCTCGCTGTACCGACCAACTAAACACCTTGGGATGTTCCAAAGGATTTCATGATTCACTATACATTAGTAATACACTCGGAAATTCGACTGGCAGTCAAGTCAGCATTGTTTCTTTGCGCTTTGTTCGGGGGTGGCGGGGGTTCTCTTTCCTTTTTCACTTTATTTCATTGTAGCAGCGGCCTGGCTTCTTTGTTTCGCCTCGGACAAGAATGCGGCAATTGCGTTTTGCATCAAGGTGGCGGCGACTCGATTTCAAGCTCATCCATTGGGGTTAGTTAGTTGGTTGCTAGCTTACATGGTAGGCCGCCCAACCCAAACTCCATCCATTCCACTCATCGTCCACAAAGCGCAACGCCATTGCCATCCTACCGTCCAAGTGAAGACGACTGGACGAGTACTTAAGTACCAACGTCTTTCTAGTGCTGCAGAATGATGACTAAAAAGGAAAACCCGAATAGTCGGTTACTTCTTACACCTGATTTGAGTGAGGATTTGCCTCAGGACCCTTGCCCCACCCGCTCGCTGCACCTACCTAGATACCTACCTATCCGTACCTACAATTAAATTACCTAGGTAGGTAGTACCAAGTACTCATGTAACGGAGCACATACATAGTACATACGTCGTACATATCCTATTAGTAAGCACCTACCTGAGCAGAAGCCATGGCGAGCCCCGGCCCGGCTAGTGCAGATCTGATTCGCTCCCTCCGAGCCCAATACCTACCTAACCTGCTACGGACAACGTACCTTAGGTACCTCACTCAAAGAGCCGGGGGGGCGTTCCTGCCCGTGCTTTGCTTGCGCTGCCCCGCCCCACATTTTATTCCTCAGATTGGGTCCTTCCTTTGAGGGGGGGGGCAACTATCTGATTACCTACCAGTTTGTCTACTACCTACCTACCTACCTAAATACCTATACAAGTACGATGACTCTTCCTACCTGGTTTCTCATGCAGTTTCGACACACCGAATGAGCCTCAGCGCGGCTAATTGATTTGCTGACGTTCACGACTTGCCGACCTCAACCTTCTTCTACCACCTGCTTCACCCTCACACCTCCTCTCCTCGCCTCCCTCCTCACTTCCTCACATCCTCCGCCCGCCTTTCTTTTGGCCCCCTCCCACCGCAAATTACGACTCATCGTCAACCCACCGCCCTTTCTGCTCTCTCTCTCTCTGCGGGCCCTCCTTTTCTGGTTTATTGCCGTTCCGGGCTTGCATTTCTCACAACTTTCCCAGTCTCTTTTTGGCACCACACCGGGTCACCCGCAGTCTGCGTGCTTTGCCTTACGACAACCGACTTCCCTGTCTCTTTCCTTCCCGAGTCTTTCTCTTCTTCATTCATCTTTTGGTACTGGTTCGGAACAGCAAAGCATCCTCTCTCACTTTCAGCCATTTATTCATCCTTCTTCTCATACATTCGCCTCCGGTCTTGTCCATCTTGGCAACAGCATATCCCAACCCGCCGCATATCGTCTGGTCCGTGTGACCTTGTCGTTCCTGCAACCGAATTCGACTCTACATTTCAAGAGGATTTCCACCTTCCCCGGCCTCACGTTTTCTGGAACTTCGCTCTGCCACCATTCATCCAGCACCTCTCTCCTCTCTCCTTTGCCATAGGAAGCGCCCAAATATCTCGACATGGCCTCTTCTCTCTTCTCTCGAAGGAAACCTCGCCACAGGCATCGACCTGCTAGTCCCCCCATCGAGGCATCGACAAAAAGTCTTCTTCCTAGCCCTTCGATCCCATCAACATCCGCCACCCTCGGAGACTTTTCAAGAATCTTTGCTTCTCTCCATTCTGACACGGCTTCTTGCGCCTCATCTACCGCCCCCATTTCCACACAAGACACACATCCGCTGCCCTTCTCCTCACTCCAACCTGATAGTCTCACCCGCAGCCACTCCCCGAGCCCGCGTCTTCTCTTTTTTATCCCCGACAATGTTATCAGGGAGACTATGGCCCCCAACATCTCCAAGGCGCCCGCTTTGGAATTGCCCAAGACGGTCAATGCTCCCACTCCCAACCCTGAAGTCATGGCCACCAACACCGAGCTTCGGCCCTACAACGATGCTGCGGCCAGCTTTCCGCCATCCCCGCCCCTCTCTGTTGCTTCCGGTAATTCTCTTCGCCACTCGGAATCGCCATCGTCCACCGGTGAATTTGATCATGTCGGCATGCCTCGCGACGGCGGGGCCGCGTTATCCGATATCACTACGCCTCCCGCCACCCCCCAGCTCACCAAGCTACCTCTCCGGATCCGTCGGATGGCCTGGATCTTGCCGGCGAGCGCCTGCTGAGGAAGCAAATCATCAAAAGGCCGAGGCTGGTCGCCGACGAACCTTTGAGCGCCCGTCTTACTCGGCACTTTGGCGCCCACGATCAGTCTCTTCGGGACGACTTCCCAGAGCAGTACGCCAATGGCATCCATGAATTCTACGATGGCTCCAACATCACCGTCAGCTTCTATAACGCTGAAAAGAAGAGACGTGGCTTGGATAAGAAGGATTATCTGCCTGCCTTCTTCAGCCTTTCTGCCTTTCGGGACGTGCTGGAGCGTGGTAGGCCCGTCGGCCGGCGCTTCATTGCTGGCTCAAGAAACAAGATGGGTGTCGAGCCACAGTATCTTCTTCAAGCACGATGCCTAGGATTTGAGACCAAGGTCTTCGACCGAGTACGCAAGTTTCCTACCACTTCTGACTCTGAGGACGAGTTCCAGGGAATGCAAATGCGCGAGCAAGGAGTCGATGAGCTAGTCCATCTCGGTATGGCGGAAAGCTTGTTGGACAGGAACCCTGGCATCATGGTTCTTGCCACTGGGGATGGCAATGTGGCCGAATTCTCGGGTGGGTTCCCTGGCTTCGTCATAAGGGCTTTGAAAAGAGGCTGGATTGTCGAGGTTTACTCGTTTGCCGAGAGCGCCCATTCCATCTGGAAGGACCCTTCCTTTATCAACAATCCGGAGTGGGTCGGCCGCCTGAGCTTTCATCCCTTGGACAGCTTCATCCACGACTTGATCGACCTGAATAAGGACCCGGTCTTGCACACTGCTTCGTCTGCCGCCGCAGCAGCATCGCGCTCTTACCTCAGGAGGAGCAAGGCGGTGAAGATGGCCAAGGTTATCAGCCTCCCACAGGTTGACACTTCGGCGTTTGGTACCGTTCCTCAGCAGACTGCTGCAGCCCTCGAACCACAAGCACGCACGCCTCCTGCTCAGCCTGATCAGGCTTTGCCTGCCAATCTATCAACATCCATTCGCGACCTCCAAGGGTTCTTCGCTCATGGTGCGACTAGCCACTGCCCTACGCACACGCAGCAAATCGCCCAAAGTTACATGTCGTCTTATTCTCAGCATAAGGTTTCCCCGTCGTCTTACACCTCACAGATCTTGGGAGGCTATGACTACACTGCGGCTTTGGCAAGGGATCATGTCATCCCCGTCACTTCGCCTTCTTGGTCCTAGGCCGACATTTTGCTCAACATAAACATCACGCCCAGTGTTCGCCGAAAAGCAGCGCTCGCGTTTCTTCTTTTTCTCTGTTCATCAGAATTGGTTGCCGGCTTGTCCTTGCGCCTGTCGCAGGAGAGAGGCTGCGCTGGAGAGGGGAGACGGCCTGAAAGATGGCTCAACCCAGAAGCAAGAGTCTCTTGGCTGCTTCGGTCGAAGACACGGTCACTATCCAGCGTCTGCTGGGGCATGAGACAAGGCCCTCGCACTCATTTGCCCGCATATACACATTCCTTTCCACTCTGGCGTTCTTCGACTTGGCATAGATATGTAGCCGCATCTCCATCACCATATCGCCCTCTGCTCCTTTGGCATCTACGAGAGGTGCTCCCGGAGTGAATCTGCTCACTTGTTCGATTTCGAGCTGAGCGGGGGGAGGGTTGTTGTTTTTTCCTGGATTTTGTTTCAACAGAGTTGGGTCTTGATCTGGCCAGTCGCACGTCTATTTTTCGTTCTGATTCTTCCTCTCTGGTTTATTTTTATGGTCGGGAATGCATCACCAAGACCTTTTCCTCCTGGGAGGGGTGAAACTTTCGGATGAAGATACGAGTGCCTTTTTTTTTTGTTCCTTTTTCTTTTTTTCCCTCGTTTACTCGACGAGACACGGATGGCGATGATTTGAGATACCCCCGCCTCTTTTCTTTTTCAGCGCCTTTTTAGTTTTGCATTTTGATCTCCGGCCTCTACTACTCTCAGACGCACGCAAAAAACAACTCACTTGTACATACAATGGCGTTTCGATCATGCAAGAGGCATGCGAGACGGAATGAGGATGGATGGTATCATGACGGGGTAAGAGGAACGCAAGAAGAGCTTTGCTACAGAACAGAATCACGAATAAAAACATGATGCATAATTCGCGCCCCTCCCCTCTCCACAGGGTAGCCGTTCATCTTTCCTGTGATGATTTCGGTGAAGATGCTGTCGCTCTTCACCCGGTAACATCCCACTCTCCCACCCAGCAAAGAAACCGCGTCAGTCATCAACTCACTATTTGACCAAGCCCGCTTGGTCGCAACAGTCACACATCTTGGCAATCGAGCAGCACCGTAACAGGGGGGGTATTTCATTCAACTATATCTCATATGGCTCCAAATAGCCAAAGACGCAGGCCGGCAAGGCGTCGAGAAAGCAATTGATCGGTGTGTCGATGAAAACGGCCTCTTCCAACCAGCCTCTCATAATCGTGTGATCGCTTGCTTCCATTTCTAGACCCAGACAGCGTTGTCCAATGACCCCTTTGCCAACTCCCCAGGCAGAAAGGGCCTCCATCCACCCATATACCTCCATGCTATGACCTTTCCGCAATAGTAAAGAAAGACCGCTTTTTTCCCCTCTCCTCCCATGAGGAGGCGAGCTCCCAAAGGTGCCGTGCCGATGCACCCTGAATGATGTCGACATGATGTTAAAAGCTAGTCATTTCCGGCCGTGATAGTAGTGGCTTCTCAAGCCACCCTTAGAAAAATGCTCCGTGTTTCCAACCTATCCGAGAGCGCCTCGTATTTGTTTTGTATAGATAGTGAGTCAAGAATAAGGGTAAAAGGAGTAGTAGTAGTGTTAGAAGAAGAAGAAGAAGAAGAAGAAAAAGAAGAAGAAAAAGAAGAAGAAAAAGAAGAAGAAAAAGACCCGCCGGGCAACTCCGCTACCCTTGTTGTAGCGTTGGCAGCACCAAGGAGTGGCAATGAGCCAACCGCAGCAAAGGAAGGCGCAGAGGCGCAGAAGGACAGTGGTATCTCGAGGGTTGATCGCGATCGAAACGAGAATAATGGGGGAACAAGTCCGAAATGAAATGAAATGCTTCTGTCACCACCGGTCGGCCTCTGGTCACTCCCGTATCGACGTCATGCCACCACTACTACCACCTTCCAGGAGAGGTTGGCTAGGAGGAGGCATGTTTTTGTGGCTTTTGGAAACGGAGACCGAAGTGGCAGGCGTTGTGTTGCCAGATGGCCCCTCGCTGGGCCGAGCAGGCGTACTGCTTCTGGCCTTGACTTCATTTTGAAGCTGGGACGAGTGTATAGGCGAGTTCGACTTTTTGCTTTGAGCGTCGGCATTGGTGTTTCCACCTCCTCGGGACGAGTTGCGCGGCGAAACTCGACCAACCTATTGCTGATTAATATCGCAATCCTCCGTCCCGTCTAGTACAGAGGGCTCAGTGCTTCTCACCTGCTTTGCCCATCGCAGGCCACAACTATTGCACAGGTCTCTTTGACCACTAGGCCCTCTGCGCCATTCGGGCGTGTTGCGTGTATGGCAGTTGGCACAGTCGCGGACGACATTGCCAACCCCCTTTCTTCTCTTTCTCTTCTTCTTGTTGGATAGCAAACCGCCCAATTCCTCGGCAAGGATCCGGTTGACCTTCTCCATCTGGCGCAGTTCAAACTGCCAACTAGAGCACTTGGTTGTCCGAAGCTCGTCAAAGATGTTGTCGTCTGAGGCCAGAGCTGCCTCCTGCGAGCCCGGAATCGCCTTGCCGCCCGGTACCGACATGGGGCCGGTCTTTGTTAGATCGGTGTTCATGGTGGGCTGCGCGTTTGGGATGGCTTGAGAAGTGGATTTGACGCTGCCAGGCGGCGTAGCTGCCGGTGCGATGGCCCTCGACGAAGCTTTCAAAAGCTTGGTCTGCGCCAGCAAAAATGTCGGTTTCTGGCCATCCGCGGCATCTCCGGGATACAGTATTGTTTGCGCCTGAAGGACTTGGCCTCGTCTGTTATGGACTTCGTGCTTGCAGGTAACAATCTTACCCCTTCTTGCCTTTTCAATCGCGCGACCAAACTCGGCACGGCTCTCTCTGCGCATCAGCTCCTGCATGCTGGTGCCGATGAGAGTGTCTGGCTGTAAGTCGAGCAAAGATCGGATGTTGGACGAAACGAAGAGGAACATGCCCGATACCGATATCTTTGTCCACAATTCACTGTCGCCAATGCCCCCATGTGCCTCCAAGTCTCGCCGGCTTAGCGCGAAGACGGGCCGTTTTCTTCCTACAAGAATGATGCACTTCCTGCCCTTTCCGTGTTCAAAGAAGAGCGAACCATGGCTTTCAAACCACGTGTACCCGCTTTGCTTCCGTCTGATGCGGAAGACGATGTTGACCGAGTTGCCAGCGGTGGCGTCCTTCAGCTCTCGAGTTACGGGAACAATGTCTGACGGATGGCAAACGGTTGAAAGAGAATTACCAACCAACTCGGTCGCGTCGTACTCCAACACCTTCTTGCAAGACGGAGAAAGGTATAGAAACAGCCCCTTGAGAGATAGGACGTGCACCACGTCATCGGTGTTCTCCAGTAGCATCTTGTCCCAAGACTGTTTGTGCCAGTCAGACACCACGCCTTTCGGGTTGAACTGCTGCAGCAGTGTGGACACATCGTCGACACCAAGCGTCTGTCCGTTCTCGGGTTCGACTGTGTTCACAGTCGGAGGTGTCCAGATGTATTGGCCAATGTCGCTGTGCTTGTAGTTTACCTTGACGCCGCCAGCCTCCTGGCCTTGAGCGATGGCATCTGGACACTCGACAAGATCGATCTGGAAGCCGACGAAGAAACGTACTTCGTTGGGGTCGTCCCAGGGGATGGGGATCATGGTCAAGAGGTTGAGAAAAGGCTTTCCGCCCTTGCGGTAGTTGATTAGGCTTTGTTGAACCTCACGACCCTCGGCGATCTTCTTCTTCAGATTGAACACCGATGCGTCGTCGACAAACTCGCGCTTGGAGCCGGCCTCCACCTTGCCGTCAGGCGCCTGAAGAAAGCGACAGTTTTGACCAACGATCTCGTGGCGGCTGTAGCCTGTCAAATTCTGGAAGTTGTCAGAGACGTAGATGATGGGGCAGTCGTTCAATGAGACGTCGCAAACGACGAATGCGCAGGACATATCCACGGCACCCAGGTGAATTTCTGGGTCCTTTCGCGTCGCCACGTACCACAGCGCCCGAAGCATGTCGAAGCCGCTCTTGGAGTAGACGTTCTTCTCTTTGGACTCGGCGCGAGGAGTCTCGGGTCCCATCACGGGTGTGGTTTCTGCTGTGGGAGGTGCGGCAGCTACTTGGCTTGTTGCCATTGAGGAGGATCGGTTGTTTGGAGATTGTGATGATGTTTGGCCCGAGTTGCTCGACAACTCGCGTGATAGCGAGGATGAGGTTGTCTGCGAAGGACCGTTTGAGAAGTTTAGAGCCTGGCCATTGGCCCCAGACGAGTTATCTCCCGACGGTTGGTATTGCTGGTTCATATTCATAGCGTCATTGTCTCCATCGTCCATGTTCAGTGGAGTGTCGAGGGCGCTGTGTGGTGCAGTTCCGGTTGTCTCATCAGCGCCCAGGTCCATGGTCATATCGGCAGTATTTGTGTTGAGGGGACTCGGGAACGCGTTTGCCATTGAGGTCTGAGCATACATGCCCATGCCGGATGTTGTAGGCATGGTGGAGACGGACATGCCGGAGTAACTGGGCGGCATCATCGACCGCATCATGTCGGGTGAAAAGGTGGTAAATGCATTCGTCGGCGACATCTGTAATGCGTCCTGAGCGGGGTATGCATCCATGGGGCCTGGTACAGATATGTTTCCAGGCACATTATTGCCCATGGCCCCAACGTTGTTGGACATGGTACTATCCATGCCGTTACCCATTGGACTAGTCATGAAGTCGGCGTTCATTGGGTTCTGGAAAGGGTAGTTGAGCATCTGGTTATCGTCGGCGCCGAATTCCATCATGGACATTCTTCTGCCAGGGCCCCATTCTGACCGTTCTGGTTCGAGGGCATATATGACTGGGTTATACTGCGACGACGTTGAAGTTCATGATGGTTGCTTTGGATAATGTCGTCAAGAGAATCGCCGGTGTTGCTTCCTCTGCCGCCACCGCCCATCATGGACATGCCGTGACTTTGACTCATCTGCTGGTAGCCATGGCCGCCGGTCTGACCTGAGCCCTGCATCTGGCGCTGCTGAGATTGTTGCGACATCTGTCGCTGTAGCTCCTGGGGAGTGAGCTGTGAATAGAAGGCCTCCATGGCGACCGCATCGGTCTCGGAGAGACTTTCTTGTCGAATGAGGGTCCAAGATTGCCGGTCAATCGTGGTGGGGTTAAAAGTCGTCAATGGGTGTGTGTGTGTGCGTATGTGTGTTATTTTTCCCTGAGCTGTTCAACGTCCACCTTGTATTTTTCTCTTCCGAGGCGCCGGCTTAAATAGTGCCACCTGTGCATCCGGTCGGGGATGTGCTCTCCCTTCGCAGCCCTTGATTTTCCAGTCGGAAATCTATATGACTATCGAGTGATATAGACGGGAGGGTTAGGTTGGGAGGGAACGGGTTGTTCGCCGTGGTAAAGGCAGGTCGGGCGATTGAATGTGGTTCCGGTAGTGTGTATCGCGATGCGTCGGTAAGTCCGGTTCAGTGTAGGGCGAAATCGAGCGGCGCGGTCGTTGAATCGGAGGAGAAGAAAAAACGGCTTCGGCGGATGAATGTCGTGGGATTGTGTTTAGTGGGGGGGTTTCGGGTTGAGACTGGGAGTTGGTAGAAAGGACGTCGTATGAGCCAGGTTGGTGTGTTGCGGGGAGGAGAGAAGATGGAGATGTTGGTGTTCCAGTGGTTGTAGCCGGTGGTGGAAAGGAGGGGAGGGGAAGAATTGGGGGCGCGAATGGCCTTGGACTGACTGCCCGTTGTAATACCACCCCAAAGGTTCCTGGGGCGTGTGTGGTGTGTGTGACTGTGCAAGAAGAGGAAAGTGTGTGTGTGTTGGTGGTGGTGTGTGAGTACATGTGGGTGTGGATGTACGATGATGTACCGCAGTGCCTTAGCCTTGGCCTGATGTTCGTGTACCTTCTATGCAGCCAGCGCCCCTACGGATACTCTGCTCAAATCTATTACGGATATAGGTGGCGAGAAGTGTCCCTGAGAGTGGAAGAATTATTTTTGACGGTATCGCCGTCTTTCAGTCGCAGATACTTTATTATCATTCACTTTGGGTGTGGACTCTTCTTCTTCTTGGCCTTTGGCACCGACCCAAGGGATGGGGCATCAGTACAGCTGAGAGACACGAGAGCGACGAAGGAAAGAAGAGAGAAAGAAATGGGGGGGGGGGGAATAGAGACCCAAAAGAGGAGCTTGGGCTGTAACCTCCCGTGCAAGCGGAACAATAGTCATGCAGTCGGCGCGCTTGCAAGGACATGGGACGACGGAGACACCAGGCATTGCCCAGTTGTGGTTTCCCCGGCATTTAAACTATTGTGATAGATAGATACCTACATTACATATACATATGGTCGAGGCTATAATTTTTTTTGAATCGTTTCTTTTTGTTATCCCGATTCTTCAGTTTCAGTCATGCCGACTTTTTTGACCCCGGTGTTCAAGCCGGATTCAATGCATTCGTTCGCACTTGAGAGTACGCATTGAATCCAGATGTGTGCCTCACGCATAAACAATCGCCTTTAGGGGTCTGGTCCCTTGCGGTCCGGATTGGATCTTCAACTTGCCCAGGGGAATCAGGGTCGGATAAGACCAAGCAGGCCAGGAAAGGCGCGGCTATCACTACACGATATGAGGTAGGGTGCAGACGTGTGTCGACAGAGCCAGGCTGAGCGAAAGGAGGAGCCCGGCAGGCGGGTAGCTGCACGGATCTCTTGCCCGCTGATGCTGCATCTGGTGGGAGGGTAGTGTAGATCCCAAGGGCCCAAGACCCAGAAGGTCCCGGGTAGTTGGAATTGCGTACCTACGCGGTCGGTACATACATACTGTCGCTGTCATGTACGCGAGCCCACAAGAGACGGACGAAGGGTAGGCATCCGCAATGGCAAGCACGGGGCGACTGGGTATATACACTCTACAATACAACAAGTGTAGGTAGGTAGGTAGGTAGTTAAAGATGAGCAACAAGTGGTGTACCGGCATGAGGCAAGAGACTGGAGGTTTCTCGGCCGTGACACGTGTGGTGGCATCGTCCGGGAGAGAGTCGTGTCGAAAGGTCAGACCACATCCAGGCGCCCAGGCGAGGAACGTTTAAGCGTCCATTCTTGAGTGTGCGAATATGAGAGAGGGAGGCAGCCTCAAATGGGGCATGTGCGCATCCCTCCTCCGGCTTGGCTTGCTATATCTATCAATCTATCTCGTGAGTGCCCGGGTTTGTGTGCAGGCTGCAGGGCAGTGGGCGCACAAGCGTTTCTGAAGAATGCGTGCAGCTTCCTCGACCACCGCAGTGAAATGAATGGGTGGTGTTCCGAGGCGTACCTTCTCACCTTACCTGCCACCCCTGCTTACCTGCCTGCCTGCTTGTTGGTAGCTGGTTCAGCCATACCTAAGCCGACTTGGCTGGGTACAATACGTAGGTACCTAGGTAGGTACCTATGGGCGGATACACACACATACATGATACCTATTTAGCATGAGGGCGGGATGATGACGGCATTGGCTCCAAGTGCCTTGGTCCCACTTGGGCTAGGAAGTGCCTAGAAGCGTGATGAGCCCCACATTGACGTATACGTTCATTCTGAGTGGCTACCTACCTACCTAGGTAGGTACTGTAGCTGATTGCAATACCAAGGCGGGTAGTAGTATATACGGAACAGTATATGTAGGTATGTAGCATATTCAATTATACAGTGCGACTTCAGCCAAGGCAATCCCGGGACAAGAAATCATTCAGAGCCCAAAGACGGTTTACGTATCTGCCATTATTCACCGGAAGAGTTCCTACTTCATTATTGGGTACCTAGGTAAGGTAGCTACGGACAAGTTGTACACGTAGGACGGCTGATTCCCAAGCAAATGAAGAGCAAATGGACAAACATCATCGGCGGTGGCAAGGGTACTTGGCACGTCTTCAAACCTGCATCCTAATCCCCCGAATCTAGCTTTCGGCTCCAGGTGAGCGGTGCCCATCCCGATGCCCATGCCGATGCGGGTGCGGGCCAGGTCTCAGTGCCTTGAATCCGTTTCAAGCATTTCCCGGCATCTGCGTAAAACCGCTGAGCAAGCTGGCTGCCTCAGAACCTCTCGGTGCATCCCCGGTCTCGGTACGGAGTACGGAGTACATGGACCAAAGATGCAGTAAAAGATAGACTTGTGACGACCTAGGCATACAGTACTATTGCGTTAGACCTCGGGAGGCCCTTGCGAAGACACAGCCGAACCATTGGGCAAGACGAAACCGCTGCGCCTAAGCATCTCCTGGTCCCTGAGACGCCGGAGCAAGGCGAGGACGTAGGTAGGTAGTTTAGCTTGGGTATGTGGGTATCTAGGTAGGTATGTACGATGGACGATGTAGGTAGGTACATAGGTATCCGTACCTACCTACCTACTGTACGGACCTTCCTCTCCGAACTATGTAGGGTTACACACCCGCCTACCTACCCACCCCTACCTAGGTACCTAGGTACCTCTTCTCAGCGTGGCCAGTGCAGCTTTCCTAATGCAGGGCAGGTAGGGGTTATGGGGGGGGGAGAAAAAGTTAACTAGCTTTAGTTTAGCAGAATCAATGTCGTCATACCTCTCCCTCTCTCTCTCTCTCTCTCTCTCTCTCTCTCTCTCTCTCATTCTCTCCCTCCGTCCGATAACCAAACTCTTCCATCACCAACAACTACCTACCTACCTACATAGTAGTATTTCCCACGCTAGCGGCAGCATACATACTATTCGTATGAACTACCTACCTACCTACCGATATACGTACTCCGTAGTGTACGGAGTATATTCCCATCAGTCCATCAGCCACTCTCGCCCTTTTTCCTCCTCCCTTGCATAGGGAAACCGCGTTTCCCAGCCGGCCAGGGACCGACTTCTTTCTACCTGTTTGTAGGTAGTAATGAGGGCACGTATCCGTCTCGTACCCAAGCGGTCCAAAAGCCCACCCAGCCTGACTCTTCCACCACCAGCAGCCCCGTGCCACAAACCCCCGATCCGTCCCTTGTTGTTCTGTTGGGACTGGTCGCTTATTCGTGTATAGCAATCGTCTGACTGACTCAGCCTTCCGCCGCCTCCCACCCCCCCTTTTAGTACTACTAGGTAGGCAATTACTTATTTCCGAAAGAAACCTAATTAATGCGCGCGCGCGCACACACACACACACACACACACACACACACACACACACACACACACATACCTACATACCTATACACACCACTAGGTAAGCCATCGCCATCCGCGCGCTTGCATAGAGGAAAGTGCCACTCTGTACGTGGCTCTACCCATTCCTCCTCACTATACGTACTCTGTCGGCCATCGGCCCTTCACTGCCATGTGACAAGCTCTCGACGTCCCGGATGAAGCAAGAATCGACAAATCATCATGTGTTGTCAACCAGACGGCTGGCTCCCTTGCACCGTTTCTGGCCATCGAGATGTGTGTCTCTCCAATGCCCCATCTCATTGTCAGTCATGTGTGAAAGAGCTCCAATCCCCTCGCGCATGTAGCAGGCATTGTCCCCGCCTAAGTAGCTAAGTAGAGGATGATAGGTAACCCGCCCGCCGCATGCCTCGATTACCCTCATGTATCCAACAAGGGCGACTGTAACTCGGCACACACGTACGGATGGACGTGCTTCGCCATCGCCATAACAGACGGTCAGTAACTAAGCAACTAACCGCCACCAAAAGCCTCGGCTTTCTCAGCTTCCCGCAGCTGTTGACAGCGGCTTTCCAAGACCAGGGACCTGGGAAGCAAGCCTTGGCATGTGATCTCGTGAAGCAGCGGCCCATGGGGCCTCACGGTATAATGATCAGAGGAACCAATGGTGCTTCTTGCACGGCGGCCGATATCCATATACAAAGAGGGGCCAACACAGCCACTAGATAGATGGCCATGTTCGGTATTGGCATCAGGATGGCATTCTTGCGCCTGATGCCTATGGCAATACTTACCTACCACCTACATACCTAGCCAGCTCAAGGCATCGGTAGTGCCAAGGACAACCACAAAAGCCTCTTCTTTCAGCCTCCCTGGGTTCACAGCGTTGGGACAGTCGAGACACGTATAAGATTAGACAGCTAGAGCCAGTCGATCAAGGAGAGGGAAGGAACGAGCAAACTGTTGGTGGCTTTGCCCATCTCGTCAAGTCGAGGCAAGGCTTGGGGGGAGTCTGAAGCCCCCCTCCCCAAAGTCTTGCCTTGGAATGGCACAGGCAGCCAGCATGGCAATTCCTTTTGCCCATGTTTTGTTTTCATTTTTCTTGGGCTTTCCAACATTTTCCTTGTTTTACCCCCCCCCCCCCCCACCGATCTGCGCTTGTCCTACTCACTCGAGAAGGCGTCCTGTCCCAATTCTCAACCAGGTACACGATAATTTTCTGCCAAGAACTACGCTGCCGGCGCGATGTGACTCGAGAGTTGGGTTCGCGCAGGCTCTGCCATTTATCTTGCAGTCTGGACATAATAAACCCATACCTGCGTGAGATGACCAAGAACTACCATTCACCGGCAAGGTCGACTTTGCGGGGCGATTGTGAATACCAATAGGTTGCAATGGTGCCCTTTTCTTCCCTGACGTGAGACCAGGCAACACCAGACGACCCACGCCTACGTTCCCGCTAGCTAAGCCTCGCCTCTTATTCTTCAGTACGCCACCAAGAAGGCGGCATTCCAGCTGGCGAGGCTCGCCAGTTCACCACACTCATATGCATGTTTTTGTTTCCCTCCGATTGTTTAGTACCGTTAGGTAGGTAGGCGAGAGACCATGTCATCCCCAATTCCAGACGTCGATACTTGGCTCCCAACTCAAGTCCTCGACTCGGGGCAGAGCTCATAAGCATGAATCCCGACGACACGACACTTCGCTCGCAAAGTGATATATCATATCTGCGTAGATTTCTATCTGCAAAAGCAACCACTGCTTTATATCACCACACAATATCACTACTTTGGCGCCGGCGGAGAGGGAGCCGATGGCGAGAGGGAAAAGACGGCTGAAGTGGCCTTACCACTACTACCCACCCTCACTCACCTCCTCCTCTAATCATCTTTCCCTTCTACCCCCGTTCTCCCTGCCGCCCAGCCCCGCCCATGATGGCTGGCACCTGGCTCGAGCGCGGCAGCTATCCAAGTCTAGGACAACTATTCCGGTGCGTTAGGGCGGCTTCTCCTCTCGTCTCGGCGCCGCCTATGGTATCATCGACTACTATCCCCCCTCTAATACAACAACCCACCCTCGTCATGTCACGTGCCCCGTTGGGCGCTGGTTCTCCGTTTGAAGTTCTTCCAACCTTTTGCTCCATACTCAAGAAAAGTACGCCGTGATTGCTCGTTGAGATTCAGGCGAGAACTGCTGCAGGAGTGGCGTGGGGTCCACGCCCGCCTGGGACAGAAGGGCCTTGATGGCGCCTACCACGCGGCTTGCAGTCTGTCCTTGGAGGGTATCTGCTTCCAGTGCCTGGGCGGTGAGCACGAAAACCTTGCCGGCCTGGTTTACAACAGCCGGATGTTGCCTGTGTGTCGCACGTCAGCAATGATGCACAGTTTGGGCTTGGAGGGGTGTTTACTCACTTGTCAATCAGCTCTGCCAGGTAAGCATATGCGTAAGGTGCCGCCTCTTCGTCGTTCGTCACCGGCAGTGTCTCGATCCACTGAGCAACGATATTGTTGGGGTCCTGCACTGAGCCGGCATTGTAATGGAGGATCTTGGCAATGGCGGCACAGGCGTTCTCGGTCGCGTACACATTGTCCTCGCTCCGCGCGTCGGGCACTTGCGTGACTTGGAAGAGGAAAGGAAGGGCGCCACCCAGGAACTGAGCCCAGGGGAGGCCACCACGGTGCGCGGCCACGCCAATGCCGTAAGCAGCAGCCTGTCGAATGGCGGGCGAAGAGTCCCTGCAGCCGTCAACCAAAGGCTGTGTGATGAGGTTGGCGTACTTTTGGCTTTCGGGACCACAGTACTCGAGGACATCGTCCATGATGCAAAGACCCCACTGGCGCTGTGTAGGGTCGTCCGACTTGAGAAAACCCTCGTACGTGGGAAGCAGACGCTCCCAGGACGGGAGGAATGCTGCACCGTGATTCTTGAAGATGGCATGGAAGGCCTTGTTCATGTCGGACAGGAGTGTCTGATCGTCCTCAATGGCCAACAAGACATCATCGGCCTCGTCTTCGGCGTCCTCGGCGGCGACGCCCTCCTTGTCCTCGAGACGCTGGGCCACGCGGTCTTTGTAGTCCTCGATGGCAGAGTGAACGGAATCAATGAAGCGAGAGAGGTGCTCAGCCGAAAGGCACCCCTTGCCAACAACTTCCACAGACTCGTAAAAGCACTGGTACATCTCGGCAAGGGTATCAATGGCTGGCTCCGCCGTCAAGACCTCGAGAAGCTTGTCGACGGTCGCCGCCCACAATCCGTTGAGCTCGTTCGAAGGGCTCCCGTAAGTCTTCTTGTATGAACTGAGAAGCTGCGGCACCAACTTGGCCGAGATGAATCTGACGGGGTCGTGGAAGAAGAAGGCCAAACCAGGAAGAGCAATCTTCTCCATGATCTCGGCCACGTAGGGAGCAAAGCTGCCCTCGAGTACCTGAGCGTAGACAACCAGGAGCTCAATGGCCATGTTCTTGTCCTCCATGGTGCTAGTTCGAATGCCAATCATCTTGCCCTTCAGGGGGACGAGTTCCCAGCCGTCCTCCTGCTGAATCTGCTCGACCTGTTCATCATCGTCGAGAAGCTGTATGTCAGCCTTGGCGCTGGCGAGCTCAAGAAGAGGAGGCATGACATTGGGCAGGAAGGGGAGGAACTCCTGGCCTAGCACTCTGCACATGCGACCCCAGCAGTGCATCAGATATTGAGCCTGCGGGTCGTCGGGGTCCGTGATGTTCTGCTGGATAGAGGCAAGGAGCTGAACGAGAGTCATGGCGTCTTGGCCGAGCCTCTCCTTTCCGACTGCCAAAGCAATCAGAGTGGCGCACTCCATTGCCTTGGCGCGCAGAAGACGGAACTCCTTGTCGTTCTCCCTCTGCAGAACACTGACCAACAGAGGCATCAGAGTGTCATAATACTTTGAGAACGCAGCCTCGGCAGCATCAGCAATGGTTGCAATGGTCGACAGGGCCTGCTCCTGAACATAGCGCTTCTCGTTCTGCAAGAGCTGGAAGAGGTGAGAAAGCAGCTCGTCGAGGTAGGGTTCCAGAATGGACTTCTCGGCCTCCTCGCAGAAGTTGACCAGGGCAGCGGCAGCGTGCGACTTGACGCGAGCCTCGGGAGATTCGAGAACAGGAATGATGGCCTTGAGCACGCGGTCGTAGTAGTCGGTTTGCATCTTGGGCGCAAAGTCGGTGCTCATTTGGCCGAGCGCATTGCAGCCAGCCCAACGCACACGGGGGTGGGGGTCCTTCAACGCAGGAACAACGAGGTCGAGGACTTGGCTGAGCTCGCCAATCATCAGATCCCGGCAACCTTCCGAAATGGCAGAGATAGCCATAAGGGCGGCGTGCCTGTCCCTCCAGGCCATGGAAGTCATCATGCGGGGCAGCCAGTTGAAGGTCGGGGCCAGAATGGTTTGGCCACCAAGCTTGTTGGCGAGACGATCCATGCACTGCTCTCCAGCGACGTGGTTCTGGTCGCTTTCTTCCTGGTCAAGCTGGATTCGGGTCAATTTCCATACCGCCGCTGCCCAGTGCAAGGAAGCTACTCACGTCGTCAGACGCCAACCATTCAGCAGCATCATCGTCGTCCTCGCCAAGATCCGTCATCAGACTGAGACACTGGGTGATCATATCGTTGGTGTAGGTGGCATCCTTCCGGCACAGCGAAGGCGCGCAGTCGGCGAAAGTGGCCATCAACTCGAGAGCGTTCTGGCGGCAGAGGTTGTCGAGTTCCTTATCCTGGATCACGGACACGCTGAACTGGACGAGATTGTGGAAAAGTGGCTTGAACATCTTGGGTGCCGTCTCAGCCATATCGATCAGGGCGACAAGGGCGCTGCTGAGGTCCTCGGAATCGTGGGTGTCCTTGATTGGGGGCAGGATGTTGAGGACGTCGGGTATCAGAGGGTAGTACTTGGGTTGAACCTTCTTTCCCAAGCTTCTAAAGAAGGCCGCAAAGGCCTCCATGGCGGCCAGTCGCACCTAGTTGGCAAGTCAGGGGGTTGAAGCCAGACGGGAGGGGGAAGGGGGGGGCTTTGTCGAGGTTGTCATACCTGCACGGAATCATCCTTGAAGCCCTTCTGGAAGGCCTGGATAACGGTGTCCTCGTGCTGCTTCTCGATGATACCGGGGGTGGTTGCGAAGACACGGAAAGCAGTCTCGCGCTTCTCGGCGTCGGGGGCGATGCTGAGCTGGAAAAGGCCACCCAGCAGTTCGGGCCAGGAATCATCTGCCATGGTGTCAGGTTCAGGAATTATTGATGTTACTATTCTCCAGGAAAGGAAGCGAAGTAGGATGTAAACAGATTGGCGACGTACTGTTCTCAGTGTATTGCCTGGCGACCTCGGCGACGGCGTCACTGATTTTATTCCGCACAGCGCGCTGGAAATCGCCGCCGAGGCACTCGAGAAGCTTCTGACGAATGGCAGCAGCCTGGTCCTGTGACAAGGACAGGAACATGTCGACAAGCTCGCCGCGGTCATTCTTACGGCTCTTGGAGGCGATTCTGCGGAAGATGACGGCGGCAAAGGATCGTATCTGAAAGACGATATCACGGCGGTTAGCGAAATGTCACAATAGGAAGGAAGACAAGGAACAGGCTCAGAAGGGGTGGGGGCAAAGAAACATACCGACGCATCGGCGGCAACTTGGATCTGCTCGGCCAGACCCATCAACAAAACCTCGGGTCTGTTGGCGGCCCAGTTGTTCTGGAGATGTTCTTCGGCCTGGGAACGAACGGAGTTGTCTGGGGACTGCAGAGCTTGCAGCAGCTGGGACAGCTCTGCATGGACGTCTGGGGGAGAACGGACATGATTGCGACTGAGACGATGTGTCGGTCGTGGTCAAGTCGAGGGTTTTGAGGTTTTTGTTGCAACTACCAGCCCCAAGACAGCCGGGGGGGGTGGGAGGAGGTTTGTCGGGAGCGCGAAAGGTTGTTGCGTTGAGATAGGTAATTACCTAGGTAGGGTGACGCGGGAGAGGCGGATAAGTGTGTCGGCGTGTTGTGTTCTGAGGGGTACTTTTTTTTTTGCCCTTTTCGGTAGCCCCAAATGTCTCTCGACCTTGAGCTTGGTGCCCCAAAGTAAGCGAGCGTGTGTCGAACGAGGATAGGGAGGAACGCGGGTATATGCAGTCTACTGGGGAAAGCGACTGGTCGCAATAAGCATGATATGCTTCGGCAAAGGGGCGATGGTGTTGAGGGGTGTTGCGGAGGGAGAGGGAGAGAGAGGGAAGGGGGGGGGAGACAAAGGAACTTGCAGGAGTCAAAAAAGTGAGGCAGCAAGCCCACGATGGTGAGGGACTGGGGAGAATGGGGGGGGGGTCCTCCTGTCATGGAGGGGAAGGCAAAAAAATGACAATAATTTTGGTAGGTTTTTGGCGGGGCTCTTGGTGAAAGGTGGGTTCTTACGTCTGGCTGTCCGTCCGCCCACCCGCCGACGAGGGCACGATAGAACCACGCTGGGTTCTACAGAGAAATGTGAATTGCTGGGGTCCAGTCCTGCCCCATGGTAAACACCTACCTACCTACCTAGGCTACCTACATAGTAAGTAGGTAGGTAAGTAGTTAACCCGTCTAGGGGCTCAACGGGCTGCGTTGTGGTCTTGCTGGTCCTGGCGGGTGTCGGAAATTGTTAGTGTGTTGGACTTTTGACTGGCCATGGTTGCATGTGAATATTTATCTCCACCGATAGTTCAAATGTTTGGTAGGTAACCTACCATTGTACGGATACCTACCTAGTGAACCAAACCACCTGCCTGCCTCTGCCTGCCTTGCTTGCCTCAGCTTCCTCGATATGCTTGGGTACCTCAGTACCCAAGACGCCAACTGTGTGTGCACTTCCGCCCCCCGTGTACCATCCATCATAGTCTACATGCGTATCCTCCGTTGCCAAGACCACCAGCCATTGTGTTGGATGGTTGGGTATAGGAGAATACCCTAGCAACACAAATGTCAACCCAGTGTCAAATTAACTGTCGTTCCATCTCTCAAACGACAACTGGGCCAACAACGCAAGGGAAGGGGGAAAGGGGGACAGCGAGATGAGGAAACACGCAAAGAATGAAACCAAAAGAGAACATAAAAGGTCTGATATCAATAAGAAATTTTCATTGACAAGCTACACCATGCAACGCTCCTGATGCATGAAGCCGAGAGACTTACAATGGACAAGGAACTCCCCACCAGAGAGAAATCCCCTGCAGCCCCGTCCAAGCTTCCCCTGTGACACTCACACTAGCCATAGCCGAGTTTCCCTAAAGCCAATTCCCAGACAAAGTCTTTTGTTGTTTCTCTCATTCAACTTTGCTCATGCTCCCCTCCCGTATCCCTGAGATTGAGCCCGATGCATGCAACAACATCTGCTTTGTGTTGGGTCCAGTGTATGTAGTGCCCGTGACCGAAGCAATGGGACAGCGGCATCATCTGTGCATCAAGATAGGCTCCTAGGATACGTAAACTAGAGTAATCAAAGGCAATATGCACAAAGGTGGTTAATGCCAGCAAGGAGTCAAGCAGGATGGAATTATTCACTGAATCTACGTGTTCATACATACCTACCCACTAGGTATTAAGCAATTAGCAACCCAAGGTACCTACCGACCTGCCTACTTTGTAGGTGTTAAGTTTGTACAAAGTACATAGTATGCCACCTAGGTATCCATCTATACAGTCTACAACCTACCGAGGTATGCATAGGTACGAATATTCAATAAGGCGGATACTTGCACTCAGGAGGGAGGCCCCACCGCTCGGGGTAGTGGGGATGCAAGAGCCAGATAAGCCAATCATGGCTCGGGACTGTCCACTGAGGGGTAATAAGGCAAAAGACGTCCCGGCATATCCCTGGACGGTCTACGAATACGTACCTGGGCAGGTAGGTAGGTAATAGGTACGATTCGGTAATCTGTAGGTCTGACATTCCCAAGCAAAACGCTGGCATGCCGCATCAGCAACTCCCGCTCGCTGTTTGAACCACTCGCTTTCTATGTATTCAACCCCTCCATTCCATCCATCTGTTCCTTCATCCTAGGTAGCATCGAGACATGCCGTCGTTGTAGCTTTGTTTTTTTCCCACTGTTGTTGGCCTCCTTCCTTTTCCTTCCACTAGAGTCGAGACAGCAATACCAACACCCCAAAGAGCAAGCCACATTTGCACTCCCTGTCACCGTCACTTATCGGGACCCATCAGATCATCGGAGCCCCTCAATTGCGGTCCATAGCTACATAAACTACGGATACCTAGGTACCTACCTACATGGTAGTCCATCTAGGCAGGTACGTAAGGTGGTGCAACAGCTTTGGTCCGAGCAGCCGTGTCTCTCGGGCGCAATCGTCCGACTCCCGTCCGTTATCTTCCTTCTCTCAACCATCTAATCCACTCAGTCACCATTACACAGGCGGCGGGAGCGATCCGATAAAGCAAATGCCGAATCCAAAAACCCAAATAAACTAGATTTGACCGGCCGTAGAAGCTGCCACTATAACAAGTTCAGCAAAGACATCACTCGCGCTGGACAACGCACCAAACGTCATCACCGCCACGGGGGAAAAGCCCCGCCTCAACCTATCCTCATCCTACTTGCCTACCTACCTACCTACATTGCCAGACCGCTCCGGAGGATAACAAACTCGGGACGAACGGAGAGATCCTGTCCGAAAAGAGCAATGGATGCATCAGCGGCGTCCGCGTCACATAATAACGAGGCCATCGCCACTTCGCCTCCTGCAGTCCCTCAGCGAACCCCATCTCAGACAAGCCTACACAAAGCAAGCCATGTCCACGCCCATCGCCAGAGCTTCGCCGAGAACCTGAGAAACGCTCCTGGCTCGCCCCGCGCCCAGCGCCACCCTTCCTTCACTCAAGCTGCCGTCCAAGAGCTACTCAACCATCCACCCGCTGCCAACAAGCACGCGGATCCGCGCTTCGCCGGCCGCGACTGGCGCGACATCTCTGTCAGCGAGCTTGTCGCTCAGGATGACTTCAAGTGGGCCACCCTGAACACAAGCGTCGAGGAAGCATCCATGGTATGTGGCCCAACACCTGCGTCTCTTCCTGGAGGCTGTTTCTGATGTCTCGCCAGGCGCTGGTCAAGCACAGCCCATCCAACGTTGTCCTCATCCGGCGAGATGACTCGGCCAAAACCGCGATATCGACCTTCGACTACAATGACCTCAACACATACCTTCTTATCGTCGTTGGCCTGGCGAAGCCCGACGAGAACCAGGTCCCCCTCTACGACGAGATCGTGAACAAGGCCCGGGATGGCGCCCGCATAGCCCTGCGCGATATCCAGCCCCTATGTCGCAAGGAGTCGCTCATCACTCTGCCCTCTGACGAGACCCTGGAACGGGCTATCGAAGTGTTTGGCAGCGGCATCCATCGCGTCCTGGTCACCAACCCCGCGGGCGACGTGATCGGTATTCTCAACCAACTCAAGGCGATTGAGTTCTTTTGGAACGAAGGCATCAATTTCCCTGCCATCGACAGACTGTACCCCGTAACCTTGAGAGACCTCGGCATCGGAACACAGCAGATCGTTGCTGTCAAGTAAGAGACCACCCCCGGACTTTCCGCGGCTGCAGGCTAACGTTTCACAGCTCCGATAGTCTTTTGGGAGACGCGTTGGCACTGATGAACGCCGAGGGCCTCACGAGCGTCGCCGTTATCGACAACGGCCATAATGTCGTGGGGAACATCTCCACCGTGGATGTCAAGCACCTCACCAACGCCGCCGACGCGCCTCTACTCAAATCATCCTGCATGCATTTCATCTCCGTCATTCTCAGCGAGCGTGGTGTCGAGCATGGCCGCGACTCCTTCCCCGTCTTTTACGTCAACCCATACTCGACATTGGCGCACACCGTTGCGAAGCTGGTGGCTACCCAGTCCCACCGCATGTGGGTGGTTGAATCGGCATCCCCATCCCCATCTGCACCTGCGACGCCTTTGCTCGCCCCGACGACGTCGAATGTGCAGGTACCGGGACCAAGCTCGGCGCCGCAGTCGCCGCTTCCTACACAGACCTACACGGCGGTGCCTGCGGCAGCCATGCCCGGCGCTCATCTCTCTGGTCGTTTGACTGCTGTGGTTTCTCTGACTGATATCCTCAACATGTTTGCAAAGTCGTCGGGATTGCGACCCTCGGACCCGAGCGAGCAGCGAGCGCGTCGTCGCAGGAGCTCGAGCAGCTCAGTGCGTCCGAGTCTCGATTCATCCCGGCCAAGCATTGACCTGCGTCGGTAAATAAAAGTTTGATGTTGCTGCTGAAGTATCCCAGGATCTATGACTGGCGTTTGTGGATTCGTCGCATGGGGTTAAACGTCGACGGGAGCACATGAGTTTTATGGTTTTTGTTTCCCACTAGATAGATGGCCAGGACTTCAGGCCAAAGTCCAGATTAGGGGGGGAGGGGGCTCAATCAACGCCACCCTATCCATATGTGCGATCCGTTTACGCGGGGCATCGTCCCGTTCATCCGCGCTACATGGGATGAAACTCGTGACGTGCTTTTTGTGTTCCTCGGGGAATGGCTCATTACACATTCGAATCACCATGTTTGAGCAGGCTTTTGCAAAGGACGGCAGGGATTGCCCTTATTCGACCCGTGTCATATGTTTACTTTTCTGCTGTCCGTCGCGATCATCCTATATAGCAGTTGCTGGCTTCGTGTCGAGACACGCGCATGTCTTATTGAAGAGCTGAATGCTCTTGTACGCATGGCGTTCGGACTCAGCATACGCGTAATATAAAGTCAGTAGATGGGGACACATTTGATGAATCCTCAACGTACCTTTGCCATGGACGCGGACGTGGGCTGTGAGTTATAACTGTTCGTTAGAAACCGTATCAAGAGATGCCAATGCAGGATCTTTACGCTAGAGGTTGAAGGAATAGTTGTCGAAATGGCCCTCCAACGAAGCTCCCGGAGTGGAGCGAGGGCCGAATATCATTGCCCTTCGCTGCCCGCTGCCGCCCTCCGCCCTCTATTTATTACCATATATCCGTAGGTAGGTAGATTCGATATAGGGGTTGTTAGGTAGGTAACCCACCCGCAGGGGCTTTCTCCCCCCCCCCTGGATCTCCTCCGGGGGCCGATACGCAGAGCTTTTGCCGACGGCACTTTTTTTAGACGCCACATTCTCGGTCAACCAATGGCCAGAGGGCCGCTCGGGCATTTCAACGTCAGTGCTCGGTCGTAGACTTCTTAATTGTAACACTCGGAGCCTCGGCCCTTCCGTTACGGCTTCGCCTCCACTCCAGACGCTCCGCTCCGGAGGGAGAAGCAGGCGAGTGCCACTTTCGCCCAGGTAGCCGGGCTTTGGGAATGATTCGAGGCACAAACTTTCTCGACTCGAGATTTTGGGGGCGCAGAGTCAATGTTTAGTTGTATTAAGATGCACGAGTGACGAATTGCGACATCAACTTAAACCGCCCCAAGCGTAGGTGGTGTCAAGCACCGGACTCTTTCTAGCTGTTTCTCGGGTATAAAAGTCCACGGCACGTATTCTCCTCACTTCATACGGAGCAACCATTCAATAAATTACCATGAGAAAATCGATTCGATTTGTTTACTCGATCCCTAGCCATCGTAGACACAAGTATGTACATGCCATGAACTTGGCTCTCATCCGTCAAATACACATGGCCAGCTTGAACTCAACGCCCTAGATTGATCGTTATTGCCCCCCCTCCCGCATTTTAGGTGGAGATGGGAACGCCAGCGGCGGTGCAGGTTTTGTTGGCCCAGTCGACAGTAGAAAGTCTACAAATGAAACCGTTAGTCGCCCAGCGTTTCTTCAGGAGTCGCTATGTTTATGGTGTTCACTTACACGTCAGCACTTTCGCAGGCGCCCAGCACGCAACTGGTCACGGCGGTGTTGTACGCGGTCGAACTAGAATTGTCAATAGGAGGCTCTTGATACAAAGGGTTCTCGGGAAGACGGGGAAACTCACGCGCAGACACAGGCGAAGTCGGTCTGTGAAGCGCAGCCAGAGAGAGGTAAGTTGTCGACGAAGCAGGGACGCTAATAACACATAGTCTCCTATTAGCTAAATTTCACGTTTGTTCTCTCTTTAACGAGGACGAGATGCGAGCCTAGAGAGAGAGAATAGAGGGCATCTCACCGAGCAGTCGGGGAGAGTGGAGAGATCCTGGGCAGCGACAAGGCTGGCGAAGAGGGCAACGACGGCGATCTTGAACTGCATGTTGGCTAGTAGACAAGGTATTGTTTATATATGCGACGTATGATATGTCTTGATCTTGATCTGGATGTGTGAGCTAGTGTTGTGCAGTCAAGGGGAATAATGACAACATCTCGGGAAATTGACAGGTTTATATAGACTGCCTGGTCCATTCCCGCTTCACTAGGTACTTCCTCTGCATGCCTCATTCGAAATCCACGACATACCTATACTGCCATCGGTACGTCCGAGGTCCACCCGATCCCGGGATGTTACATTGCCGTTGTAGGTAGGATACAACCGCGCTTGCTACGTCCAAACGCCCCAAAACGTCTATGCGTAGAAATCAAGTATCAAACATCTTAGCTATGGAAATGGGTACAATTCTATAAACAAATTCACCAAATCTATAATAAAAATAAAAGTATCCCGCTCTATCTTTATGTAGATTTTGAGGTGTTTATGATAAAAAATCTAGGTATACCTAGATGTTTTGGGGGGGGGGGGGGGGGGGGTTGTTAGACGCAGCCAGCTCAACATGCTGTATCCCTTTTGCCCCACAACGAATGCGCAGCTCCAATATGGCTGGATGTTTTTTTGTTCTCGACTCGAACCGTTACTCCTATCTGGGCGTAGAGCAACCACGGTCATCTTTTCTCACATGAAGCCGAGCAGAGGACGGGGAGAGCAGAGAGAGGCGGGGTCGAGGAGGTCTTGCGCCAAGACGGTTCATCGCGGCATTTGAAGGCTACCCCGGACGGATGTGACACCCCGCAAGAACCTAGTTGCTGTCGGTGACATTGCCGTATGGGGAATCGTGGAATATCAGGAGATTGGTTGCTACGGGGTTGTGTATCTAGGTAATGTGATGACCCTACCTTGGCGATGGGGATAGGAGAGAGAAGAGGTTAAACTGACATGAACCCAGGCTGGCCACGCAAGGCATGACTCTGATTTCTCACCACAGGATGATGGTAACACTTTTAAGACCTTGAGACAAAGGGAAGAAAGAAAACTCACAGCCTTCGTTTTGTCTGATGCTGTCGTTGCCCCCCTATCAAACGGCAGAAGCTTGTTCGAACAGGCAAGGGAGCTGCCTATCCGTGAGAAGACAGCAAATCTGACAGGTCAGGGAACAGCGAAGTACGATGGTACTCCTGGACTAGCCGGAAATTCTGCCGATCATGAGGTCAGTTCAGACCTCAACCTCTTCTTGCCCAATGTGACGTTGACAGGCCATCGGCAACCTGCGGACAAACTGGGAAGAGCAGCAGAGGAGCTCGAAGAGGTTCATGTCGTACAGAATCCTACAATGACAAGCCACATGCGCCTCGCTTTTAGCAATATTGGGGCTTTGAGATACCGCATGCTCGTCCTAATGTGAACCTGGATGAGGAGATGGCCTCGACTTCCAGCACCCCGCCTGGGGAAGGCTCAAAATCCGGGGAATGTGGGGGAGGATGTAATAATTGAGGTTGTAGTTCAGGAGGAGGGGTTCCTGCATCGGGAAAAGCACCGGACCATCGACGGAGTGGCACTCTTTACAGACTTGCCGAGGCGATGCGTCTCGTTGGGAGAAAAACATCTGATGACGACAGCCTGTTTTTCCGTACGTGTCCGTCCCGGATGTCGCAATGGTTGACTTGCTCCAGATGGAGGATGTAATCGAGTGACTCTCTCGATCGACGAACGGGATTGAGTACCTTCTCGAGGAATTGTGTAATACTTGGTTAGCTAAAGTGGGCTCTCCGCACCGGCAGCTGGGTACCGCTTTAGGCATCCAAGGCCGTTGCTGAGGCCAGCCGTCTTATAAATGGGTGTGACGTCGGTCAGAGCCTTCATAAATGAAGGCAGATACTGGCAATGAGAATCGCATGTCCTTCATGTTCTTGGCTCACATAGTGCAGCAATCAGCGTGTACGAAATGTATGGGTTTAGCAGACTGCGTCTGTCGGCGTCTTCCACGACTTGCAAGCTTGCGCCTGCCGTAAATGAACAAAAGATGACAAAAATAAAGAGGTCCGAGATTTCCGAAACTAAGACTCAAACTCGGGGTTATGCCTTACCTCTTTAAGCAGATGAGAGGGCATCATGTTGGCCGCATCGGACTTTGGACTGTGATCGGATGTGGATGCAGGTTTCCAAATTACAAGCTTGCTAGAGACTTGGGGGGGTCTTAGGCGACAGTAGATGGCAGCGGCGGCCATATTTACCAGGTCGTATGAGGCTAGTCGCACACTGTACCTTGACACTGTATCTCAAAACTTTCTCTCGGCGAAATCTCACTGGGTCATCTAAGTTGCAGAAATCCCTCCCCATCACTCATGCTCATCGGCTATCTGCTCTACAACGAAGCATAACTTCCTGCTGTGTTCAAAGCGGAAATCCCGACACTCGCTCTGCTTGAGCCAACACTGAAATATAAAAACGAGAGCAAAGGGAAGGGCGGGGACAACACAGAGGAGGGAAACCCCCGGTTACAATGGCCGCCACTACCGCCGCATCTCAGGGGTTCACCGCGTTCTACCTCCAGCGAACGACCCAAGAGTTCTCCGAAGACCTCGACAAGGTCCGCGAGGCAGACGATTTCAAGGTCGACTCGGTGCCCTTCCTTGTGCACGCCCTGCAGCAGGGCACTGCGCTGTACTCGGCCCTGGACCAGGAGCGCGTCGTCAGGCCCGCTGCTGCCGTCACAGAGAATGAGGACGTGGAAATGACGGGGGCGGTGGCCGAAGTGGTTGAAGAGAAGAAGGGGGCCAAAAGCGGGAAGAAGGGGAAGAAGGACAAGAGCAAGAAGGACAAGAAGAAGTCCTCCGGCTGAGCTCCATCATGGCTTCGCTACTGGGGTGCGCGGATCGAGGGCGACCTCCGGGGTAGGCGGTTTATTCTGTATTTTTCTGTCGAAAAATACTTCACCGCGGGAGAGAAACTATGGATCAGTCGTTGAAGACGATGCGGCAGGTTCCCGAAGGAGACAAGGACCATTACTGCATCCCCACAACACTCAAGGCGAGCAACAACAGTCTACGAGTTTTGCGCGTCCCAGGCCGTTGGAATCTATACAGAGGACAGGACGGGGCTTTGGACAAGCCACTTGAAGATGCGGCTGCCCTTCACCAACAGGCCCCAGTCGCCTTCAGTCGCCAGCAACGATGGCAATGAGATTATACGGGCAGCTTGCCGGGGCTGCGTGAGCGAAAGGGAGAAAAGGGTTCCTTCGGGAGCATGAAGGATCATCGGAGAGAGCAGGGAAACCACTGGCGGTGTTGCCGGGGCAAACAGGTAGATCTCTTGATGGGACAGGGACAACGCATATTGCCAAGTGTATATTCGTTGGTCTACGAGACGCCGCGCAAAAGTTCTTGCAACTCTACGCTTAGTTCCGTCAAGTTGGGCATTTAGGGTAATCGAGTGCCATTAAAACGACCTTGTATCAGTCGCTCGACGGTGTCATGAGGGTATCTCTAAGGGTAGGTAATGTAAACAGCATCCTTGACGCCGGCAAATGCCATCCATCCATCGCGCCCGTTCCTCGAGCTTCCCCTGACTGCGCCGTTGCCATGCCTTTCCGTGCACGCAAACATACGTACGCACACCACACTATACTACCATTGCCCGAGGTGCCTACACTAAGCTGAGCATCTTTCCAACGTCCTTGTTCATGCACACGGGTACGACAATAGTCCAGTCTCTTTGCGCACCGCCCAGCCCTTGATGGCCAGGACAGTGATCTCCCACGCCATCAAAAGTCCCACAAGACCCATGGTCACCGTGTACATGAACATGGCATCCAAGTTGTAATGCTCCATGCCCTCAATGGTATCGCTGGCCTGTACAAATGTCAGTCCGGCCCAAACATAGTCCATGATCTTGTCGGTATATAACTCACACTGGCCATGAAAATGATGCCTCCAGAGATCAGCCCGAAAGCAGCGAGGAGCTCGGTTGGAGGTCGGGAGGGCAGGACTGACTGGGGCGGCTTCAAGTACATGATGACATAGGTGAAGCCGCGCGCGAAGGAGGCACCCATCAAGAGGTTGCCCCATTGCTTGTGGACCATGCTCGAAACCATCGAATGCTGTGTGTGCGAGCTCATCATGATTCCCAAGAGGAGAATAACCAGCGCCGGGATGGGGTTGATAGAGAACTCGTACTGCTTTGGCGGCTGGAGCGTCTCTCGTTCCTCGTCATCGTAGGTTCGCTCGGGTGTGACGACAGCGGCGTTGACGACGGTTGTGTTTAGGAAATCTCGGATGCGGCTCGACTCGATGAGCATGCCAACCTGGTCTCCCCGTTAGTCGATCACTTGGTGCTGCGCACCAGCGCCGACAACAAACGTACCAATCCACCGCCAATGAAGAGCACGGTGATAGAGATGTGCTCCAGGTCCTGGGCGCTGTATTCTCCCCCCAGTTCCCGAGGTGCTCGAGAAAGATGTTGGTCGAGCCGTATACGAAGATGAGGGCGCTCTCGACGAACTCGGCTGAAGGTCGCCATTTGCCGTCGGCGCGCTTCGGCCGAACATTCCACGCCTGCCGGGGTAACAGTCAGCCAACCGGGTCCGAACATGGCCGGTAAAAAGAGGCGGCAACTTACCCAGCCTACCTCGCCGAAGCTACCCGCCCATCGGCCGAGAGTCAACAGACCAAGCCAGAAGAATATGCCGCCCTTGATCCAATGGGCCAGGCCGCTGAAGATGCCGTTTCCCTCCTATAGCAGGGTTAGCCCCAACAAGAGAAGCACGGGGCGGTGTGTCACTTACGAAGAAACGCCCGTACGTCACAATGCCTAGACACAGAGCGACGAACCCCAGGGGCAGAATTACCCTATCGACTAAGTTGTAGGCAAACAGCATAACTTTCCACACACGCGACGAAATTTTGCCTGCGACCTTGGCAAAGATTGGGTGCGCCTTCTTCTCGTTGCTGCTTCTCGGCAAGGGCACGGACAGACCGTCCTCGCGATCATCGTCATCCTCGACGTATTCTTTTTGGTCATCGTCCGAATTGCGCGGGGACACTTGGTTTGAAGACGAAGAACGGGAGTGGCTCCGAAGCGATTCTGTACAAGGCTCGGTGCCCTGGCCACTGTCGTTAGAGAGGCGGTACTCGCTGGCGAACCGAGGGCCGTTCATACGGTGGTGTTCGGCCATGGCGGTGGTAGATACGGGGATGAAGTACTGATACTCGTTCTTGTCGTACGCATGGCGCTCCTCCCCACTCAATGCGCTGGAAACTCTGCCCAGGAGGCTGATCAAGGCCTGCGCCGACACAAGGCAGGTTACAAGCCAGCCTAGCTTGTGGTGCGCGCTGTTGGGGTAGAGATCGGGCGTATCGGTGTTGTAAACTGTTCCCAGAAGTACGCCAAGCGCATTGACGGCGAGGAAGATGAACTGGAGCGCGAGTGTATATCTCGAGCGTGCAATCGAGAGCATGACGGCTGACGAGGCGCGTGTAAGCCGATGCAGTAACCCGGGCATTCTGGCAGACTTACCAACTGGCAGCACGAAGACCCAGGCGAGCACCATGGCGCCAATGTGCGCGTACATTACTCCGGCATGATCTGTAAGCGCAAAGTATGTGGGTGGATAGCTATTGGGATCAGGCCTGGGTTCTTCGGTAGCGTGGGACATGTCCATGTTCGTTCCTGCGACGCCGTCTTGGTGATCTTCGTGGGAAAGGACCAGTGGTACAAGACCCAGGGCCAAGGTGGCGGCGAATTGCTTGCTCATTGAGTTCATTGAAGTGCGGTTCTTGACCGAGGGGTGCCAGAGAAACACCATACGACAATATTGGTATTCGACAACGAATAAAAGAGCAATGACTGGTTCAACGAGAACCCCGACGAGGGCCTCGAGCTTGCCTAGGGGCCAGGTAAGTGTCGAGATTAGGGGTCTACGCAGGAGTTGGTAGGGAAGGTATCCTGGTACTAGTAGTATGTGCAGGGAAAGGAGCAAGAGGGGGAACTTTCATGATGTTGAGCGAGGACGGGATACATATGGTCACGGCAAGCGGAGAAGGGTCGGTAGAGAAAATACTGAAAGCCGAGAAAGAAAAAAGAAAAAAAAGACGTCGAATCATACGACAAGAGAGGTAGAAGCCGAGAGAAGTCCTTTGCGACAAGAGTCTTGGTGAGGTACAAAGCGATAGCGAGAGGGTACGTCAAGGATGGGTAAAAGGTCGGTCGGTAGATGAGCTCAAAATGCGACAGTCACTCGGATAATTAGACTCTAGGGGAATCCATGGCGTTTATGATGTACCTCGAGGTAGACTTCTGGGCAAACAATCATGTCACTGCGAAATAAGGCAAGGTCGCAAGGACAAAGTTGCCGTCACCAAGAGCGAGGTGAGAGCAGTCAAGCTACCCAGGCTCTGGGCTGGCGGGTACCTACCTACCTACCTATGCTGAGTTGCGTGTTAGCGGAAGAGCCAATCGGAAAGGGGTATTGAATCATGACTCCGGGAGTTCCGGAGGCATCTACATGTCGAATCTGGAGAAAGAAGAGCCGTCCTTGAGAGCGGTTGAAAACGTGGCGGCCATTGGACGAGGGCTAGGTTGAGATACTCGGAGGGTACTTGTACGTATACCAGCTCAATTGATCCTACCTAGGTACCTAAATTGATACCCAAACTACCGTGTACGGTGAGTGGGATGATAGTAAGAGGTAATCGCATGTACGATGTGTCTGTAAGAAGGGAGGGCATTCGCGGTGACGGTGCGGCGCAAACAGAGTTGGCACGGTATGCACCCAGTTGGTGGTCGCCATCCATAGGTATGTACATAGGTACGAATAGGTAGGCAAGTAGGTAGCACGTAGGTACGATTATGTACTGCCCGCCCACTCACCCACTTAATACCCACTGTCACGGTCCGAGTCCGTGCAGTTGGCAATATGCGTGCTTCTCTCGGGATGAACAGGACTTGCTCCATTTCACCGGTGGCTGATGTGCGATACGCCATGGCTCCTAGAACTGTTTCCTCTCTCACCGTCGCCTCCTTTTGAGGTTGGTTCACCATGGAAGCCTTGATAGCTGCCGGTCGAAAAGGAGTACATGCACATAGGTACGATGTATATGGCGACCCAAGGTACCTAAACTACCTGTATCCGTAGACGTGTCCAGGAATGGCGGCCTTTGAAAAGGCATTTCTAAGCCAGCGTTGGTGGAGGTGCCCTCCATCAAGGATCCCTACCGCAGTATCCGTACCCAGTCTACGTGGATCCCCCATACCGGCCGACCTCCATGTGCTCACCTATTGCGCTTGCATCCGGCGCGCATTTTTTGAGTCACACGGAGACGCGCGAGCTCGGGATTGGAAGTGGTGTCATCCCTTGACCACCTGCCTGGGCTTGGAGCCCAAGGATATGTGGTGTGCAACCTCTCCACTCCTACACCACCTCCTAGTTGGTTGATGGGTGCGGTAAGCGTGGACTCATAGGGCAGAATATTGTTGGTAATTGTCGGTTAGAGAGCCCAGTGCCGCCGGCTTGTGCGGGCAGCGCAAAGTACCGACGCTCGAGGGCGCTAGAAAGTGCCGAGAGCTGCTGTTCCGGGGACCAGTCCGTGGGCTTTTTTGACGTGCCTTTCACTTCACCAGCCGGTGCCAGGCCAAGAATCATGTTGGAGCGGTCGGGAGGGTGGGCATGTTGACCTTTCTAGTCTGTATCCCTCGCTGATTCCGACACATCATGAGGCGGCCATGATAGCTGCAGTACCGCCAGCTTCGCCCCCTCCATTCGATGCAAGCAAGTCAGGTGGCTTTGCGAGAGGTGGCTTAGACCTCTCCCAAGAAAGGTCCAAGAGGGCACCGAACAGTCAGCCAAGTCGACAAGTGCGGTGGGCCTGTGCCTGTCTGCTCTTAAGGGCGGGGCATCGATGAGTGGAATGGCATTAATAATACGGATACATCGTACATATACAGATACATGGGCCATATGTACGTACGTACAATCATCGGAAAATACCTATGGAAGGGGGGGTACAGCATTAAAAAAAAAATCATGTTCAAGCCCCATGGTTCCCACGCTTAAACTGTATGGGTGTAAATAAAACCCACGTTAAATGGGAAGGCAACCCCCTTGCCTCCGATCCGCCCATCAAGACCGCGATCCCGCCTTCCTCTTCCTTAACCCCACTTCGTCGTAAGTATCTCAAAGTACCTCGCTACAGACAAACCTACACAGGCAGACAGGTACCCAAGCATCGCGTTATGGGCCTCGCCATGTAATTACTCAGTAACCATCTTTTCCCGTGGCCTGCCGTGGGCGGCCCCCCCCGGAGTCGTCGGAGCCCGACCCGGGGAGCGTGACGCCGTCCAGCCAGGCAACACGTTGACAAGGAGAGACGCACAGATTGCGCCCAACTGAGAGGAACACAATACAAAACAGGGCTTCACGACCTACTCATCCATCAAGGATGCAAACACCTATCTTGGGCCCCTCGGTGTGCTCTACACTACATATGTGGTCGTGTGCGTGGATAGTATCAAAACGCATTCCCGCTCTATCGTGGCTAGGGTTCTCGTGGCTATCAGTTCGCGAGCCCCGACGGAATTCCCGGATATAACGGCGTCTCGACCCATAGGCCGACTGACTCCCTACATTACACGTAGCCACCCATCCACTAGGATGACTGACAATGAGCACGCGGAAGCAGGCCGCGCGCCACGTTGACGTATCGTCTACTCATTCCGTGCCATCATAACAGGGTCCCTAGAAACACCGTATCGGTGTCTAGGTGAGTAAAGCAGGGCCTCCTTGGTCCAAAAAAATCTCGTTACAACACTGTACACAAGCCCGGTCGACCGCTCTTTTCATCTTTCGTTTCAGAACCCAACTTTACTGCCCTTGGCCAAGGAACCTGTAGACAACTCATTCGGGCTTCTGCTAGCTGCAGAACCCCCGCCGCCCGTCATCTTTTAGAGCCTAGGTACGATGTACATTGGTGGCGGATGTTCCAGGTGTTCGTAGGATACCACCGCTACCAGGTTCAGCTGCGCTTAATTCATAATGTCGGACATAATCTAGAGTCAACTCGGTTCAATAACCTTAAGACGGGCGCCCCACTGTTACCCTGTGGTACGATGTATCCAACGTCATCCCGTACTTCGCTTCATCACAAGATTCACTCATCCGAACCTCCCGAATGCCTGGTGGCCCTCCCAGCCTTCTCAGCCCGACCCTACCAGTCAATGAGCCCAGTCCGTTCACGCACGATTCCGCCTGGTGACTTACTAATGCTAACTCATACGTGGTTCTTCTGTGACAAGGTAGAAGCTCCTGGTGATTCAGCTCCAGCGCGGGCGCGCCCTGGTTATGTGATGCGACCTATTCCTGTGTTTTGGCTGTGTGCAGTCCGACCCATCGGCTGGCAGGCCAGACGTCGGCCGTAGCGCGCATTCTCAGACTCGAGGGCTCGGCCGAACCCATCAACCATACACATTACAAGGCCGATCGATCTTTCAGAGACCATCTGCCGTTGCTCTCGACTACTCTTCCCTCTTTCTTGAGTTTGGCCAGAATCTGTATGACTCCGCCGCAGGCCGGAACGTGGAGCTCCTCTGGAACGTCGTGGTATATGACCTTGACAAGTTCCATGGGGGTCCACGCATTGGCAGGCCCTTCGATGCCTTCGCCTTGCCTCGTAGTCCCTAGCGTGCGGATGACCTGCTCTTCGCGCGCTTTCCGATGGTTGATGTACTCAAGAATCTTGGAAGGGCCATCGTCGATTGCCGGTCCGTGGCCCGGATACGCCCTACCCCTGAACAGGTGGCGCATCTTCTCAAGGCTGTCGAGGTAGGTGGCCAGGTCCTCAAAGACAGCCGTCCCTTGACCCAAGACGTTGTCCGCCGTGAACATGGCGTCCTCCTCTTCCAGAACGAAGACCATGTGGTCCACGGTGTGGCCCGGGGTGAACACAGCAGTAAGGCTGGCTCCATCGACGGTAAACTTTTGGCCGTCCGAAATATCTAATTGGCCCTCTTCGGGTTGGTTCTTGAAGACCTTGGAGTCTGGGAACAGCTCCAGTAGCTGCTGTATTCCACCCTGGTGGTCTCGGTGCCAGTGGGTGATCAGAACCGTCTCGACGCTCGCCTTCTCCTGCTCCAGGACAGATTTGATGGCTGTGATCCACGACGGCACGCCCTCACCGGTGTCAACCAGGATGCGACGGCTGCCTCGTCCGAGCAAGTACGTGTTGGTGCCCTGTAGCGTGAACTTTCCCGGGTTGCCCCCCAGAATCCGAATGCAGGCCGGGCTAAGGCGCTCGATTTCGGGCAGTGACACCAGTTGAGAAGCCATTTTGCTGTTTTTGGCGCGAGTTGAGTTGGCAATGTGTCTGGTTCCACAGGTGGTTGAGTAATGTAGTTTTCCTAGTCACAAACCAATGTGAAAACCGTCTTTGGGAAGAGGACCTTGGAAAGTACCCCGCATCATCCTTGTGTGACCCGCGGAACAGCTGTGATCTGTGGGCGGGTTCCAGAGCAATGGGCTGAGCAGCCAGGGATTAATATGGACGAAGACGCAATCGAGGGGATGCGACCAAGATGCCGAGGCTTAAGAACGAGCTGCAGACCACCCACCCTAGGTAGGTAAGGTATTCGTACTTGGGCAACGAATCAGCTCTTGAGACGGCTTACATCAGCAATCCGACGTTTGATCCGACAACCAAGGTACCTACCTACTCAATACAAAGGCGTTCCTCCGTACGTACAGCAGGCGTAGGGTCGCACAAGTACACTATGAAAAACACTATAATAAACAGTAAAGTACCATGCTCGGTTTGATCCGGCAATATTTGTAGGCAGGTGAATGAATCCAAGGAAATAAAGAAGAACCAGCGGGCTCTCCGGGATAAGCGATACCGGCTCAACTCCACTAAAAAGCCATTAATAGTCACTGAACCGAACACCTTGGTATGATGGTATCTGTAGATTTTAAGGGCGTAGGGGTGGGTGGCTTTCCGCAGGTGGATTAAGCAACCCCCCCCCCCCCTCGTTATCGATAAGCATCGGACCCCGATCAGGTGCCGATAACCGATAAGCCTGGAAATGTTGCATGTTGGCCGCAGGTACGACAACCAAACTCGTCTGTGCACACGGCGCCAGCTCCAACATTTGCATCTCCAGGGATCGGCCGTAGGTACCTACATACTTCGTACTTCGTACTTGGAGTTTCGTGGACTGTGCCTGCCTTCACAACGATCCCGAGGTGCAATTTGTTTGCGAATTACCACAGAGCGAAACATCTCTCCCATTTTCTCTTGTCTTTCTTTGCTTCGATTCCCTCGCCCTTGACTTATCTGGTCTTGTGCGTCCGAAGCGACAGCATCTTGTCGATTGCTGCTTCGCGCCATCTGAAGCCGGCCTGGAGGAGCTTCAACGCTACCAACACGAAATCGCTCGTGCTTCCGCAAGACACAGGATTACCTGCCGACCTCGCTCCAGGTACCGCAATTGGCAGTCAGTGTTTCTCCTGCTCCATTTCGTTCATTTATTTTCCTAAATGCCGGAAACCTTCTGGGATTGAGCGGCTGACAATTGACGCTGGAATAGTAGTTGCCTACTGTCCTGTCCCAACTGCAGCTGTTGCCGACCATCATCGACCCTTGCCTTTTATCTATCATCGAACATCGCAAAAGTACCGATTTCTATCTCCGATTCCCTTTTGCCCACTTTCGCACGACTGACCCATAACAAGTCAATTTGCTGGTTGGAGTATCCCGGGCAGAAGGAAGGCAGGGGGAAGAAAGGATAGCTTCACACCTAGTTGGATACCGGTACCGGAACAAACTCGAGATGGCTGCTCGACCGACAACACCAATGTCTCCAAAGACCGCCAAGGTCAAGTCGCCGGTTCCTGGAACACCAGTTTTTGGATGCGGTCAGTAAGATTAAACGCAAAACATTGTTTGGCGAACAATACTGGGTTCAGGGCTGACAGTATGCAAGAGCACATCCAGCGACTCTTCACACAGTCCCAAGAGGTCACTACTAATTCTGTTCACCACTACAAGATGATCCTGAAGAACATCTTTGAGCAGACTCCAGTTGTTCCACAAACATCCAAGAACTCGGATGGCCAGGTCATGACCTCTCTCACATCCAACTACCTCTGCCTCCAGTGCTCGACCATTGTTAACGACGAGGACCGCCTAAAACATGGCACAAAGAAACAGCACCGCTTCTGTATGTTGCCACCCTCCCCTATCGCAACCCAGAATGCGCCCATTAACAGCATCAGACGTCGATTCGCGAAGCGGCGCCCTCTATTGCCAGATCTGTGATGATCTGGTCTGGGACCCCACACTGGAAGAGCTTCGAGTGCGCAAGATGGGAACCGGAACCTTCTCAAGTAAGTCACCTGTGGCCCGGAAGCATCGGCTCAGCTCCCGAATACTTCATGCATCGTGCTTCATTCAAGTGCTCCTTCCATCCTGCAACATGCTTATTCCTCTGACAGGCCGCAAGAGAAAACACGACGAGATGTTCTCTGATGGCGTCAAGGACAGCGCTGCGAACAACCCAGGCTTCATTTCAAACAACACCACCACCGCCTCTTGCAAGGCAAATGGTTTGCGTGGCATCTACAATGCCGGGGCAACTTGCTACCAGAACGTGGTTTTGCAGAGCTTTCTCCACAACCCTTTGCTGCGCAACTTTTACCTCAGCGATGGTCACCAGAGTACCGACTGCTCACTAACCAACTGTCTGAGCTGCGCCATGGATGACATGTTCCAGGACTTTTACGCCGTTGAGAATACTAATGGATTCACGGCCGCGAGTATTCTCTCTGGTTTCTGGATATCAGAGAAGAAGGCATTTGAGAATCTCGTCACCACCAAGGAGCAGGATGCTCATGAGTTCTTCCAGTTTCTCGCAGAAGAACTACACGAACGCAACGGGGACGGCAAGAGACCCGAGACTGGTAGCGAGCATACATGCAACTGCATCATCCACCAGACATTCTACGGCAAGCTGCAAAGCTCCACGACCTGCCAGAACTGCGGAGGCGTCACAAATGCAGTGCAGTCGTTTTTGGATCTCAGCCTTGGCCTGGAGAACTTGTCCCACAAGAGGAAGAAGGGAGGCCCCAAGGTGCCCAGCTTGACCCTTCAGGAGTGTCTGGACGAGGAGTACGTGAAATCAGACAAGTGCGAGTATCGATGCCATAACTGCAGCTCGATGCAGCAGGCGAAGCGAGCCACCAGCATTAAGAGGCTGCCAAATGTGCTTGCCATTCAACTGAAAGCAAGCCAAATCCAAACCCAAGCGCATGTTGCAGCTTCGCTAACATAGACAACCAGCGTTTCGAATACAAGCAGGGCCGCCATGATCGTGCGCCCTCAAAGATCGACACGGTGGTTAACTTTCCCTTGCAGCTCAACATGCTTCCATATACAACTAGGGGCAGAGGCGCGGATCCCAAGGACGCGTTTGAGCTTGGTAGATCCTGCACGTACGACCTTCTCAGCGTAGTCGTCCACGTCGGCGAAATTGACACTGGTAAGTGATGAGATAATTCTGTGAAGAAGACAAGACTAACTGTGTTGTTAGGCCACTATGTCTCTTACTGCCGAGTTGGCGACCAGTGGTTCAAGTTCAACGACCACAAGGTCGAGATGGCGGCCAAGTCGGACGTACTGAGCGCCCAGCCATACCTGCTCTTCTACATCATCCGCTCCCTTTCGTAGAGCAGCACCACAAAAAGGGGCGAAGATAAAACTCAAATCTCACATCGAGCCAGCTATCAATTAATATCACTAGTAGAGAGCATCAGTAACCGCCGGAAACATTTCAAGGGAGCAGAACGGGTATAACGGATTGCCAGGAATAGCATCGTCTTGGCGTTGGAAAGAAACGTTGGGTTTGCACCTACCTTAGAGCGGCCTTTTTGGCAGGCGAAAGAACAAGAAAGCCGCATTGGATTGCAGGCAGACAGGCATGCATGCACGCAGTGGGGGAGGGGTATCATCATCATCATCATCATCATCAGTAGGGTATCATCTTCTTTACTGGTGAAACCAACGAAAGCCATCATTGTATAGAACAGCGGGGGAAACAGCGTACGTACCGTTTTATGTGAAGTCATGTCTATTGCTTTAAGCCAAACAGCTCCCGGTTGTCTGTCTAATCTATTGCGTGACAACATGATTTATCTTGTGCTATGCTCAGCCACCGTGGAACTTTGCTTTGGTCAACTCGTCGCCCCTTCCCGCCAGGTCCAGTCTTTGCACTCAAAGTTGGCGTAACAGTAAAACTCGTTGCTCAGGCCGTGCGCGTGCGTCGGCACATAGGTGACGGTGCGGACGCCGATGGCCTTGTAGACCTTGTTCACGATGGTTGCCATCCTTTCGCCGGTAGAGATGATGACGCGGCTCTTGGACTTGGTGGAGTCGGGTTTCATCAGCCACCGAACCGTCATGGCGGCTGCACGTCATTACCAGTCAGAAACGACGGGACTTCGTTATTAGGATATTTTGATGTATACTTACTCTTGGTCTGGCAGTCGTCGCTGAGGAATGGCGGGTCACAGATGGCACGGTCGACGTTGCCCTTGAGTTCGGCTGAGTTGAAAAGAAGTTAGCGACCTCTTTCATGTCCGAATGAGTCTCTCCGGGCCAAACTCATGGTGCCATACCTGGGAGCTTGAACGGCATTTGAAAGTCGTAAAAGACGAACTCGGGGAAGACGTTGAAGCGCGTGTCATACTCCAGCAGGATGACCTTGGGCCGTCCCAGGCTTGGGTCTCGTTCATTCTACCCATCGGGTCAGCATCCCATCCCCGCATCCCCGAATAGGGCAAAAGAGACAGGGGAAACCCATTTCTCACCATAAGGTTTCGCAGAGCGATGAAGACGCTCGGCGTGGACACGATGCCAATAGTTGTGTTTTCGTCGGCGCCCTCGAGGAGGTGCCCAGCCAGTAGCCTTGCCGTCTCATCGTTATACTAAACAGGGAGATAACCAGACAACAATCAGTCCTTTACCGCTGCTCAATATAATCCAGTTGCCGGAGACGTTTGTTGTTTTGCAAGGTGGGGGGTTCTTCAAGCTCGTACCCAAAATTGCGACGCGTTCCAATCTTCTGTGAATGCCTCCATGGACAGCGGCAATCCCCGGCAGCGTTGGCCTCGCACTGTGCCTTGAGCTTTTCAAACTTTGCCTGGCGGTCGTCCCTCTCAGCGTTGAACTCGGCCAGCGCCGCGAGGGCATGGGAAGAGAGCGTGCTGAGCGAGAGGTGTCAGTTCCTTGTGTGACTCGTGGTGCACCCACCACCTGGAAGACGTGGAATTTTTTGTAGCATTGAAAGAACATGGGCATCAGCATACATAGGCTCGTCGTCGCTGTCCGAGTTCGACATCTTGGGAATTTGGTCAGCTTTGGACTTTACGAATATTCAAGAAAGGAAAAAACCTTTGGATCCAACTCACCTTGTTGACAATATCGCGTGTCTGCTAAGGAGGGTGGTTCAAGTTGGTACGATGTCAGATGAGAGGAAGCATTGATTGATCCATGTCAAGGACCCAGTTTGAGGCGTCAAAATCCAAATCAGCATCAACGAATCAGGTACAGCATAGCAAAAGCTTTGACTAACAAGAACACATCACACCCCGTCACTCGACAACAAACACATCACTCGCCAAGGTTGTATTCAAAACTGCATATGAAATTGCTCGACTTTTGCAACCTCGTCTAGACGACTACTTATACTTATATACACTCTAAACGACTTTGCTTGCCCAGAATCAACTCCCTCTTACAAATGGAACCAGGGCTTACTAATCGTCGAGAACGTGCAAGTACTTGCGCTCTTCCTTCTTCTCCTTCTCTGTCGCAGGAGGCAGGTCATAGAAGTTGGCGCTGCGGTAACCTTGCTGTATGGTAGTTAGCAACTGTTACCCCTCCGCAATAATTACGCAAGTTGCAGGCCAATCTTACCAAGTAGTGGTACGTGAACTTGCTAATGTCACCGGGCTCGATGCCGAGATCCTTGAAAGTCTTGGCCGTCTCGTCGATCTCCTGGTCGATGAACTCACGTTCAACCTCGTCAGCAGACATCGTAGGCCACCAGAGGTACTTGTTCAGGAGACCAGCAACGGGCTTGAGAATGGACTTGGGAACATTGATGTGACGGCGCTTCTTGAAGATTTCTCGATCGGCGAACTGAGCGATCTCAGCCATGGAGTACTCCTTGGGGCCGTAAAGTTCGAATGTTTGCCCAGCCGTGCTGTCGTCGTAGAGCATCAGCTCCAAAGCCTGACCGACATCGATGGACTAAAAGATCTGGTCAGCAATCGAATGGGAGGGAGTTCGATGCAATCAGCTTACGTGAACGGGCCTGAATCTTTCCTGCATGTTGTTGGCAGTGAAGAGGTTCATAACGCTAGCAAGCTTCAATAGAAGGTTGTCCTCGAAACCAAAGACCGGCGCCGGTCTAACAATGGTGGTCTCGGGGTAGATGCTACGAGCGACCTGCTCACCGCGGGCCTGCAGAATGGTTAACTCGGATGCCAATTTTGCAAACCCTCCCTTCGGCTGACCTTGGTGCGGTAGAACTCCGAAGTAGACTCCAGATTGGCATTGTAACTGGACATGTGGATGAAGCGGTCCACATCGTACTTGGCAACAGCCTCTGCTATCCGCTCGGTTCCCTCGACGTGAACATCTTCTAGAGAGAAGTTCCTAGGCACGCTTAGCCCTGCTTCCATCAAATCATCTCTCGCTTCGTAAACCTACTTGGTGGGGTAATTGCGGCCGACAAGGTTGTAGACAACGTCCGAGTGCCTGACGCTTTCCTCGATCGACTGGGTGTTGCGGAGGTCGTATTCCTAAAGCACGGTGGTCAGTTCCTGCTCGTCATGTAGCTCGGAATTAATGGGTAGGCCCGTACAATGAAGACAACACGTCCGAGATCACCAGCAACCTTCAAATGACGCTTGGCCATCTCCTCGCGGTAGGGGATAACGACAGTGCATCCTTGACGAGCTATCAAAAAAGGGTCAGAAACGGTCCGGCGAGTTCGTTGGCCGTCCTTTCGTACCGAGTCTGTTCACGATGTATCGTCCAACCTGTCCCGTTGCGCCAAAAACCGTCGCAGTGTGTCCTGTGGATTGTTCTCAGCCAAGGCTTCACGATAGAGTGGAAGTTGATTTTGCATACCGCCGAGAGATGATCTACATATGACAAAAGGTCAGAAACGGTGACATGCGACGCAATTGATCAGTATGCCTACCTTCCGCCCTGGGTTCGCAAGATGGGCTTGCCGGTGCGGGTGATGGCAATGTCGTGGAGGGGTTGCCTTCTCAGGACATTGTGCGCGACCTTCTGGGTTGACCGCACGGCGGTCGGAAAGGAGGCCATTGTCAGGTATCGAGGCTGCAGCATATACGTGCGGTGGCCTCCCAATTGACTGACAATTGATTGCTTCAGTACTGGCCGAAAGCTCCAAAGTCACGAGCTTGATCCAGAATCCTGGACGGAAGGTGAGCGGGTCACGTGGAAGATGAAAGCACGGTCCAACCTTTGGTCATTGGATCGGAAAAACAACCATTGGCCAGCATATCCGAAGCGGGTCTCTCGCAACTGCCAGCTCCACACGTACCTACCTACCTAGGCACTCTAGGTACCTCACCTAGCTGACTGACCAGGCTGCTAGCTAGCCGCGTTATGTGTGCACCACCACCCCTCTGAAGAGCTGCTGCTTGCATTCATCAACACATCCACATATCTCTTGACGGACTGCCCGACGCTTCTCACGACGAAATCCATTTCTACACAGTTGAATCGATCTCCGTGTAGCTACATCACGAGTACAGAACAGCGACCAGTCCGTACGCTTGTGAACCTGTCGTCATCCCGGGCACCTCGAAGCTCCCCGACATCCACTTCGAGCCTCAACCTAACACTCTGCCAAGATGAACGCCGACGCGATTCCCGACTTCCTGGCGGAGCAGCGCGACGAAGCCCCCGAGGAACTCCAGCACCTCGTTCTGGAGTTTGAGAATTACTGGGAGCGGAAACTCTGGCACCAACTTACCGATGCCCTTGTCCAGTTCTTCAGCCACCCTGGCAGCAAACCCCAGCGGCTTTCCTTCTACAAGGTCTTCATCCTCAAGTTCGCGGATAAAATCAACCAGCTCAAGCTTGTCGAACTGGCTTTAAAGGCCGCTACAGAATGCAAGGGTATGGCACTGGTAGTCAGAGAACTGTGAAGCAACAGAAGCGCTGATATGGACCTCAGATGACGAAGAGCGCCTGGCATTTCTTCAAGGCGTTGCGAAGAAGGTGGACAACGAGAATTCACAAGATGCTCTCGTGTACGCTTCCGTCGCTGTAGCCAGAGTAAAGCTGGATCTGGAGGATATGGATGGGGCCCGCAAGGATCTCGACATGGCCGAGAGAATATTGGACAATTTCGACTCGGTCGAAACGATTGTTCATGCTGCGTTCTACGACGCAAACGCCAATTATTATCAGGTAGGCTCCAGGCTCTGTATTTCATCTTTCTCGCAGGGCTTTGACTGACTTGGAGTCCAACACCAGCGTAAAATGGATTTTGCAGCCTACTACCGCAACGCCCTACTCTACCTCGCCTGCATCGACATCAACTCTCTCACACCTCAGGAGCGCCACAGACGAGCGTTGCATCTCAGCATTGCCGCGCTGGTCTCCGACACCATCTACAACTTTGGCGAGCTGCTTCTGCGCCCGATCCTCGACGCGCTCAAGGGCACCCAGGACGAATGGTTCCGAGACCTGCTTTTCGCCTTCAACCGCGGTGACCTCCAGGGCTTCGAGGCCCTCTCGGCCCGCATGCGATCCAAGCCTCTGCTCGGCGAGAATGCTGGTCACCTACGTCAGAAGATTTACCTTGCGGCGCTCACAGAGGCTGTCTTCCGCCGGCCGCCCCACGACCGTACCATGTCCTTCACCGACATCGCCCAGGAGACCAAGGTGCGCCCCAACGAGATCGAGCACCTTATCATGAAGGCACTGAGCTTGGGTCTCTTGCGTGGAAACATTGACCAGGTGGATGAAGTTGCACACATCACCTGGGTTCAGCCCAAGGTGCTTGACATGAAGCAGATCGGCAACATGCGTCAACGGCTGCTCGACTGGAACTCGCAGGTCAACCAGCTCGGCAACTGGATTGAGAACGCCGGAGGAGATGTGTGGGCGGCTTGAAGGGTGTAACAGGGGGGCGAGGCTGTGGGCGAATGAAAAAACAAGGTCTGTAAAATTGGTCTGCAATGACGAGGACCAGTGTACACCATTAAACTTAGAGGAATGGAAACCCGGCCTCGATCTTTGGCCGCGATGATTATGATAACGTCGTTGCCCCTATTCTGTGATGCGGTAATCGGCTTGTTCAATTTTGAAGACATCATCTCCCCAAGACTCCGCTGAGTGATGCATACATACAAAACCACCGGTGTGGTCAAGCCTTCTTCTAATCCAGCCGTACAGTCTTCGCCTTTGACACAGGCTGGCCGAGCACAATGACGGATCCCATAAGCCAGGCGGGCCACCACACGCCCCAGATGATGACGGGAGTGTACATGCCCCAAACGTCCCACCCGAACGCGGCCTCCTTGAGAACTCCGCCGATACTAATGTCGAAATACGACGAAAGAGAGTAAAGCACCGCCGTCGGGGACGCGAGCTGAAGGAACGCGGCGCAGGCCCATCGGACGGCAGAGTGACGCGGCCAGGGCCGCATGAAGGAGAGCGGGCTAGCCATGACGCCAACGAGGAAGGCCAAGGAGAAGTTCAGAGTGGCAAGAGCAGATAGAAACATGCCGAGCAAAAGCAAGGAAAAGGACTTGATGAGCTGGTATTGTTGGACAGTCGGGTTGTAAATAGAGGTTAGCAACGAGGAGATGAGAAAGGGCAGGGCGCAATTGACGAGCGCGAAGGCGGTATATGCCCCTGAAAGCATCTGTAGAATGAGCATGAGTACACAACCTCGTTCCATGGGTGTGCTAGAAGCTTACATTTGCAGGCATGTGATTGAAGATATACAGGGGTATGACGCCCAAGAACTGGCAGATGGCCACCAAGCCCAAGGGGAGGAATAAATCACGCTCAACCGCCGGTACGGATCGCGGCGGCGGGCCTGGCTTCTTCGTAGAAACTTCGGTAGACCCTTCGGTAGACCCTTCGGGAGGCTTGGTTTCGCTCTCAGCCCTGACCGCTATGCCCCTTGGACCTGAACCCTCTTCCTGGTGGCCACTCTTCACCCACAGAGAGATGGCAGTGATTGTAAAACTGGCGGCCAGGATCATGGCACTAGGGAGATAAGTGCCAATGCTGACGAACCTTTCTTTGTGCATCAGGAGGTAAAAGAAGAAACTTTGATGGAGGTGCTCAAGGAGGTTGTTCAAGCTGCGGAACGTACCCTCGACCAAGCGCCCCATACCCATCTCATCATGCCACCCTTCGCCAAAGGGCTGCAGGGTGACAGCATCAACATGGTATGGGATGAAGCTGCTATGCGGGCCCGAGGCGTGGCCAAGCCCCTGATTCAACATGCCGCGAAGCATGGTCCTTAGCCGGTCTTGGTATTTGTCCGAGTGCGACCACATTTCCTGAATAGCGGTCCCCATGCCCATCTGCCCGCCTGCGATGTTAACAACAGAGTTGATGAGGTCGAGATTTGGAAGTTGGCCATTGATGCCATCGTAGATAATGTGGATGGATTCAAAGCGACGCTCTTGCGAGAAGTCTATGGCGATGGCGCCCTGTAATGCGCCGGATTTGAGAGGCAGGGAGCTCACTCGGGAAGAGTCGTGAGAGTCGTGATATGCGTCAACCCAGGCCTGAGCACCCGTTCTGCTGTCCGGGGGATAACGAGGATGATGTCCTTGGACCAGAGAGACCACCGCTTGAAGTACCGCGCAAGAGTCAGTGCCAACGGCACGCCATTGACGTTAAATTTGTCGTCGACCGTCTTCCATGCAGCAACAAGAACAATGGCTTCCGTAGCGTCACCACGCGGAGCCTGGAGAATGGCGTATATATTCTCGCCCGTATAGATGTCGCCGGCTGACTCGTATGTGTAGTTCTGGCGCCCGACCTTCAAGCCGACGTTCTTGAGAATGCCCTCGAGTTTGTCATTGATCCTGCACCAAGCACAATCATCAGTCCCAGACCAAAGACCACCAGCCAAGAAGAAGAAAAGGGTTTGCGCGCGTACTCGTAGTTGGACTTGTCCTTGACTAAGTTGACCTCGCTCTTGTAGGCCCGCAGAACATTCTGGTCGCTTCCCCCAAAGTATGTGTGCACCTGGCCTGGGAGCAGCGCATTCTCAGAGATGTATGTTCGTCGGAGTAGTCGTTGAGGGGCAACAGAAATAGCCATGCAATGCCGCCGAGAATGCATGCTAACGACAGGTAGGGCGGGAGTTTGAGGATACGTGGATCGCGGCGCAACGAGAGGGCTGAAGCTGTGGAGGGGCCGGTTTAGCAACGTATAGCTGGGCAACAAAGCCGTCAGTGGGTGTTAAAATCTTACATATTAGTCGCGACATGGCAATGACTGTTCGGCGGCAGCTCCAGGAAGCTGCGCGCTTGCAAAATCAGGTCGTCTTTACGCGGTGACGTACGAGAAGGACAGCCTTCATCTTTATCTTTCAGGGGTGGTTTTGTTGAAGCAAACCAGAGAGGTAGGAGCTCAGATGTGGAGGGAACAGCCAGGGGCCCCAAATATTCATCTAACCGGGCGCATCACCTCCCGTTCCCAGCTTTAGCGCAGCTTACCCCTGGCTTGAGGCACTCTGTACCCCGGCTTCGATGGACCCCTAACGCCTTGGTTGTTGCGCCTCACGCAGCTTCTTCTTTCCCAGGGTATTTGATCAACTGGCTGTATCGCTGGTTCCTAAATTACCAATGGTGTTTATTTCTTCTCGAGACCTTGTGATCACAATTTACATATTCCCAACTGCAGTACTGCCATGACTCTTCGATTGACTCATCTGCCTGACCTTTTGACAAAACCGAGCCTTTTTCTTGCGATGTATTCTGATGGCGCTGAACGTCATCACATTGCCAATAAAAACGAAGTGTAATACACGGCAACTTTTACCCACCCTGTCTGTACATGGGCCATATCCATCGCGCAATCAGAACTCCAAACTCCAATCTAGATGCCGTCCAACCTCGTCAGGCAGTATGCCATATAGTGGTACAAGTTCAGAAGCGGAGATTTCAAGGTCCAAGTCTTTGCGTGGTGCCAACAAGCGCGATAGGGGCGCTGCCGCCGCCAGCATGGTTGCTCGAGGGCAAGACACCGAAGCGACCATAGGTCTTCTGATCTACGCTCACATAGTGAGGCAGGCGGCCCAGCAGGTTCAGCTTCGATTCAACCCATCGCAGGGCCTTTTCGGGAGGGCTCAGAAATTTGAGGTAACCGAGGCCAACTGGACACTTGATCTTAGCATAACGTCTCCTTAGCGGTACAGCCCACCATTCTTACATAGATATCCAACAAATACGCCACAAAGGTGGCCTAGCAAGCTTGTGCCCGGGACAAGCGCGGTGACCACCAAGATGAGGATCAGGGGCGTCGTCCATGTGGGGATCGAGTACGTCGCAATCGTCAATTGAGGGTTTGTCTTATAGGTTCGAATCGCCTCCCTGCCGAGGAGCAAGAATACCCATATACTGCGCAAAGGCGTCCCATTAGCTACGCATGCCATGTGTCCTGTCGATGTAGTCGTTACCTGGCCCCCATAACTCCAACGTTACCCTTGAAGAGAAATCGTTCGATCAAAACGTATAGAACAGCCGGAATCGTGGTAAGAGCTATGGGATATCAGCGATATGGCCTGGATGTCAACTTGGAAAGGGTAGATATACGGCCGATGAAGAGCGATATTGAAGTCAGAGTCCCAAATTCCGCCTCGAAACGATCCATCAGAGGTGCCAGCGCGAGGAGATTCATGATCGCGTGGATGAAGTTCTTGTGGATGAATGGAAATGTGTTCATTCGGTACGCTGCAACCGCTCGGCATTAGCACATACAAGACGAGGGAGAGCGGAGAGGGAGACGAACAAGACGTGAAGGACAGTTGGTCAGGGATCAAGGCGCCCCATTGCCTCATGTCCCAGGCCGATTGAACGCCCGCAATCCAGGCAACAACGACTATCAAGAGAACGGTTCTGGTGAAGAGCGGCAGCCGGAGGACATAGGTGCGAGCCCGAAGGGTACTGAATGATGTCACATTGGGAGTCATCGCGCCAGCGTCTCCGGGTGTCGCGGAGATCTAGAGTTACACGCGCGGCTCGTCGGTGGCTATACTGGCCTAGATCGTCTCGCTCCAGCGTGGGGTGAGGGGGCTTCCTGAACGTCGATCCAGCTGTCAACGTCGGGCAACTATGGAAGCCTGGGTTGAGGCCGAACACGTTGCTGTGATTATTCCACGACTGGGAAATTGTAGACAGCTTGTATGTAATTGTAGCATGCACGCCGGCGGTCCACTCGGAGCTTGTTGGACCCAAAAACGCAGATAACAGCATGCCCATGCCAACACAGCCTATCGCCACGTGACTATAAATCTCAGTCAGTTTCTTGGGCGGCACCAAGCGACATGGACATTACCATCACTTTGAATGAACAATCCAGCAATGCTGGCTTATGAAAATGTTTCTACTAGCGTTACAATGTCCAGACAGTCATGGGGAAATCGTAGTGTAGGAGTGCCCAGAAGCCTCTTTTTTATTTCTTTTTTTATTTGAATATTTCAAATTTGTACAGACTAGGAAATCATGGCCTACATGACATAAAAAACAAGGTCCCAGAGGTATTTGCCCCACCAAAACAAAGGGCATGACATGGCCGTCGACTTCAAGTTGTACCGACCGACACCCCAGAACATGCTAGTAAAGATAAGTACGCCTACACCACCCATTCACGCATCACGCTGACCCGTATTGCTAACGTAACATTCCCCATTTATGACCTGCCAGCGGACTTGGCCATGGTGTTGAGGGCGCTACCGTTCTTGAACCACTCAATCTGAGGGGCGTTGAAGGTGTGCGACAGCTTGACCTCGAAAGGCTTGCCGTCCTTGGGGTGGACGACCATGGTCAGGGGCTTGCCGACCTCGAGCTCGGTGGCAAGGATATCGACCTTGTCCTCAGGCTTGATCTTGTCGTAGTCGGCGGGGTCGGAGAAGGTAAGGGGGAGCATACCCTGCTTCTTAAGGTTGGTCTCGTGGATACGAGCGAAGGATCGGGTGATGATGGCCAGACCACCAAGGTGGCGGGGCTCGAGGGCAGCGTGCTCGCGAGAAGAACCCTCGCCATAGTTCCAGTCACCAATGACAACCCACTTGATGCCCTTGGCCTTGTAGTCACGGGCAACAGCGGGGACAGCATCCCACTCGCCAGTGGTGAAGTTCTTGACCTTGTTGGCCTCGCCGTTGGCCTCGTTGATGGCACCGATCAACATGTTGTTGGAGATGTTGTCCAAGTGGCCGCGGTACTTCAACCAGGGGCCGGCCATAGAAATGTGGTCGGTGGTGGTCTTGCCCTTGGCCTTGATGAGGATGGGGATATCCTTGGCATCCTTGCCATCCCACGGCGCGAAGGGGGACAGAATCTGGAGACGGTCGGAAGAAGGAGAGACCTGGACGTTGACGGTGCTGCGGTCAGCAGGAGGGGCCTGGTACGTGTTCTGGCCCGCGTCGTATCCGCGGCTGGGGAGACCATCGCCACTGGGAGCCTTGAGCTTGAATTCCTTGCCGTCCTTGTCCTTGAGGGTGTCGGTAAGGGGGTTGAAGTGCAGGCTGCCGGCAACGGTCATGGCGACGACCAGATCGGGGGAGGCGACGAAGGAGTGAGTGGCGGGGTTACCGTCGTTACGGCCGGTGAAGTTGCGGTTGTAGGAAGAGATGATGGAGTTGGGGGTGCCCTTCTTGACGTCCTGGCGATCCCACTGACCGATGCAGGGGCCGCAGGCGTTGGCAAGAACGATACCGCCGTACTCCTCAAAGGTCTGGAGCTGGCCGTCACGCGCGATGGTGGCGCGAATCTGCTCGGAACCAGGGGTGATGGTGAAGATGGTCTTGGATTTGAGGCCGTGGTCGAGAGCATCGCGGGCAATAGAGGCGGCGCGGCTCATGTCCTCGTAGGAGGAGTTGGTGCAAGAGCCGATGAGTCCAACCTTGAGCTCCTCGGGCCAGTTGTTGGCCTTGACGGCCTCGCTGAACTTGGAGATGGGAGTGGCCAGATCGGGTGTGAAGGGACCGTTGATGTGGGGCTCGAGCTCGGACAGGTTGATCTCGATAAGCTGGTCATACTCGACGCCCTCATCCTCGCGAAGCTCCTTGGCGTAGGTGCGAGCGAAGTCGGCAATATCCTTACGCTTGGTGGCGGAGAGGTACTGGTGCATGCGGTCGTTGAAGGGGAAGAGAGAGGTGGTGGCGCCGATCTCGGCACCCATGTTGCAGATAGTACCCATACCAGTGGCAGAGATACCCTCAACACCAGGGCCATGGTACTCAACGATAGCGCCAGTACCACCCTTGACAGTCAGAATGCCGGCGACCTTGAGGATAATGTCTGGAGGATGTCAGCATTACACACTTTTAGGCGGCTTCTTGGCCGAGGCGATTGACGTACCCTTGGGCGTAACCCAGCCAGACATCTGGCCGGTGAGCTTGACACCGATGACCTTGGGGGCCTTGAGCTCCCAGGGGAGGTTGGCCATGACATCGACAGCGTCAGCACCGCCAACACCAATGGCGCACATGCCGAGACCACCGCCGTTGGGCGTGTGAGAGTCAGTTCCGATCAACAGACCACCAGGGAAAGCATAGTTTTCGAGCAGGATCTGGTGAATGATACCAGAACCGGGCTTCCAGAAACCGATGTTGTACTTGGCGCAAGCGGAGGCAAGGAAGTCGTAAACCTCCTTGTTGATGCCGACAGCACGCTCCAAATCCTTGGCACCACCAACCTGGGCCTCGATCAAGTGATCGCAATGGACAGTGGTGGGGTTAGCGACGGAGGGCATGCCGGCGGACATGAACTGCAGAATAGCCATCTGGGCCGTGGCATCCTGGCAAGCAACGCGGTCAGGGCGAAGCTTCAGGTAAGACACACCACGCTCAATGTCTTGCTCGTGGGGGTTGTCGAGATGTGAGTAGAGAATCTTCTCGGCGTAGGCGAGAGGGCGGTTGAGACGCGAGCGCACGATGGCTAGGTTCTCAGACATCTTCTTGTAGTTGATGAAGTTGCCCTCCTCGTGAATGTTCTGCCTGACCTGTTTCCAGCGAGTCAGCGGCTTGTTTGACCCCGAGCAACAAGGCTGGTATGGCCTTGCCCCGCGCAGCCACGCTCTGGCGAGAGCTTTACTACAAGAGACGTCTGAAAGGAAGGAACAATACATACCTTGCGGTCAAGAGGAGAATCGGAGACTGTAGCCATGCGGCGCAGTCCCAAGCTGGCACTGGCGGCAGTGCGGCTCCGGGCCACAGAGCCCAGGAGCTGTCGTGAGGCCAACATGGTCGGCGTTGACAGGACGAGCAGTTGTTACACTGTTCAATTGAGATGGAGTGGAGAGTGTCGGAGCTGTGATGAAGCTCAAGACAGTTATCTCAAGTGCCTTGGCCTTTGGAAGGGACTTTGTTTTTTCTTTGGGGATGGAGAGAAGGAAAAAAGAATATTAAGAGGAAGAAAACAGAAAGATGGAGGGGATTTTCGGCGAAGATGAGAAGTAGTAGTCGGTCGGAGAAGGGCGGCAAAGCGACCAGGTCTTTCCGGATGGGGTGCCAGTAAAAGCTCGCACCTTGCCCTCACTTTTTACTTTCACACACCCAAAGAGAGGGGGGGGGGGGGGTGCTTGCCTTTCCGGATGTGTGCTCGGCTCAAAAGCTCTCTGGTTGCCTATGTGGTTGCCGCGCTCCTGTGTGAACTGTGGAGAGAAGCAAGGGTCGGCCAAGGTGGGTTCCTCGGCTATGACGAAGGCGACGACGGGCCAACGGACGAATCAGGGGGATTGGATTATTTTCACTCAGCAGCGAAAAGCAGCAAGGAGGCGGGAGTGGGGCTTCTTCTTCAACCTGGTGCGAGCACCTAGTTCCCTGCTTCTTTGTGGAAATTTCTCGTACAGTACTGGCCGCTACCACCTAGGTAGGTAGGTGGTTAGTTTGTAGGTACATGCTTCGTACTTTGTGTAGGTAGGTACCTAGGTAGTTTACATAACTGGCCTACCTAGGTAGGCAGTGTAGCAAGCTGCACCTCGTCTCCCCTTCTCTTGATCTGGTTACATATCCGGCATGCCGCATGCCGCCCAGTTTGTGTTGCGTGGAATAAATATACATTTTGTTGTCCTTTCCATCAGTCTGGACTTTGAGGGCGTCGTTCGGTTTGTTCCCGAGGTTGCTATTGTTCGTGGTTAGGTATGTGTATGCATTGCCCGTCTCGGCTCCTCCGCCTCTTCGCCGTCGCCAGTCCTCGTGTGCGAACCATTGTTTCTTAACGAATGCATCCCCTAGGTACTGGCCGCCGGCGTGCTGCGGTGGTTGATGAAAGCACCAGGTAGGTAATAGGTTGGGCTTTCTCGAATCGGGGTAAAGCCAAGGTCGAATGTATTGATCCACGGAAAGGCCGCGTGTACAATGCATGTACCTCGTCTGCACAATGCCAATCGGTATCCGTACAAACACTAGAGAGACGCCTTACAGTGATTACCTCGTCTGCAGGGCATCAGCGAATAGCACCAAGACAAATGGGAGAAAACCACAGAACAAACGTCACCGATGAACATATACCACGGCATCTTTTTGCACTGCATGCCGTCACCTTGAGCTCGTTTCGGCAAGCACACCCAATACTCGGTCTCTCTGGAATGCAGCAGAACTTCCCCGTTCATCTGTGGTTCCCGCGTCTTCTCCTGCCTGCCGCCGTTGCTGCGCACGGGAGCATCCAAGCATCCTGCGCGGACCAAATTGACCGACAACATGACAAGACGCATGCTTCATCGGCCAGCCGTCCGTCCACCTCGAAGCAGCCGAGCAAGGCGTCTGAGTCTCTGCCCAGGTCTCCACTCACAAACGAGGCTAACCCCTCACCAGGTATTGCTCCCCTCTGCACCCCAGGAACACCGCTGCGATTGTTGCGACTGAGACGATAAACTGCAGTGCGTTCGTTACACGCAGAGCATGTGAAGACCTGTCTCGTTTACTGTACGTACCTTGCTACCCTTACAACATACATAGTACGTAGTATTCGTGTAAACGGAGACGGAGTATCCGTACAATGTACGAATACGTACGGAGTAGGTCCTCAAACCACACGGCCCACACCAGCCACAACCCCATTCGAGATGTTACTGATGTGACAAAGGTCATCTCGCATCTCCTCAAACCCTCTCGCGATGATGTGCGTTTCTCCCCCACGTTGCTGGGAGGCACCCATCGCATGCGTCAAGAGGGTATCCGGAGGTCATACTATATATGTACACTGGTCACCGGGCAAGCTCACAGGGAAAGAATTGTGTTTCGGCAAGGCATGTGTTCCTGTAGCAAGTGCCTCGTCTCAGAGGCTGCAGCCTGCAGAAGCCGGAGTCATGTCCTAGCTAATAACCATTCTGCGGCGCCTGAAGCCCTAATCTAGCCGGCTAGATTCCTGTCGGTTGCCGCAGCCCGTACGAAGTACAGAGTAATTAATGAAGGAAACATGCCTTTGGGTTACCCTGCCAGGATTCCCCGCCGAGTTAGGCTGAGATGACTAAACACGACGTCCAACCACGCGTGTTCCAACTGTTTCGCCAACCCCATGATCCCACCTCCAAGCCGCCACTTTGGATGGAGAGTCAGGCGGGCAAGCAAACGATCCTCCGGAATGCACCTCTGCCATCGGCGATATAATTATGTAGTGTTGAGGTATAAAGATGTCTGTACCTACACTACCTAGATACCTTGTGTTAGTTCGTCGGATATGCAACCGGAAACAGTTGCGGGAAATTATGCAGGTGTTGGTCGTGCACCAACGTTTACTGCCTTGCATCTGCATCCGTGAGAGCATCCAATCACCTAGGGCAATTACAATATCAACCAAAATTATCTGGTTCGGAGACTTGAATTTGGCTTATCCCTCTATTTCTCTCAAGTCTGCAGGACTGGGGCGGTGGACTCCTCCCGGAGGAGAACCCGGTCATACCGTCATATGAATTGGAGCCTCTCCCCTCTGCAGACCTCGAACCCTTGTACATTGTGGTGCTTCCGTCCGTGGCTGTGGAGCTCAGATTGCCTCGGATGGCCTTCGGTCGCAAGCTCGCAAGCTCGCAGTTCCGGACTTACCCTCGGCCGCAGAAGGAATTATGATAGGAGATATCGCCGAAGCTCCGAGGCGACCCCCGAGCTCCTTTTGATTTGTTACCTCCTTCACGATGCGGATTGCTCCGTTACAAAAGGATGCCCGGCCTGCCCACCTTGGGCTGTTATCCTCATTCCGTCACGACGCCGGCCATCTTCCGGTACGGCGGCGACTGTTGTCCACCCCCCCGATACTACCTACCCCGTGCAATCAACAGTTCATAACATTCCGGTTATAGATGTCCGGTTGTGTATCCGTAGTGCTGTTCGCGATTCTTACTCCTGCCACCCATGACGTACTGTATGTCCATTACTACTCCCAAACAATCTGACTGAGCAAGCGCTCAATGCTCAGTTAAGGCCCTCACCTCGGCCTGCAGCTCTTCTGCAGGTCAACGAGCGTCCCCTGCGTTTTCCAGAGGGAGGGAGTGCCTCCCTGAGCAGGCCTAGCTAGGTATGAATGGAATGGTATGAATGCAAGCTTGAAAACACCGTGTGTATCTCTCTGTCTCACGGCTGTGAAACACTGTGATTTCTCAGGCCCGTTCCAAGCCACTCCAGTGCTTCCAGACTTTTTTAAGCGGGTCCGGATCCGAGGAGCCACTAACAATCCTGTCTTCCTAACTGGGCGGTGAGGCAACTTTTTTGCGGCTCACCACCACAATTCTGCCCCGCCATCCCCCATCTCGAGGCATAATTTAGGATTCTGCCACTCTTTTGTGTCCATCGACCACGACGCAGCATCCTATTATCCAGCAAACCTGTACCCTCTCTCACTCTAGTCAGTTATCTTGATTGACAAACAAAAATGGGTGTCACAAACAAGAAGACTCTGACCAAGACGCGGAGAAAGACAAGGTACGCATCTAGCAGCAGGGGCGCATTTACGAACCCCAAGGCCGTTAGTCTAACGCGAGTCGGATAGGGATGTCGATCAAATCAAGGCCGACATGCGCTCGCCGAGGCACCTGCAGCTCTTCAAGAACACCAAAGCAAAGGAAGATCTCCCCGGGTTGGGCCAGCACTACTGCATCGAATGCGCCAAGTGGTTCGAGACTGAGGTCAGCCTCGTCGGCCACCACAGAGGAAAGCCTCACAAGCGCAGGTTCGTCATCTATATACACACACTCCCAGGAGTACATGGCTCCGGCATCCTGTATGTCCTCGACTGACACCCACCTAGGGTCAAGCAGCTGAAAGAGGAACCCTACACCCAAAAGGAGGCCGAGGCTGCCGTCGGTCTCCGAACAGACAACAAGGGCGCCAACAAGGACGGCCCACAAAGGGTACTCGACCAAGAGATTGAGATGGAGACTTGAGTCTTGCTGTTTTCGCCCACAAGTCTACCGTGGCTCGAGAGTAGACACTAGATGATACCCTTTCACGACGACATAATGAAGGTCCTTTCCCATCATCCCTTTGCTCCCTCGCCCGGCAAGACGGGTGGGACTGGCGCTGCTGAAATGACCGATTGTAAGGAAAAAGACGGCACCCCGCCCTAATGAGAATTGGCGACAAAATTTCTCGAGGAGGAAGGTCACCGAATGCCACGGGCGCGGGGTCTGACGATTCCACTGCCCCGGCCTCTCTGAGTCTCAGCACCTCCGCGACCCCAGCGCGGCCCCGCGCTGTACCGCGGGTGGCTGGGGCCGGCACTCGGGAGCCTCTTGTGGTAGGGGTCTTGTATCTCGGGGTCGGCTTGGAGGAGGCGGGCGGGTTTTCGACGAATGAAACGTCCGTAGTCCTATGTTTGGTTAGAAGAAGCTGCCAAGGTTCCCGACGTAGGGAAAGGATGGGCGGGAATACATGAATGTTGTTTCGCCTTCGTTGTCTGGGGCGGTCCTCTCTGACACGCGAGGAATTTCTAAGACGCTCCACGTTAGTCTCGAATGCTGCCATTGCTGTGACGTGTAGGGAGTGTGTACCCGTCCCCGCGTTTTCACCGGACTCGTCTTGTTGCTTTGCACGCCTGAATGACTCGGCAACAGGGCCCTGAGGAGAGCAAACGTTAGCATGAAATTGGACATTGGGTGCCGGGAAGCAGGTCGCACCTCTTGAAAGTCGACACAAAAAGCGTTCATGTTGAGGCCATACAGAAAGCTCGCAAAGGATTCGCTAAAGCGGGCCAGGCTCTCGTGCATCAACTGGAAGTGCATCATGTTGGCCTCGAGGTCGGCGACGGCGTCTGACAGCTCGGCGAAGGCCGGCTCAAAGGCATTGAGGGGAAACGACTCGCCTCCGCCGTTCACGCTGTCACGGGCAGACTCGCGGAAGGATGAGCGTGACGAGGGGCGCAAGGGCGTCGTTGGGCGCATTGGAGTCGTGGGACGCGAGTTCCGGGTGCGTGAGGCGGATCGCTTGTCGCTGGGATCGTGGTCGTTGTCGGCCATGGTGACGGTGAGTAAGGTAGGTCTTCCCGGGGAAGCAAAAGGAGAGCGAACGTGTTTCGTCAACGTCGTTATGGCGAAGGTGCGGGAGCTTTTCGTGCGAACGTGAGGTGTGGTGATGGGCGGGTGCGGTGGGTGGTGATGGTGGTCGTACGGATAACGGTACAGTACTCCGTATTGTAGGTACCCAAGGTATATTATTGCTGGGCTACCAAAACCGTGCTAGTCAACATTAACAGCAACCGCCTCGGTGTGACCCACCTCACCTCAGCACCACTCGGTAGGCAGCACGCAGGTAGGTGCCTGCTAGAGCGCACGGTTGTCGCTTCCTTTTCCTCTGGGGCGGGGCTCAAATTGACGGTCCCCCGCACTCAGCTCCAGCCAGGCCCAGGTGCGCCAAGGCCCCTACTATGTACACCTGCCTAGGTAGTATTCGTGTACCTACCTGGTGTAGGTAGTTAGGTTTGGTACCTACCGGCGGTAGGGGCAGCGGCGCTCCCCAAGGGTTCAATCGCCAACCGCATTTTCAGCACGTGTGGGCAGGGGGTCGGACGCTGTAAGTGTCACCCGTCATCACTAAAAGGCCCCCTGTTTGACGGCTAGTCGAGGCGGGATGACGCAAACTGCGTTTCTCAGTGTACCTAGGTATTTAGCCATGCCTTATCGGAGGCTCACAGTCGCTTGAGCATGTCGCGTGCCTTTGGAGATGAGGTTTGATACTGCACCTGCCGTTTTGTACCTTGGTTTGATGCAGGCTACCTATCAAGCTCAAGCAAAAGACTCGAATCTGACAGCACCTCCGCAGCTCGTAAACCTTTTTATTCTTATTTTTAACCCCATGCCTACAAAGACAACCTGCCATTCTCCACAGCATCCCTACTACCTCCACCATTGTCACTTGCAGCCCCAATTGACTCCTTTCCTGTTCCCTCGCGGCATCCCACCTTCGCGAAACCTCGACACCACCAGCTAGCTGATCGCATATAGTATTCGTCCCTACCTAGGTAGGCAGGCTGGTGGCCACCTGCCCCCCCAACAACACAAGCGTTGGAGCTACAGCTAGCCATCCACAGCTGACACCCAACGACAACAACGAATCCTCGATTACTTTTGCTCGAAGCTGTAGCGCGCCCTCGGATCGCTCGGATATTTCTACTGCAGTCGCAATCCACGGGACGAACACCTCTCTCTCTCTCTCTCTCTCTCTCTCTCTCTCTCACTCACACACACACACACACACACACACACACACACATACACACACATACACACACACAGCGCTCGTTCCCTGACATTATCACAGTCGTCGTCGGCTGTCTGAGCCTCCCCTCCCTCCCCTTGCTCTCCAACCCCCGGGCCCCAAGCTTTCTGCGACCTGCCCCTCCTCCGGCCTCACTCTCCACCTCGACTATATTGCCCACATAATCATCATTTGCGCCATCCATCGTCATTCAAGGTAGTTAAGGCCAGTTCCCATAAGCAGTGTTCTGCCTCGCTTGAATCGACAGGCCTATTACCCTTGAACTAAGCCCGCACCTAACTACGAGTATCATTCTCATCTTTGAGTAGCTGGCATTCCTTGGCCGCCACCAACCATCTCGCAGAACGGAACTCCAGCCCTATCCTTGAGTCCGCGTAAGTCATTGCCTTCTGGCGTTTGAACCCCTCCAAACCTCTCTCTCTCCTCCCTCCCTCCCTCCCTCCCTCTCTCAACAAGGCCATGAATCGCCTCTGAGCCCCGGCCTCATCTAATTAGACCGACAACGTAAGGTGTCTTCCCGCCACACGCGCTGCGCCTGCTTGGTCAATTTCACTTTGCGCCCACCTTTTATTTCCCTCTCCAACCCGCCAGCTCTGTCAAAATTGGGATGACCCTGCTGACCTTGACAAAACCCTGTGTCAGCACCACCGCATTAATCCCCTGTCATTGACTGACGTCTTCAACTGATGCCCGTCAGTTTGAAACCACAAACCTCGGCCTTGCCACGAATCTCCACATTCCCACAACGGTTCCTCCTATCCACGCCGAGGAGCCGCCTTGCGCAACTACCATTGGCCTCTCAACTAGGACGGCAATCCCTGGTGACACCGAGGGTGCAGACAATCAACCGCCCCTCCACATCGTCAGTTTACGGGCGACTCCATCTACCCGGGTCAAGGCAGTCATCGGGCCCCTACGACCCCAGGACGCCGCGTGTCTTGCTTCAATCCCGCATTGACTTCGCTGTCTACGCCCTCGCTATCGTCTCCGTGTGTCTTTACGGCGTGTTGTATCAACACCTCTCTGATATCGACGCCGCTGTCGGGACCGCGCCTGAGATCCGCCCTTTAGCATCTCGCCACTCGGACACGATGGCAACGGAAATGCCTCCTGGAAGACCGGGAAATCTCACCCTGGAGCAGGAAGAGAAGCTCCGCCAACTATGGGGCCTGATTCTTTCCTTGGGAGAGGATGCCAGCACCACGGCTGCAGATAGCACATCTGCCAGCATAGCCCGACAGAGACGTCGGCTGCCGGAAAGGACGAGAAGCCCAAGAAGAAGCGCGTCTCGCTTTTCAGTCGTAAGGACAAGAAAGAGGTGGGTCGACAAACTCTTCGGCAACCGTTCAGACTGCCATCAAAGAAGATGGCGACGACAAGTATGGCCAGACCAAGCAGTTTCAAGAGGCTCTGGCCAGCCAAAGCCCTGAGGCTCTGCGCGCCGCGATTTGGGCCATGGTCAAACATGACCACCCAGATGCCTTGGCACTGCGCTTCCTGAGGGCGCGCAAATGGGATGTGGAGAAGGCCTTTGTCATGATGATCTCCACCATGAACTGGAGGTTAAGGGAGATGAAGGTTGACGAGGAAATCATGAGAACCGGCGAGGCGGGTGCTCTGGAAGCCTCAAAGAGTTCCGATGCCAACACAAAGAGGCTTGGAGAGGATTTCATGGCCCAAGCTCGGTCAGGCAAAACCTTCATTCACGGCGTCGATAAGGCAGGACGTCCTATTTGTCAGGTCAGAGTGCGCATGCACAGGCAGGGTGAGCAGTGCGAGGAGAGTCTCGAAAAGTACACTGTCTTCCTGATTGAGACGGCACGCATGGTTCTGGCCCCTCCTGTAGACACTGCTGTAAGGTTTCTCTCTGCATTTTTACTTGGGCAGATGCTGATCAGTCCTAGACCATTGTCTTCGACATGACAGGCTTTTCCATGGCCAACATGGTAAGAGATTCTAGCTCGGCACAACTGGGTAAAAATTATGCTGACCATCGGTTTAGGACTATACCCCTGTCAAATTCATGATCAAGTGCTTCGAGGCCAACTACCCCGAATCTCTTGGGACTGTTCTGGTGCATCGTGCCCCCTGGGTCTTCCAAGGTTCGTTTCTAATGGCGGGAGGGGGAGAAGAAGAAGAAGAAATACGGGCGAAGTCGCAGCTGACACTGAGCAGGTATCTGGAAGATTATCAAGGGGTGGCTTGATCCGGTTGTGGCTGCCAAGGTCCACTTCACCAACAATGTCAAGGAGATGTCTGAGTTCATTGAGCCTAGCCGTATCCTCAAGGAGCTTGATGGCCAAGAGGAATGGGACTACAAGTATATTGAACCGATTGATGGAGAGAACGAAAAGATGAAGGATGTAGCGACACGGGACACTCTGGTGTCTGGGCGAGAGGATCTCATCCACGAGTACGAGGAGGCAACCTTGCAATGGATCAAGGAGGCCGGAACGGACAAGGGAGCTGCGATCAAAGCACAGCGCGATGAACTTGCCCGTAAGCTGAGAGACAACTACTGGAAGCTAGACCCTTACATCCGCGCCAAGTGCTTCCTGGACCGGACTGGCGTCATCCAGGAGGGAGGAGAGATCAACATGTACTCCAAGGGAGCTGCTGCTTCTCAGTCCGCCAACGGCACGCCCGCGGTCGATACCTCGGCCAACGATGTAGACTAGAATACATTCTCATAAGAGGCATTAGAATCATGATGGAGACGCACGCATGTCATGAGACCGGAGCGGGTTATGGGGCCATGGGCTGTTGAATTATAGGATCTGATACACAAACTACCGGGTTGAAGGCGGGGTTTTCGAATATACCATGGTTGGCTCTGTTTACATCTTGGACTTGACATCCTCGAAGAGGGCCTTGAGCTTGTCCATATCAGTCTGCTGCTGGGGCCAGCCGACGCCGAGACCCTCAGTCTCGTTGGGCTTAGGGATCTGGGGCTGAGGTTAGCGTGAGGATGTAAGATACCGGAGAAGAGGGTTGGCTACCATGTGGAAATGGACCTGTGACTTGTCAGCATCAGGAACAGCGATTGAAAAGTGGACCAAAGACTTACGTGGTCGACAAGCTGGTGGGCGATGCGGCCGTTGTTCTGGAGGATGTTGTAATCCGTCGCGCCAGTAGCGGCAATGAGCTTCTTCACCACAGGCTTGAGGCGTGTTAGTAGAACGAGACCGAAGAACTCGAGGCAGGACATACGAGAATCTCGCCGAGATGCTCGTCTGGAATGTCAGACAGCTTTGCGCCGTGGTGCTTGGGGATGACGAGCTGCGGGGATGATGTAAGTCAACGACGAATAAATGTGGATGTCGCGGGGACGAGGCGGCTTACTGCATGGCCACGGCTGAGGGGTTAATATCGAGGAAAGCCAGCGTCTTGTCGCTCTCGAAGAGCTTAAAACAAGGGATTTCACCTACGAATAGCCCCAGTTCAGCGACATTCTGTTTGGTTATGGGATTCCGAGAAGTCCTGTCATGTTGGAATGAGGGGGTGGATAGAAGCAAGACGAACCCTTGATGATCTTGCAAAAGATGCAAGATGCCAGGCTCGAAGTCATGGTTTCTGGTATATGATTCCGATATCACTTATCGGTACAGTACAGAGTAGTTCAAAGTGTTGCGCGATCGGCAGAAGAGAAAGAAGAACACAGATTGATCAAGTTGTGTAAAAGAAGGATTGACGGGGCACATGTAGTGGGCGGGGAATACGGAAGCTGAGGAAGCTTGTGTGGGTCCCGGCTGTGTGCAGAATGCGTGAAGGTACTTAAGAGGTAGAATGCATTCAAATTGTCGGAGTGGGACCTCCTATCGAACTCACCTCTTGCCTTTTACCAGATGTGACCGTTGGATGGCCCAACAGACTCCATTCCACCAATCTTTGGCACCCTCTCATCTGGAGCTTCCAGATTCGAACTTTTGACTTTTTGATTTTTGAGGGTTGCAATCGATCAGGAAGGGTTTGATTTTATACCCTCTAAAGTTTTTACGGCGCCCTTTGTTCGCATTACACTGTAAAATGCGAATAAAAAAGTGTGAAAACAGTCTGTTGCCATCTTGCTATGGTCGCGGGAGACGACACCGCGCAGCGCAGCGCGGCCTCCCTTACCTAATCACACCCTGGCTACAATTGTCGTCATACCCTCCATCCATTCTACTCTCCCCCGCCCTCTCTATTCCTGCGTCGGGTCCTTTTTTCCAAGCCACCCCACCCTTTCCACCTTGGGATGACTACCAAGTACTGAAGGCGGCTGGCTGGCTTGTAGTAAATCCCAAGCAAGGCTTTCGGTACCTGCAAGTAGGGCAGCCAGTCAATCCATCTTAACCCAAGTTGCGCGCCATCTATATCTTTCTTGAGTGACATTCCATCTCCTTACCGCAACATCTCTGTGGTAGCAACGCGCGCCTGGTTCCCCTTCCAATCTGCATTTATATTATCCGCCAGCCACAATGACTCGATACAAGAGCACTCCCCTCTACGGCGGCGCCCTAGTCGCAGACCTTCCTGAGAAGTTCGCCGACGTCAGGTTTGTTCCCCAAGCCCCTCCCCATGTCTGCAAAGCCTTGCTCCGGTCTCAAGCACAACATCCGCTGACAGTTGGTTCCCTCACTAAATAGCAAACTCCGCGAGGTCCCCGACAATCAGGAGGTCTGGATTGACTCGGATGGCTTCACTAGCATCATCTTTGACATCACGGAGCGCGTGGGCCCCGCAGGGAGCGGCCCCGAGATCGACGGCCGCGCCATGACGACGCACCTCGAGGAGCTCGTCGGCGAAGACATCGACACCGTAAAAGTGTGGAACACGACCGAGACATCCTTCTCGAGGCTCAGGTACGTGGCTTGTCATACCTACATGCCTTGTTTGCCCCTCCCACCCACGCATGGACCTCGCAACGCACGCTAGGGTACAGTCAAGAAGACCATGAAGAATTAGGAAAGAGAACACGACCGAGGCACAAGAGACTGACAGGCACGATGAACGACAGCCCAGACTTCCCCGCCTATACCCTTATCGCGACTCAGACCCCCTCGCCAAGCCTGGCTCCAAGTCCGGCTCGTCAGCTCCCGACTTCACGGCCATCATCCTGACGCTGCTCCGCCTTGAGAAGGAGTCGACTGATATCCTCATCACCATCAACGTGCCCCATATCAAAGGCGAGTACGACGAGGCCGACGTTGACCTCGAGCTCGGGAAGCAGGGCAAGCTCATCGGCGACGCCGTCGAGTATGCTGCCCGCATCTGGGAGACATTCAAGGTCAAGGACTGGACTCTGTTCCAGGAGGTTTAAGAATGGGACAGCAAGAGCGCCCGCTTGAGTTGCCATGTGCACGGGGCTTAGAGGAGAAAGGCTTCTGCATGGCGACACTGCGCGGGGACTGCGAGCGAATGAACGGGCGGGGTACATTTCCGTCCAACGTGGACAGGCGTTAGGTGCGGCTGGGACTCTTTTGCGCGAGGAAGATAGATTGAACTTGGATGGCATAAGGAATTGACGATGAAAGGCTACGCCGCCTCATAAAGAATATGGGATGCGTCGCTGATAACCCATCAATCGATGACGAATCAACCCATTGCAGCGAGAGCGAGGGGGGCCACATCCAACGCTCGACTTTCAACTCCTCCAACGTCTCTTTACAACAACAAGCCCTTGTGAATTACAATGTCAAGTCAACAAGACGAGAGCCAGCCTTGTTGACACTCGTCTCGGAAATCGACGCCTGATCCTCTGAGTCGGGAGTCGCCCGGCTGCTCCCGTCCCGTTTCGCCCATTTTTCCCCGATGATCCTCATCACCTCCTTCTGCGGGCTTTTGGGGTGCTCCTGCTTGACTATTCTCATCTGCTCCTTGAAAAATTGCTGGTATTCGGATGTCTTGCCTGTCGCCCTCGGTGTCGGCTTTGTCTGCTTCAACAGGGCCTTGCAGGAGCCACAGCGGTGGCGCTCAGGGTTGATACTCTTGGAGTGGCGCTTGTATTCGAGCCCGCACTCGGTGCACTCCCAGACGTACTTGTAGTCGATCTCATACGTGTGCTTCGTCGTGACATCAATGCCGCGGTCGCCGAAACGCTGCGAGCACTTGGCCGCCCAGGCCTTGAACTCCTTTCCGTGTGGGTTACCCGTGATGCCACTGACCATGAAGTTGGCCAGGTGGCAGAACTCGTGTGCGACGACGTTGAGGAGACGGTGCTCGTCATCGATGACTTTTTCTGCGAGCTCAATGGAGGCGTGATGGCGGTCCGTCATGGACTCTTCGGACCCGTCTGGCAGCTTGCTGCGGATCTTCTCCCGTCTCCAGTTGGCCCTGCCCGCCGTGGTGTTTAGCTTGGCCGACCAGTTGATCTTGATGCCCCCGGTAGACTCAGCCAGGGCCTGGAGCTTGCCTTGCGTGATGGCGTTGTCGAGTTCACGAAGGAAGTCCTGGGCCAGCTCGTGTTTTCTCTGCTCGAAAGCTTTCTTGGTCTCCTTCTGTTTAGCGCTCTCCCTCTTGTGCCCCTTTGGCTTGGCCGGACTCTTTGCCGGACTCTTTGCCGGACTCTTTTGCGCGGGGGGCAGGATCAGTTTCTTGGGGGAGTGTTCCTCGTTCCACTCGTCCACGAACTCCTGACTCCAAAACATGTCCATACTAGGCCTGTGTGGTGTTTTCGGGATGCCGGGGAGCTTCGTGGGAGATACCAAAGTTTTGACGGATGGCCTGGGCGGTGACATTGGCGGTAATGTTGGCGCAGCATCACCTGCGGCGCCTGCGGCGTGTTTCTGGGAATCCTCGCGTGTGCTGCAATATAGTGGTCAGCAATGTTCAGGAGACGATAAGCAGGTATATCTTACATATCCAACTGGCGAAGGGCCTTGGTCATATCATCGGTCAAATCAACAACGAGAGACCTGGGCCCCGCGACATCCTGCCCACTCCCCTTCCTTCTGTCCTGATCCTTCGTGGTGGACTGGTTTCGAGGCTTGCTGTTCCTTGCTGGCTTGGATGTTGGTAGGGTAGGCCTAGGTGCTTCGGGAGGGCCTTTTAGCATCAGATCTGTCTCCGGTTGGCGGCTGAGGCCTGGAATCGGTCGATGGTTTGTCAACGTCGGCATTTTACGCCCAGAGGTAACCATAACATCGTCCTCCTCGAACTCCGATTGCGAATCGCCAAAGAACTCGGAGATTTCGGCCTCGGTGATCTCTGTCTGCTCATTTGCGCTGTCCCCTGATTCGCCTTCTACCTCGTGCGATGGGACGTCTGCTGGCGTCGCATCTCGACTTCTGGAGCGCAGCTCGCGAACTCTCATATCAGAGACTTTCCTGGTCTTGACCGGAACATCATACAGGTTCTGCCCTTCATTCTTGTTCCCAAACGCCCCGAATGGCTTCAGTAAGGGGTTATCCGTTTTTACGCCGAGCTTACGGCGTCGTACCATCATCGATGGCCTAACACCAGAGTCTCCACGCGCCGAGGTATTCCAGCGAATGGCCTCTTCCTCGAGCTGTCTCGATGGAGAGACATCGTCATCATCTCTGTCCGTCGAATTCTGCGCTGGTGGCGGTGGTTGGCGAATTTGTTTACTTCTCTGGAAGACGACGTCCAGGTCAGGAAACTCATCTTCACTGGACGAGGCAAAGTCGACGTATCCGGTCATGGCGATGCACCTCGTGGCGGATACCGTTGTAGATACTGGTATGCGCATTAAGCTCGAAAGTGGCTCGTCTTCTCACGAATGTTTGGGCGGAGTTCACGCTAGTGTGCATGTCTGTATGCGTTGCGAGGGGCAACCGCTGGTAAGCCTGGTTTTCTCGAAGACTGCTCAATTGGGCCGACTAGCTACTGTGCAACACACAATCGCACGAGCTGTGGTTCTAGGGCACGTGATTCTCAACTGATTATGCATGTAGACATTCCATTCCAGTTGTACGTACGAACGCATTCACGAAGAGCAAAAGGGGGTTTTTATTCTTCTTCTCCCATTTCCTTGGTTTTCTTTTTCTCACTCCTCACGTTGTTATCCGTGGCCATCGAGCTTATGGTGGCTGCGAACTGCCCTCGCGTCAACTGAGTGGCGACGCTTTCAAATCACGGTTCGGACCAAGAGCAGGCCGCGTTCGAGGCTGTCGGGAATCCTTGACTGGCAGGCCCTGGGAACCCCTGCAAATTCGAAGCTTGATACATTTGATACCGCACAGCCCTGGTCCGGAAGCAATCCAGTGTTCCATGGTCGGAAGGATTACCGATGCTTCAAGTTTCGAAAAGACAGTGAAAAGGGCGGCATCTGAATCACTGATGGGCTAATGGAGGAGCAACGCTGGTTGCCTCATGTGAGGCGTGCTTTTGGGATGCAAAGCCCTTCAGACGATCGGCACGCGCGGAGATTGGCTCTGCCCCCAAAGGAGGCGGATGCACTAGGTAGGTCTATCTACCGTATACCGCGCAGCTGCTATACACACCTGCACAATACCTACGCGGGAGGGGGGGTGTTTGGACAGTGGCCAACAATAGTGTAGTGGCTCCACACAGTAACCCATCCCAATATTATGCCACTATCGAGGTGCAATCATATTCAAAGTAGGCCATAACCACCTAAAACATGCAATCTTAATGTTAGGCGTTTTTATATAGCCATAATACATAGACAGGGTTAAGTATACCTTTACGATAGGGCGTTATTTACTAGTATAGCGTTTAAGTAATTACCTATATAGGTAAGTATATAGTACTAGGCTATATATATAACGCGTAGGTTCTCTAAGCTTTTTATATAATTATAATTATATAAGCGTAGTAGCTATTAAGACTATAGTTACTTTAGTTTTTATGTATATATAGTAAAGTTAGTTATAGAGATAGATTAATAAAAGTATTTTCTATAAAATATATATCTCTTAGAAAGATTAATACTACGCTAATTAAATATATATATAATTAAGAGTTTTACTAATTAATTTAATACTACTAATTTTTAAGATTATAGTATATATTTAATATATATATATATTATTATTTTAGTATATCTATTACTATAATAAATATATTAGAATATTAAGCTTATTACTCTATTAAAGTAAGCTTTATAACCTTATAGGCGTATAACTTTAAGATAGTAAATTTTTTTTACTCTTAATTTTTAAGACTAATATATAGTTTAAGAAAAATATATATCTTTAAGAAAAGCTATATATATTAAAAAGTAAGAATATAAAAAAATATTATTATAGTATTAATATATTATTTTAATATACTAAAGAGAAATATCTATATTATACTAACTTTACTTACTACTATAGTAGTATAGTAAAATTATTATATATCTTAGAAAATATAGTTTTTAAATAGGCTATAGTAAAGAAAAAGACCTATTCTTAATTTAACTAAAATAATATACTAGCTAGTATTATTATCTAAGTTAAACTAACTATCTTAACCTTTTATAGAGGTAATATACTATTATATTATAGTCTTAGGGGATAATTAGATTTTAATATCTATATATATACTAACTAGATAATACTTAAATCTCTCTAATAATAGATTAACTACTAAAAAGCTAGAAATACCTATAGTAAAAGGGATCCCTCTAGATAGATATATCTACTTATAAAAAGTAATATATTTATATAGTATAAGAGTATTATAAAAGAATATTTTATCTAGGTATAAGAAGTAAATATATCTATATATATTATAAGAGTAATATACCTAAGGTTATAGAAATATAAATACTAGAATATATATTCTAGAGGTTAATAAAAGACTATATATTATAAATGTAAGTAATAGATTACATTAGATATACTTATAAAAGACTATATATTTTAAATGTATATAAAAGATTATAATCTACTATCCTAGCGTAGATAGAAAGTAAACGTATCTATATATATAAACTAAATTATAAGTATTAATATCCCCTTCTCTATATATATTTTACCTATATTAAAGAAAACTAAAAGAAGAATAGTTAGTAGGTATTATTACTAAAAGGATAATCTACTACTTATATTATAAGATTTTACTAAAAATACTTTTATATCTTAATATAAGTTATAGCTAATACACTAAGAGAAGTAAAATAATTATAAGTCTCTTTGTTATACTTAAGTTTACTATTATATTTAGCTAAGAATATTATTAGCTATTATCTTAACACCTAAAAGGTAATATATACCCCCTATAAACATTTACTATTAATATTTAGGTTAACTTACTATTAGTATTATATATAATAATACTACTTATGTTACCCTAAGAAAAGTTATTATTATCTCTTTTATTACCTATTAAGTTTACTATAGTAGCGCTATTACTTTTCTCTAAAGTATTTAATATAGCCTTCTTTATTACTTTAGATAACTTAGTAACCTACTTTTTAATAGCCTTATTAACACCTAAAGTTTTTACTATTATCTTAATATTACTATTACTACTAGTAAATACCTTCCTACCCTCTATTTTCTTTAGCGTAGTACCTTAACGCTTACTAGGTGTATAGCCCTTACGCTAGACTATATACTTAATTAGTAAAACTTTAAGGATATAGTCTTTTTCTTTAGCGCCCTTACTAATAGACGTATTAAAGCTAAGCTACATTACTATCTCTTACTACTCCTATATAATACTAACTTAGTATAGGTTCTCCTTATACTTAGTCTTATTATCCTTATCTTTATATTTATTATAAACCTAGATACTAAGTTAGTTTTATGCTACCTTAGGGAGGGTATCCTTGCTACTATATACATATATAGCCCTAAGATAGTATCTACAATAGATAACTCTAGGATAGGCTAGGCTAAGCGCCTTATAAAATACTTAGTAAAGAGAGTATTAAGACTTTAGCTTCTCTTTAGTAAGCTATACCTTTAGAGGCTATACTCCCTAGGTCTTAGATAATATAGCGTTAAACTAGTTAGTATCTATATTAAGAGATCCTATATAATTAATAGTTAGCTAAATATCTAGAGATATTATATAAGTAAGTATAATAGGCTTAGGTAAAATCCTCTTACTAAAATTATAGATAGTTAGTTAATAATAAAAGTAATATAAGGCGTAAATATTTATATCTAATAAAAATAGGGTTACACCTACCACTTAGGGGCTATAGGGCTAGATTATTTAGGGAAAGATAATATAGTAAATACTAAGAAAGTACTTATAGAGGTAGGTTTATCTTAGGCTAGAAGGAATATTTCTTAATATTTAAGGGATGCTTATATAGACTATAAAAAAACAAAGTATAGTAGACTATGCGTTTATTTAAAGCTTTACTAAATATAAGTATAAAGGTACTAAAGTTAAAGAGAGAGAAGTTAAGGGGAGAGAAGTTAAAGGGTAAAAAGTTAAAGAGTAAAAAGTTAAAGGGTAAAAAGTTACTACCTAAGATTTCTAAAATAGGAAGGATTAAATCTATATAACTTCTATTTATATATCTAATATAAGATATTTAGGTATAATACTACTAGATATATTATTATACTTAACTATAATATCTATAAAATATTAATAAAGTAGCTAACCTTAAAATATTTTTACTTAAAAGGGCTTTTAGGTTTAATATATAATTATAGTATTTATCTAATTACTAGTAAAGCTACTTACTCTAAAGCCTATTTACCTATAATAGTATCTAGGCTTAATTATAATTATAATATTTATTAAAGCGCCTAGTAAAACTAACTCTATATTAGGTTTACTAATAGGTTCCTCTTATAGAAAGTATATATTTTTTATCTACTATATATATAGTAAAGTTAATTAATAAACGTAAGTAACTATACTACTCTCCCTATATATTATCTTATAGGCGTTACACTTAGTAAAGGAGATTTTAGTATAGACTATAGGGGACTAAATAGTATACTCTAAATCTAAGATATATTACTAGTCTAATATAGCTAATATTAAAAAAAATAGTAAAAATATAAAAATATTTATTACTATCTTAGGTTAGTAGGCTATATAGGGTATTATATTTATTTACTATAAATAATAATAAGAGAGATAGATATCTATATTTATAAGAAAGTAGGATTATAGTATTACTTCTAACTATATAAAAGTTAGTATATTAATCCTATATTAAAATATTATTAAAGTATAAATATATATTTAGACTTTACCTTTAGGTTAAAATTATTAGCTAGCGTTAATAACTACTAAATAAGTAAATCTATAATATTATACCCTTAATTTATATATATACTTATTTACTCTATAAAGATTAAGTCTAGGATATAATATATAATAGATAGTACCTTTATATAATTAAAGATAGTAAAATTATATTAGAAGGTATATAAGAGTTTAGATACTAAAATTTAATAATTACTAAGGCTTTCTAATAGTAAAAGTATATCTATCTAATAAACTACTAATATAAAGGGTTCTCTATGTTAAAATATTATATTATAAATTTATTAGGGTATATATATATATAAACGCTATTAAAAGGTCTTATAAAGGTAAATACCTCTAGGTATAATATAAAGTTAAGTCTTAACCTAATATAATATAAGTAATAGTCTAATAAATATTATAAGACTACTAACTATTTTTACTATACGTTATAATATTACGCTTAGTATATAGGTCTTAAAAAATTAGTCTATTACTTATCTATATAGATATTTACTAAGTCCTATTATATATATAACGTTAGGTTATTATTATTTACCTATAATCTTAGTCTTATTAAAGTTATCCTCTAGGTTATTAGCACCTATATATAGGAAGAATTCTAAGCTAGGTATAAAAGTATTATTATTATTATTAATATCTTAAAACTCTTCTCTAGTCTTATTTTTTATTAGTAGAGTTATATGTATACACTCTATAATACCTTAGGGGTCTTTAATTTAGAGTTTCTTAAACTTCTATAATATATAAATAACGTTAAATTAGTAAAATATATATTACTATATATATACCTTTCTACCTATATTCTAGCTAAACCTAACTTTATTTATCTAGTTAAGATAATACTTTATAGCTAAACTAAGCTTAATATAGATAGCTATAATAGTATTAGTATATAAAGTACTATAACTATGTTAGGTATATAATATATATATATACTAAACGTATACTTTAGTAGTAAACTTTTTAATATTAATCTACTTATATAGGAAACTAAAGATTACCTTAAATACCTTAGTGTTCTATATAGACTAGAGATACTACTAAATCTAAGCGTTAAGTATTATCCTTGTAAACTATAGTATCTACTATTTAAGAGTCTATATATATATCTAGATAGGTAAAATTATTAGCTAGAGTACTTATATACTAGTATATTACTATAGACTAACCTTAAGCGCCTTTATTATATATAACTTCTAAGTATTAGTATTCTAACTAAAGCGCTTATAGGCTAAAGCATAAATCTATTTACTATCTAGACTAGTAAAGTTAGTAAAGTAAAAGGAAATAATTAAGTCTATTAAATACTTACCTAAGGTAATTAGGAATCCCTTCCTTATATTAAGCTTAAAAGCTTTAAAATATAGCTTAAGTTTAGCTAACTACTCTTTATATATTTTTATTATATATTATTATTTTCCCTTTAATAAGCCTATAACCCTATTTATAAATCTAGGCTATAAAAGTTAGCCCTACTATTAGTAGTATATAGACAAGATATAGAGAGGAAAGGGTATAGACTTATAAGTGTAAGCTTAAGCTAAAATAAAAGGTTATTACTCCTAAGTAAATTAAGATTAAGATAATTATTATTATTAGGAGTAGTAGGCTCTTCTACTATGTTACTAACTAAGCTTAGGACCTAAGAGTAGTATGTTAGGAGGACTAAGGCGTTAATAGAGTAGGCGCTACTAGAGGGAGAGAGAGGGTAAGCGTTAAGAGAGAGAAAGTAAGCGTTAAGAGAGAGAGGGTAAGAGTTAAGAGAGAGAAGGTAAGAGTTAAGAGAATAAGAGAGTATACTTAATACTAAAAAGAATAAGGGGTTTAAAAGGTTAAAGGTTAGAGGTTAAGGTAAAAGGTTAAAGTTAAATTAGAAAGTATAAGTATATAGGGTCTATACTATAGTAATAGTCTAAGAGAAGAGGCGTAGGGTACCTAATAGTAAGTATAGTCTACTTACTAACCTTTTTATAAAAATAAATAGCCTAATACTAAGGTTAATTCTATATATATTTATAATAGCTATAAATTTATAATATTAGGTCTAGGTAGCTATATAGTTTACTAAGATTATATTATACTATAATACTAATAGAATAAGTATACTTTATACCCTATCCTATAAGTACTAGATTTCTAGGACTATAGGCTCCCTAATAATCTACTATATCTAAGTTTTAAAGTCTAATAGGGTTTAGCTAGAGTTAATATTATAAGGAATTAAGATATTAATAACTAGTTAAATAGTAGTAATAGATCTAGGCTAGATAAAGAGGCTAATATAGAAGCTCTTAAAGGAATAAATATAGACGCCTATAATAACCCTAACGTTAGTAAAATAGAGATAACTACCTTAGATATAATCTAGGCTATCTTTAACTAGGTTATTAGTAATACTAATAATTAAGATTTACCTAATAATAAAATTTTACTAACGTAAAGGTAAAATATTTTAATATTACCTAATAGATAAGCTAATAACGTAACTTTAGACTTTATAGTAGTCTTAGTTAATAATAACTTAGATAATAACTTAGGTAATAAAGATAGTAATAAGGGGGATATACCCCTACACTAGGATAGTATTAATAGTAGTATATAATTATATCTTCTCCTAGAGGACCTTATAGAAGAAGTTATATACTAAGTTAAGCCCCTTACCTCCTTATTAACTACTTAGAAATATACTACTTAGCTTATAAAGTTTAATTTATTTTATAAAGCGTAAGCCTTATTTTATAAGATACTATAGACCTTGCTAGTTAAAGAGTTAATTATACTACCTAAGGAAAAAGATTACCTTTTATATAACCTTAAGTTATAGCTACTACTATATACCTTATAAAAGAAGGTAGTAAACTTAAACCCTACTAAACTTCTATTAAGGTTATCCTACACTAAAGATATACTTTCTTTTAACTTAAAGAGTATATTATAGATAATAATAGACTTACTCTCTTTATATAATATAGTTTACTAAGGTATAGTATAATAGAATCCCTAAGGCGTTAAGCTCTAAGAGATAAGGGTATAGGGGGAATCTCTTTATATAATATCTAGTAAATACTACTACTATCCTAATAGCTTACTAGTCTTCCCCTTAGATTTTATCTTTTACTTCTATAAGGAGGATTACTATATTAGCTATAACGTAGACCTTTACTATATAGGGAGGATAACCTAGTGTAGATTAAATAAGCCTTTAATATATACTAATATTATCTTTATTAAACTAATATATTTACTAGTAGCTTTACCTAAAGAGTTTAAAGAGGAATCCTAGACACTACTAGCTTTTACCCTAAGCTATAAATTATAAAAGGAGCTCTTTCTATCTAAACATTATAAGATTAAACTACCTATAATATATCTCCTAGAAAGGTTTAAGTTATTCTTATTCTATTTATTTAACCTAAAGTAGGCTAGCTTATTTAATCCTATAACGTAGTTATAGTATATTATCTAGTATATTATTAATAGTAAAGTATATAGTAAAACCTTATAGTTTTAGCCTTTAATAATCTTAAATTTATACTATAGTAAGCTTAAGCTATAAACTTTTAGTTATAAATAATTTATAAAATACTTTAATAATAAAGATATAATCTTTTTACCTTATAAACTATTTTATAATATATTTAGGCTATATTAGAATATATACTATTTAATTCTTAGATTTTATAGACTCCTAGCCTTCTTCTTAGACTATATTAATATAAGGAGATTTAGTATATTACTAATTATATTAGTACCTTTTAGTTTAGAATATACTAATATTTTAGGGAGTCTAATATAGCTTATAGAACTTAACTAAGGCTATTCTTTTACTATCTAAGGGTAATAGAGACTTATTTATATATTTCCTCTTTACTTTATTAGTAATATAGTTTAGTAGTAAAAACTATCTAGCTATCTTAGCTATTAAGCTAATAGCCTATATTATAAATACCTTATACCTAAGCATAAGAGGGATAATATTAATTTTAACGTTAAGTAAAGTAGATAGTACTACTATTATATAAAAAGGATATATAAAACTACTAATAATATACTATAGGTTACTTTATAATAAAAAGCCCTTAAAGAGTCTAGCTTTATAGAGGATAGAAGTATAATACTAACTATTAAGTATTTTACTTTAGCGCTTAACCTATACTATACTTATCTATTAGACTCTATATATTTTAAGCTTATATCCCTAGTAAAAAACACACAAAGGGTACTTCTAAACTATACCTTACTATTAGTATACTACTAGGCTTATTTAGAAAAATTTTAAAGTTTACTTTTACCTCTTACCTTTAAGTAAATTTAATCCCCTCTTACTTATCTTAAATTATAGTATATTATAGAGGCTAAAATAGCTTTTATAATTATTCTTATTATCTTATAATACTAGTTATATCCTAAATATATATATCTAAATTTTACTAAGGCTATTATTTAAGAGGTACTAAAGTTTTTTCTTAACTTATATAACCTAAGTATCCTTAATACTATAGACCTTATTATTAGCTACTTTTAGAATATTACTAAGTTAAATATACTTATCTATAGTTACTAACCCCTAGATCTTAAGAAGTCTAAGTTTATAGATATTATTTATAAAGGCTATAAATCTCTCTAACTCCTATTTAAGTTAGCTTCTATGTAGATCTAAATCTAATTAGCTATAAATAAAGCGTGTAGGAGTATAGCTACTTCTAGATAAGGACTAAGGTGTAATTAATAAGCTTATAAGTTCCCTTTCTATAAGTATATAGATAAGTTAACATTAACCTTAGGGTAATAGAAGTATTAAGAAGTAGTAATATACCTAATAACTTAAGTAACTTAAGTTAGGTCTCTAAGATATTAAATTTTACCCTACTAAATAAGGAAGACATTAACCCTAAGGTATATAAGAAAAATAATAAGTTACTTACTTAGTTAAAGATAAAGAGGCTACTAAATATCTACGTTAGCCTCTATCTATAGGAACTTAAGCGTACATATAGTATATACTACTAAGTTTTTACCCTTCTTAGAGAAGATAAATATTAATATAGTCTTATATATTAGTCTAGATAATAACACTATACTAATAAGATATCTTAAGGAGTATAAGCTAGATATTACTAAGATAAATTATTATAATACTACTATAACGTTAATTAAAAGAGAACACTTATAGAAGGTAGTATTCTTTAGTATAACTAGATCTTATTAGATAACCTACCCTAATATACATAAGATATTTATCTAACTAAAGTATAATTACCTAAAATTAACTATAAGAATTAAAAGTAAACTCTAAATTAGAGCTTTTAAAGACAAGGAGGAAGCTATAAAGGACTAGCTAATATAGTTCTAGATTAAACCTAACACTAACTATTATAATCTACGTTTACTTAAACTTATTAAATAGTCTATTATAGCTAGTAAATAAAACTATCTACTTTATATTCTCTTAATAAGTAATAATAAGGAAAGTACTTTCCTTTTACTACTATGTAAGGCCTATAATAAGGATTATAATATACTATATATCTTAATATTACATTAAGGTAGCCTTAAATAGAGTATAAGTATATCTTTTACTATAAGGTTAGTTAACTCTCTATTACCTAGCTATAATACTTACTTTTTATTTATTTAGTAATAAGAAATATATATATTTTAATATTAGAAACTTTACCTAGGTTTATTAGAGAGAACTTATCTAGATTAATAGGATCTTTATTTACTATTTTTCTATTAAGTATTATGTCTTTATTATTATTACTATTACTAATAATTTTACCTAAGATATAGACTTTAATAATATCTTAGACTACCTAATCTATATACTAGGTTACTTAAGATATATAGTTAGCCTCCTATTAATACTACCTAATAGGGAATAGATTATTAAGCGTTATAATAACTTATTACTATACCTACTATATAATATATTTATAGTATAAGGCTATATAAGCCTAGTAACGTTTTATAGGCCCTATTTAGAACTCTAAGTTAAAGGAAAATAGATATAGGGGACTATAGTTTTTATAAGACTAGCTATATAGATAGATAGGTAGATTTTAATAGCTACTAAGATATATTTTATATAAAGATTTTTACTATGTTTATATAATATCTTTAAGGTTATACTTATATTACGTTTATTTATAATATTTAATATAGGATAAGAGATATATTATTCTATAGCGTCTATAGAATTAGATTTTTTACTATAAAATATATAATACCCTAAGAATCCTATATTTACTTATAAGTTTTATAGGAATATATATATAATATATTATATCTAAGTATTATAATAAGTTAATTATAGTTTTACTACCTATAGGAGTATTAATATTATATATAGATAAATAAGTATAATAAAATAGGTATATAATTATTATTTACTATAGTATATATAATCTAAACTATTCTATAAATAGAAATCCTAACTCTAATAGACTATTTTACTAAAATTATTAGAGAGTTATCTTAAATTATTAGTTAGGATTATAATACCTCTAATAGTAGTTATATATAATAGTTATATATATATATAGTAATTAATATAGGGGGGATTACCTAACACTACCTTCTATTAGTAGTAAAATATAGCGCTAAGCGTGCTATTTATAGGTATAACACGTAATTAAACTTAAATATCCCCTAACCTACCTATAATTCTCCTACTTTTAATAATAACTATCTATTACTACTATCTTTAAGCTACTATTAATCTATTACTAGCGATATATTATTTTACTCTAAGCTAGTAACTATCTATTGCTTTTATTAAATATACTAGGAATATCTATTTTAATATTATCTATATACTATATCTTATAATATTTCTTACGCTATTTCTTATACTTAAGGGTATCCTCTATTGTTACACTAGTATATTAATAATATCCCCTCTATAGAAGTAGAAGTAATTTTTACTAAGAAAGATATATATTAATTATCTAAGTAGATACTACCTTTACTAAATTTAGAGATACTATCTAAATAGATATTATTTTTATTATCTATATAATATTAGGAAAGTTCTTCTAAGATTAATAACTTTAATAGGATACTAATATATAGGTATACTATCTTAATCTTAGCTTTTACTATTTAAATAAGCTTATCTTATCTTATTAAATAATTTAGTAGCTATATCTTTTTATATTTAAATATTATAGCTTCTATCTTCTATAATTTAGTATTTCTTTTTATCTTTAATAACTATAAAATTTATTTTTTACCTATTACCTTATCCCTTTACTATTTTATAGCTTAAATTAAATATCTCTTATATATAGAGTATAACTACTATCTCCTCCTTATATATCTTTAAGGTAATATATCCCTAGTATAGGATATTAACTTATTACGCTAATATTCTATAATAGTTATACTTTAAATAGGCTAATTTTACTAAAAGACTTTTAGCCTCTAAACTATCTATTAAGGGTATACCTTTTTAATATATACCTAGTATAGGTAGTATATAAAGTCCCTAATCTATTTTAAATCTAATATTAACTTATTATTATATAAAGCCTATCTACCTTATACTTCTACGCCTAACTTTTACACCTAATATTTATATTATATTTTACTCCTAATTTTATTAGCCTAACCTTATAATAGGCTAGTTTATAATATAACTTAGAGATATTAGCTACTTCTATTATATTTAGACACTAGTATATAATATATATACTACTACTAGTCTTATATAATCCTACTAATATATAGTAAGTCTAGTCTTCTCTCTAATGTCTCTTTTACCTATATATAATAACTATCCTAGCTAGGATAATTAGACCTCTATGTCTCTTAAAGATTAAGGCGTAAGGAGTATAGCGTAAGGCGTAAGGTAGATAGCGTAAAGTAAGAGATAGATAGCGTAAGGTAAGAGGTAAATAGCGTAAGGGAAGCTAAAAGTAGACTATATTAATAAAATTATTTCCTTTAATTATATTAAATATATATTTTAAGGCTATTATAAACTTATTATTAACTACTTATTTAATTAATTTAGTCTACTAGGTAAATAATATATTTATTTTTATATATTATAATATTAAGACTTACTACTATAACTAGCTTTAACTTAGCTCTACTTTAATTACTATCTTTAGTATACCTCCCTAGCTATATTTAGTAGTACTTACTAGGAGTTAGTAAAAACACTATAACTAGTAAGATAATAGTAAAACTACTATAAGATAGCTACTTATATTACTAGTAAAATTTTAGTCTAGTTAATAGTATTTAAGAGTATTATAAAATAAATATTAATAAAGATAGATAGTTATCTATAAAGATAAATAATTATATAAATTCTTATTTAACTATTTTTTACTAGGTGGGGTGTTATTTAAGGTTATTATTAGGGTAAGACTATTATACTATTAAAGTCTTATATTTAATATAGATAGGCTTACCTATATAAAACTATATATTTACCTAGATAGTATAACTAAAAAGGTAATATAAACGCTTATATTAATATTTCTATATTTATTAGTTAAATATATACACTATATAATTAACTATAATAGTGAAACTATTAATTTTATACTATCTATAGTGCTTATCTTACTAGATACACACTATAACACATATAACCTTATAATTATCCCTATTATTATAAGAGAGCTAACTAACGACTAGTATAATATATATAGTACATAAAATCTTGGCTAGATACTAACTAGTCGCGTCACCCTAGATACATAATGATGCGCCACTGTCCAAACCCCCCCCAAACCCGGGTAGGTAGGTAGGGAACTTGATGATTATCTAGTACATTGTAGATACACGGGTAGGTAGGAGGCTCGGTAGTACGTAGTCAAGTAGTGTACTTCGTACGGAGTAGGAAGCGCGCATTGGAGACACACAGCCCCAAGGAGGTGCTGGAAATGAGACCCGCACCCACCAATTGAACATGCCCTCACGGGCTGATTTGCAGTGAACTGGCTGGGATCTGATCAATGCCCCCCCGTGCAAATCTATACGGCAAACCGTTTAGCGATACCTAGCGAGCGGGGATACTGCCGGTCTGAGATTGGCAAAACGAAGGCAGCACGGCCCAGTTCAAGAAGACGGCACGCGGCATCTGGTGCTATTGTGTCCGAGAACCTTGAAACGAGTGTCCTCTCTGTTTCTGCCAACGGTGGTCGGTGCTATCCAAGACAAAACATGACTAGATCTGACATGACACAACCTCCCAAGACTGAGAAGATGGAAATAATGTGTTGTTTCTGTTCCTGTTCTGGGCCGGGCTGGAACAAGGGGAAAACGCGTACGGATACCGTTCTGGGCGTTGGCGGCAAGAGGGTCATGTGTCGAAACGAGTCCAAAGGAAACGAACGGCTCTCGAGCCGTTGTCTGTTGAGCCACAGAAAGAAGCCACTGGCCGGCGCTGTAGGTACCTACGAATACTCGCTAGGCATTAGTTATCATTATAGCTTACCTACCAACCACAAGCATCATTGGAAACGCGGCCCTCTGGGTTTGGCCCCAAGGATCGCCGGCTTGTCGCCTAGCATGACTCTGGTCTTCTTGTTCTTCTGCTGCTGCTGCTGCCGCCGCCGCCGCTGCCTTGTCTATCCCCTTTGTTTCTTTCTTCCTTTTTGTTCTACTGAGCGAGGTTGAAATACGTACCGAAATATTGACTTACGGGAGAAATGAGACTTGTTGGAACTTGGGTCGCGTCAAGAGGAGCATATGATGTCAGGCCGCCTTACCGCACGGCAATGGTGGGGGTCTATCGTGGAATGACTGTCCGGTCCGTATGCAAATTTCAAGGTGAAAATACTTTGTACGTCACTACGAACGGCAACGAGTGCTACATACCTAGGTAGTGAGCTACATATCACCGGGGCAGGGCACTCCCCAGCCATCAGAAAAAACGACCCATGGCGGCCGGCTGGACAGATGCAGGTAGAAGTCCGCAGGCTGATGGAGATTGTTGCATACATGCCTAGGGTAGGTAGCAGGTATCTGCTCACAGCGGCCTGGCAGATTCAATGCAAGGCATCTTAAGATGAGTGTCATCCAATCCTTCCATGTTCTCGGTGGGTTGTACAAGTACCTACGGATATGTACCTAGACAAGAGTACGTCGTACCTACTGTGCCTGCTTGCCTGCCTACCTACGGAGTACGGATACGTAGTTAGTATCTAGGTAGGTACCGCCCCGCCCCCCTTTCCCATCCCAGTGGGTAGAAGGACGTGTGGATGATGGCATCATCGTCGACCACCGCCGGGGCTTGGGCGGGTGGACGGTAGCGCCAGTCAGAAAAGAAATGACCGATACGGCGACACTAAACCAGCGGGTGCTTCCTGACTCTGACCTCTGATTGACTCGTCCCAGGCCGGTACCTGCATCCGACAAGACAACGCATCCACCACATCGCTTCAGTCTTCACAGTGTTTATCACTAGCGTCTTAACTGGCTGCTGCCGCCTTGATAGTGCACTACGAATACCGTAACGATTACATTCCCTGCTTTTCTCTTGGTCTTTTCTTAGCTCCAACCTCCCCACCCGCCGCCCCTCTCTTTGCCCCAAACAGACGGGAACTTCTCGAAACCTCCGGAGGCCCCCATTCGGCGTTCTGTGGGCAGGCGAGTCGTTGAACGGGTTGCTGGTACTGATAAGCTTCGATGGCCGATGGCAGGTGGCAGCGTGTCCCTGTAGTGCCAGCACTTGACCAAGGCATGTCTGCATGCCCCGCTTCTCCCTCCCTAGGTAGGTACCTAGCGTGGCGCAGCCGACCTATTGCCATGTACTGTACTGCTAGCGAAAGCTTCTACACGTACCTCCCTAGGTACTTGGCACCATTGGATGGAGCGATCTGAAAATAGGTAAACTGTGGACCAGCCCAGCGAGACAAGCGATGGCATCCAGAGTGGAAATCGAACTTTGCGCATCGATTCCATCGGGATAGCAACATCGACAAGTTGATCCATGGGCTTCACCCGAGACTGTCGTCACATGATTACTGTCAACAAGACAGAGAGGCAAGCAACAAGCGCCAAAGCACCGGGCATCGTGATGGTAAACCACCATTACTTCGTACATATGTTGCGTGAAGCAGAGCAGTGGCACAAGACCGCAAACAAACTGAAACCAACCCTTCGGCAAGTCCCATACGTAGCACCTACTCATCATGGGTGACCACTGACTGGCGTGGCATTGTTTGGTCCAACTGGCTGAGTGCGGGTAGAATGACGGCCCCCTTTTGGTCGGTTGACGGTCTCTAACTACATACAGTAAAACTAACCATATTAGGCAAGCACCGCCACCGCCACAGCCCCTACGCCTCAAAAACCAAAAATACCATAATCCGTCACGCGAACTTAACCCACGCGAACCCTGACCTGAACCCTAACTAACTAACCTGTATCTATTAGAATTTCTCTTTATCTACTACTCTCTTAAAAGGTATAGGTTAGTTGGTTAGGGTTTGGGTTAGGATTTGGGTTAGGATTCGCGTGGGTTAAGTTCGCGTGACGGATTATGGTATTTCCGGCCGGGCTGCAGTGTGCTTCCAAAAATGGTTAGAGACCGTCAACCGACCAAAAGGGGGCCGTCATTCTACCCGCACTCAACTGGCTATACTCCATTACTGACAGTGCCCTCGCAGTGGTGGACACGCCCATCCCGAGTGTCGGCAACACAGTCGGCAACACGCCGCACCCGCGTGCACACAAGATACAGCTTTTGTTTGTATCTGGTGATACGGATGCATGATGGATAGTAGAGAAAGCCAGAGACCAGGCACACCACGTATTGCATGCGGGGCAACTTGGCCGCTAACTTACACGAGCTGCAGCAGCCGCCGCCGCCGTAGCACTTGTACATCAACTTCGCGCCCGTATACCTACCTACCTACTCTTGGCCCTCTGCCACACCACTGGGGAAGGAAGACGCGCTTTCGCCGTGCCGACACATCCTTGATTGTGACTGGGCTGGCCATCCCGTAGCGTACCTACCAGAATCCACGATTAATCCCGTCAAGGGGGTCAAAGTGTGCTGCTGAGCCTCCTCCATTACCCATATGTCCCTGCTTGCGATGGTGGATTTTATCCGAGGGTCAAAACGTGCAAGAGCCAACTCAATTCCATGCAATTGATGACGCTGGGTGGTTTTCCCTGGCTGACTGGTGTTGAACATGTTAGGGAATCAGACGGAATAGGGCGCGGTATGCAGCTGTTGTTGCAGTGCATGCAGTGCCTTGAGATGAAAGCCGGCAGACCCACGGCCATATGTGAAAGTCCGTGTCGCCTCAAGCTCGTGTCTCTGTCTGCTTTCTACGATGTATTCGTACTACATCGTACTTGTAGGTAGGGAGTGACCTCCATGGTTGGGGCTGGATGAGGATGAGGATGACGACGACGACGACGACGACGACGGAACTCGGCAGGGATAGGGAACCATTTGTGCTTAATTGCTTCTTATAGTGTATCCGTATATTCGCAGTACCGTTGTACATAGTCGGTCGCGGCGCCTAGTGATTGTCGCCCGTACTTTCGCCAGGGGGGGGCGATGACGGATGGATGGAGAGAATAAGGAACAGGACAACAATTAATCAAAACGGCCGTCGGCACAACGAGTGCGCTGCCGCCACACCGCCAGCATTTCGCTCCTGCCACAGTGACTGAGACGGCAATCGCAACGGCCCGAGAGGGAGGGAGGGCGGCTGGCTACTACCTATTTGTATTTGTACTATGAGAGGTACCTAGGTAGGTGCGGTTCACCTACGGATATTTTGCAGGTATCTGCCTAGGTAGACAGCGTGGAGTATAGCTCCATATAAGGATTAGCTCTCATTGGCCAATGCTATGCTGGGTATGCGGCAGAATCTCGAAGTACCCGAGGAAGTACGGATACAGCCAAAGATATTCGTGCCTAACATCATGGGCATCTACTGTTATACGGTGTATGAAACTGCAGTATCCGACCTACGTAGATGACTGCCTACCTACCTAGGTAGTAGTAGATATCTGCAGTACCTGCCTAATTATGGCTGTAGGTATCTACCTGTAGGTAGCGAGGCGCTGCTGGTGCAGGCTACAGCTGCATCTTCTCATGCACAGACGGGACGGAGTGGTGTACGTGCCCTGGGACCTAGATACCTATCTACTTTTATAGGTAGGTGCCTACACAGGTACCTAGCTGATGTACATCGTACCTTCAAACCAAGGATCAATGGCCAAACACCAGACGCTCCCGCGACGAGACGAACCCTCGCCATCACCGGTCCATCACCTTGGCCGGTTCCCGCTTGCCGTGTCGCCCTCGACTGGACTGTCGGGGGTTTCTGAATTGAAGGCTGTTTGAAGAAGGCTCAGAGATGGCACCAAATGACCCTGGCCCACCAAGTACCGGAACGCTCGGTCTTGCTCTCGAGTGTAGTACGAAGTACATCGTACTTGTAGAATCCTGGAATGCCAGCCACCCTGGGCGGGTTGCCGCCCCCTTTCGTTCTCTGCCCGCTCCTTTGACTGAGACGTTTGTCATCAACCAATGGAAAAGGAATACGGATACCTACACGGGAGACGCCATACCTCGCCAACCCAGAAGACCAAAGTACCTATGCTAATCGCTAGGTAGGTAGGTGTGTTACATACCTAGGTAGTAATGTGCACTACGTACTACCTGTAGTGGCATCCGTACACCATTCGTATATATGTGCTGCGAAAACGGAAAGAACAACGGCCCTTGGAGAGTTGGGAATGCTGCGAGAAGGTGGCGGCGGCCAGTTAGTCCGTCAGCCAGGCAAGGGTACCGAGCACAGTACGCGCATAATCGCTTCCTTGATCCATCACCGCGGCGACGAGTCCGGGAAAACGCACGATTGGAAACTGATCCCCCGGCGCTGCAACGAAACGAATCCAAGGCATCCTGACCCGAGCTAAGCGGGGCCGGTGAGAGACGAAATCTGTTGTGTAGGTACATCGTACATACCTACGGATACTACGTATTCAGCGAATGTTTGTGTGTCGTGTGTCTCGGCGAGTGCACCTACGTAGTAGAGACAGAGAGCACTGTCATGAGACCGACCGAGTCAGATGCTGAGATGATGGGAGGGGGTTGATCAGGACAACGGACAGTGATGATAGATGGCATTGGTATAAATAAATGCCAGAAGCCAATTGAGCTAAAGGTCAAGATCACCGCAGGTTGTGGACTGGCACGTTGGTTGGGTTGGACGGCCCCAGAGACATGGCTGAGAATGAAAGTTGATAATTGTGAGCGGGTTTGGCTGTGATGAATCCTTTCTTCCAAGGCCTAGCCTGGCCTAGCCTGGTCTGACAGCAACTGTCATGCCCCTGTCGAGTGTCTTGGAATGCCTACACCTTTCCAAGGAGGTTGCGCGCTGGTGATGAGAGACCGAGTACGTACACAGTGTCTGAGTGTGCATGTACCTGCCTGGCTAGGTACCTATATCTATCTAGGTAGGTCGGTAGGTATCTAGGTAGAGTACTGTATTCAGCCATCCCACTCGTTTTCCGCCCACAGACATGACCGCGGCTCCTTGCCCAAACGGGACTGTCTGTTCTTCATCTGACCAGTCAACAAGCGGGAATGCATGTGGCACAGCCACGTCTGCCCCCAGGCCCCAGGAAGAGGAGATTTAAAAAGGTAAAAAGATGAAAAGAAAAGAACCCCCCCCCTTCAACCTCCAGACGTGTTCCATTCGTACCCGGTCACTTCCTTGGATGAAGTGAGATCGGCCCTGGGCGATAGGTGGTCCACACCTCTCCCCCCTCGGTAGTGCATCCAGCTCCCGCTGTGCTTGCTGTGCTACTGTTGGGTCTTACTAGTGTCGTGCGCCTATATCCGTACCTGTTTTGAATCTCCTGTCTGGTGCATGCCTAGTGAAGGCCTGATTGCCTGGTCAATGTCTCCTATCCCCCCTTTCTTTCGTTGCTTTCCTTGGGGGTATCGCCTCGATCGATACCTACCTAGAAGAACACTGTCCGATCGGTCACCAAAGAAGAAAAGAAAAAGGAAGTGACAGGAAAGGAAGGCAAGAGACGGGGAGAAAACGGGGGGGAGGAGACAACCAGGCATTGATTCTTGATTAATCTATCCCTCTCTTTTCCCGGTTTGCAACCGTGTGGGCTCCAACTTGGGTATCTGCTGTCCCAGCACACCAGCCTCTCTCCCACCCCCCCCCCCTTTTCATCAGCGACAAGCCAGCAATTCAATCCAATCCAATCCACGTCTCGTCCGCCCCTCCCGTTGCAGGCAGTTGCTTCTGCTCTGCCCTTACTCGCCCCGTATCCCTTAATCGCCTTGCCCCCCTCCCCCCTTTTCTTTTTCTTTATTTCTTTTATGCAGTACACGGTATACCTATGGATAGAGTCCCAACCTATCCGTACTGTGGCGTGAGTGCTTGCTTGCCTGTGTAAAGGTACCGACAGGCCTTAGCTCATCCCCTTCCCCGTAGCATCGCTACTGTGCGCCCATATCTTGGCTCCCGACCTTACCTACCTGTCTACTTCACCGGTTTTTTCCCCTTTTTACTTCCTCCCACACACAACAACCGGTTCGTACCTTCCTTCTACTATCCGCGTCCCGTCATCCCTTTCCCCTTCCTCCTCCTCCTACCTACCTACCTTTCTTTTTTTTTTATCTTAATTCACCACATTCGTTTGCGAGATCGATCAACCCAGGCAGTCGCGAAACTAAAACACCAAGAATACAACATCTCCCCCCCGTGCCAATCCGCGTCGCCTTCTTCGGGGAGTTCAGCTCTTTCGAATCACTGCAAAGGTGACGAGTGCTTTGCTTCCTGGAGCAACGCAGCGCACCTTGCATTCGAGCACCCTCTTCCACAACCTCGTCGATTTGGCTCCAAACTAGACAGGACAATCAAAGAGCCGACGACGCCAGTCGCTTTGTTTTGCTCTCGCTACCCTGTTCCTTGAGATCAGAAACACCCACCGAGCCACGAGACGACTTTCAACTCGACGACCCAAATTACTGTCGCTATCTGCTCTCGTTGTGCCGGCCACATCAGCTTGGGCTCCTCATATTAGCCATCTCTCACTGCCCCCCTCCTCGACCCTCATCTCCTGCATTCTGCCTGATGACTTTTGGACGGTTAGTTACACATCTACCCTAGACTTGCAGATGACTTGCCCAATCCAAGCGCCGCTCGAAATCAATATTCCTGCCTACATGCTGACATGATTTCTCAGATAATTTTTCACCAAAATGTCGGGATACCCAGCTGGTGGTGCTGGTGGCGGTGGCCACCAGGATTACGATGACGGCTACGGCCAGCACGGCCGCGGTCAGGGAAACGGTACTCAACAGACGGATTCCTACTATCAAGATGACCAGCAATACTACGATCAGAACGGTTACGACTCTCACGGCCACCCTCAACAGGGCGGCGATGGCTACTACGACGAGTCGTACGTGGTGCCCCCCCCCCCCCCCCCCCCAATAAATACAACCTACCATTGCTGACCAGCCTCTGCACTCTAGTGGCTACTACAACGCCGACCCAAACAATGCTTACCATCAGGACGGCGGCTACTATGATAACAACGAGCAGTACCAGGATGAGTACTACAACGGCAACAATGGGAATGGCTATTACGACCAGGACTACAACCAGGGCTATGCTGGCGCACCTCGCCGACAAGGTTCCGAGGAGGATTCCGAGACGTTCAGCGATTTCACCATGAGATCCGACATGGCCAGAGCTACCGATATGGACTACTACGGCCGTGGCGATGAGCGTTATAACAGCTACGACCAGGGTGGTGCTCGCGGTTTCAGGCCTCCTTCTTCTCAGATCTCGTACGGCGGTAACCGCTCTTCCGGTGCCTCGACACCCAACTACGGCATGGACTACGCCAACATGATGTCGGCTGCCTCGCGGGAGCCGTATCCTGCGTGGACCTCTGATGCCCAGATTCCTCTGTCCAAGGAGGAGATTGAGGACATCTTCCTTGACTTGTGCGCGAAGTTCGGTTTCCAGCGTGACAGCATGCGCAACATGTACGACCACCTGATGATCTTGCTGGATTCGAGGGCCTCGCGTATGACCCCTAATCAGGCCCTGCTGTCTCTCCATGCCGATTACATTGGTGGCGACAACGCCAACTACCGCAAGTGGTACTTTGCCGCGCATCTGGACTTGGATGACGCCGTCGGATTTGCCAATATGAAGGGCAAAGGTCTGCGACGCAAGGCCAAGAACAAGAAGAAGAAGAAGGGCGAAGCCGACAACGAGGCCGACGCGCTTGAGGATCTTGAAGGCGACAACAGTCTCGAGGCTGCTGAATACCGCTGGAAGACTCGCATGAATCGCATGTCTCAGCATGATCGTGTCCGCCAGCTCGCTCTCTTCCTTCTCTGCTGGGGTGAGGCCAATCAGGTTCGCTTCATGCCGGAGTGCTTGTGCTTCATCTTCAAATGCGCCGACGACTACCTCAACTCCCCTGCTTGCCAGAACATGGTTGAGCCTGTTGAAGAGTTCACTTTCCTCAACAATGTCATTACCCCGATTTACCAGTTCTGCAGAGATCAGGGTTACGAAATCTCAGACGGTGTCTATGTTCGCCGGGAACGCGACCACGACAAGGTCATCGGTTACGACGACTGCAACCAGCTCTTCTGGTACCCCGAAGGAATCGAGAAGATTGTCCTTGAGGATAAGTCCAAGTTGGTTGACGTCCCTCCCGCCGAGCGCTACCTCAAATTCAAAGACATCAACTGGAAGAAGTGTTTCTTCAAGACTTACAAGGAAACCCGGTCATGGTTCCACATGCTCGTGAACTTCAACCGCATCTGGATCATTCACTTGACCATGTTCTGGTTCTACACCTCGGCCAACGCCCCCAGCGTCATCCTCGGTTCCAAGTACGAGCAACAGGCCAACAATCAGCCGACGAAATCACAGCAGTTTTCCATCATTGGCTTCGGCGGTACCATTGCCGCCCTCATTCAGGTTTTGGCGACTCTGGCTGAGTGGGCGTACGTGCCTCGCAAATGGGCAGGCGCCCAGCATTTGACCAAGCGCATGTTGTTCTTGGTCCTGATCCTCATCATCAATGTTGCGCCTTTCGTCTATGTCTTCGTCCTTCCCAATCCCAACGAGAAAATCGCCGAGATTCTGGCCATAGTCCAGTTCGTCATTGCACTTGTCACATTTCTCTTTTATTCGATCATGCCCCTTGGCGGTCTCTTCGGGAGCTACCTGACCAAGAACTCGCGCAAGTACGTTGCCAGCCAGACGTTTACGGCCAGCTACCCTCGTTTGAAGGGCAACGACATGGCCATGTCTTATGGTCTCTGGGTTGCTGTCTTTGGTGCCAAGTTTGGAGAGTCATACGTCTACCTGACTCTGTCATTCAGGGATCCCATTCGGTACCTATCGATTATGCAGATCGATTGCATAGGCGACAAAATAATTGGCAACATTCTCTGCAAAAACCAACAGTATGTTCTGCTGGCTTTGATGACCTTCACGGACTTGATCTTCTTCTTCCTCGATACGTACCTGTGGTACGTGCTGGTCAATGCCCTCTTCTCCATCGCCAGATCGTTCTACATCGGTTCTTCCATCATGACACCTTGGAGGAACGTGTTTTCACGCCTTCCTAAGCGTATCTACTCCAAGATCCTTGCTACTGGCGACATGGAAATCAAATACAAGCCCAAGGTGCTTATCTCACAAGTCTGGAACGCTATTGTCATTTCCATGTACCGAGAGCATCTGCTGGCCATCGACCACGTTCAAAAGCTTCTCTACCACCAGGTCCCTTCGGAGCAAGAAGGCAAAAGAACTCTGAGAGCCCCCACCTTTTTCGTCTCCCAGGAAGATCACTCGTTCAAGACAGAGTTCTTCCCCACCAACAGCGAGGCTGAACGACGCCTGTCCTTCTTTGCTCAGTCTCTGTCCACTCCCATCCCAGAGCCCGTCCCGGTCGACAACATGCCTACCTTCACCGTTCTCATCCCGCATTACAGTGAGAAGATCCTGCTGTCTTTGCGTGAGATCATCCGCGAGGATGAGCCTTACTCCCGCGTTACCCTTTTGGAGTACCTCAAGCAACTTCACCCTCACGAGTGGGACTGCTTCGTCAAGGACACGAAGATCCTAGCGGACGAGACATCTCAATTCAACGGCGACAGCGAAAAGAACGAGAAGGACACAGTCAAGAGCAAGATCGACGACCTGCCTTTCTACTGCATCGGCTTCAAATCCTCTGCGCCAGAGTACACTCTGCGCACCCGTATCTGGGCCTCTCTGCGTTTCCAGACCCTTTACCGCACGATTTCTGGCTTCATGAATTATAGCAGAGCCATCAAGCTTTTGTACCGTGTGGAGAACCCAGAAGTCGTTCAGATGTTTGGCGGTAACTCTGACAAGCTGGAGCGTGAGCTCGAGCGCATGGCCCGCCGCAAGTTCAAGCTTTGCGTGTCGATGCAGCGTTATGCCAAGTTCAAGAAGGAGGAGATGGAGAACGCCGAGTTCTTGCTTCGCGCCTACCCCGACCTTCAGATCGCCTACCTAGACGAAGAACCCCCCTTGGCCGAAGGTGAAGAACCTCGCCTGTACTCCGCGCTCATCGACGGCCACTCCGAGATCATGGAGAACGGCATGCGCAAGCCCAAGTTCCGTATTCAGCTGTCCGGTAACCCGATTCTTGGAGACGGCAAATCCGACAACCAGAATCATTCAATCATTTTCTACCGTGGTGAATACATTCAGCTTATCGACGCCAATCAGGACAACTACCTCGAGGAATGCCTTAAGATCAGATCTGTTCTGGCCGAGTTCGAGGAGATGAAGACTGATAACGTCAGCCCCTACACTCCTGGAGTCCAGAACAAGGTGGTCAACCCCGTTGCCATCCTGGGTGCCCGCGAGTACATTTTCTCTGAGAACATTGGCATCCTAGGTGACGTGGCTGCTGGCAAGGAACAGACGTTCGGTACTCTTTTCGCTCGTACTCTGTCCCAGATTGGAGGTAAGCTGCATTACGGTCACCCCGATTTCCTCAACGGCATCTTCATGAATACCCGCGGCGGTGTATCAAAGGCTCAGAAAGGCCTGCACCTCAACGAAGATATTTACGCTGGTATGAACGCTCTGCTGCGCGGTGGCAGAATTAAGCACTGCGAGTACTACCAGTGCGGTAAAGGTCGTGATTTGGGTTTCGGCTCCATTCTGAACTTCACCACCAAGATCGGCACCGGTATGGGTGAGCAGATGCTCTCCCGCGAGTACTATTACCTCGGAACCCAGCTTCCCCTGGATCGATTCCTCTCCTTCTACTATGCCCACCCTGGGTTCCACCTTAACAACATGTTCATCATGCTGTCGGTCCAGATGTTTATGATCTGCCTTCTCAGCTTGGGTGCCCTTCGACACGAGACAAAGGCGTGCAATTACAACCGCGACGTCCCTATCACTGACCCTCTCTACCCCACCGGTTGCCAGAACACGGATGCGCTCATGGACTGGGTGTACCGCTGCATCTTATCCATTATCTTTGTGCTGCTTCTGGCCTTCGTTCCCTTGGTGGTTCAGGAGTTGACTGAGAGGGGTGTCTGGCGTGCCGCCAAGCGTCTCGGCAAGCAGTTCGGGTCTCTCTCACCGTTCTTCGAGGTCTTCGTTTGCCAGATTTACGCCAATTCGGTACAGCAGGATCTCTCGTTTGGCGGTGCCCGGTACATCGGTACCGGTCGTGGTTTTGCGACTGCTCGCATTCCCTTCGGTGTCTTGTACTCCCGTTTCGCAGGCCCTTCCATTTATTTCGGCTCTCGTCTGCTGATGATGCTCCTCTTTGCTACTGTCACCATTTGGCAAGGCGCGCTCGTCTATTTCTGGATCTCCCTGCTGGCCCTGGTCATTTCCCCGTTCTTGTACAACCCACACCAGTTTGCTTGGAGCGATTTCTTTATCGACTACCGCGACTTTCTCCGCTGGCTCTCTCGAGGCAATTCTCGCTCTCACGCTTCCTCCTGGATCGCCTTTTGCCGTCTGTCGCGAACCCGTATTACAGGTTACAAGCGCAAGGCCCTCGGCGATCCATCGGCCAAGATGTCATCTGACGTATCGCGTGCGGCCATCACCAACATGTTCTGGGGCGAGATTCTCACTCCGCTGCTTCTCGTTGCTGTCACCGTCATCCCGTACCTCTTCATCAACGCACAGACTGGTGTCGAAGGAGCGAACAACAGCGACATCTCGGAACCGCCCAAGGCGACCAACTCCTTGATCAGAGTCGGAGTCGTAGCGCTCGCCCCTATTGCAATCAATGCCGGCGTGCTGATGATCATGTTCTTCATGGCTTGCTTCATGGGACCTCTCCTCAGCATGTGCTGCAAAAAGTTTGGCAGTGTGCTTGCGGCCATTGCTCATGGCCTGGCTGTCATTATGCTGCTTGTCTTCTTCGAGGTTATGTTCCTGCTTTCGTCGTTCGAGTTCGCGAGGACATTGCTCGGCATGATTGCCGTTGTTGCTATCCAGCGCTTCGTCTTCAAGCTGATCATCTCGCTCACCCTGACACGTGAGATGAAGACGGACGCGGCCAACATTGCATTCTGGACGGGCAAGTGGTACTCTATGGGATGGCACACGATCTCGCAGCCCGCTCGCGAGTTCCTTTGCAAGATTACGGAGTTGAGCATGTTTGCGGCCGACTTCATCTTGGGTCACTTTTTGCTCTTCATCATGCTACCGGTCATTCTCATCCCCAAGGTTGACATGCTGCATTCGATAATGCTCTTCTGGCTGCGTCCTGGGTACGTCTCCCTTTCTGCTTCTAAACACATTGGGTCAATTACTAACAGTTTCGCAGTCGCCAAATGCGCGCGCCCATCTACTCGATGAAGCAGTCCAAGTTGAGGCGCAAGCGTGTGTTCCGTTACGCCATTCTCTACTTCCTCATGTTTATCCTCTTCATGGCTCTCATGATTGGACCCGCTGTTGTAGGCGACATGATTCCCATGGACACATTCAAGTTCTTGGACTCGAAGGACTTGGCCCTCATCCAACCCACCAAGTACAACAACGACAACACGCACGAGTCATCCGCGACTGGCACTGGAAGACCTGACTACTCTGGCGCCTATCTTACAATGACGGGCAGCGCCTCCGCATCGGCGACGAGCAACTCGGAGAGAGTGCGCTTGTTTTAATAGCGACTGTACCATAAACGCATATGGGGGAGTATAGCGCGTCGTCATTTATACCGTCGTTCAGGGTTGGTTTGAGGCGACGAGCTGGACGACCCAGGCCGTGGCGGCAGATTTTTTTAATGTTCACTGTCAGGCGTGTCTTGTTTCTTTTGACCGGTAGCTATTTATTCTTCGTTTCCTAATCCCGTTTGGGCAGGAAAAACATGGCTGGCATGGAATCGCGGTTGTTTAGACCTGCAGACTAGTATATCGTCAATGGCCCAGACTAGCAGTGGACGGGGCGTATAATGTCACGTTTCAGGGAATTGCAAAAATTCGTTTCGCCCGTTTTGAAGCAAAATCGGTGACGACATTTGGGTGCCGTCTTTCCCTGCCAGTGCATCCCTGTTCATTGTTCAAGTGTTACCATTACGAGGCCGACCTCGTTTTAGTCCTCCCGAGGAAGACGAAAGAGAACATCAGCTGTCGTCGTCAACCCAAACGGAGTATCCGTAAATCAAGCCGTGTTGGTCGCCCGTCTCTACCTAACCTGGGTAGACCTTCTAATTGTTGTGTCACGCGCCGGTGATTACTTAATCACGAAGAAGGAGCCACAATCTTACGGCAGTACGGGTACTCCGTACGGAGTACGGAGTACCTAGCGCACAAAAAGCGCTGCTGCATGTACCTCTCCTCCCCTGAGCTGCAAGTATAGGGAGTCTCTGGACAGGGGAAAACCGCGTCAGATGTTATTGTCACTCGGGCCTTTCCAAGCATCCAAGTACCTACCAGAGCGTACTTCAGAAAAAGAGCACAAAGGTGAAGTGATTTTTAACTCGACGTCATTTATCTCACGCCGTTGTCAACAACCAACCGTCCGACTCCTTTGACGACTCTTGATCCGAGTATCCTTACGGCTGATTGCCTTTCCCCGAGGGTAGCGAGAGTGCAGAGTACACATACAATACGTACGTCTGCGGCACGACCCTGGTCCACCAGTAGACTGCTTCCTCGACTAATTCCTCAGCATCGAACTCACCTACCTACACCTCGCGTCGACCCCTTCTCAACCATTGCCGTACCGTACCACTGGGCCACTGTTGACTGTCCTCGACATCTCCCTCGAGTTGGTTCTTGTCAAAGTCACCATGGACGCCGGCGAAGCCCAGACGAAGGTCATCGCCTGGATACATGAGGCTTCCGAAGCATTCCAAAAAGTGCCCGGATCTGCCGTCCTCATTCGATACATTCAATCGAGCTATCAGAATGACCCCATCCGATCCGGCATTGAGCTCGTCCTCTTTATATTCTTCGTCCGCTATCTTCTGTCGCCGTCGTATTCCACCCAGAAGCAAAACTTCATCAAACTTCGCGACGATGTACGCTGTCGCCCCGCCCCCCTTTCTTTTCTTCTTCTTTTGGGCACACTCTTGACCCTGACGCCCGTGCAACTGCTCACGACATGTTATGCTAGGAAATCGATGAGCTAGTCGAAGATTGGTCCCCCGAACCACTTGTCTCTCCCCAGACAGCACTGGAGGAGATTGAAGCTGAGAGGTTGCCTGTCATTGTTGGGTACGGACATCCGCCCCCCTCCCCCCTCACCCTCGTCTACCGGAAAAGTTTACTAAGTCTACGTTCCAGACCTACCGGGCCTAAAACCAAGCTCGCAAACGGACGCACCGTCACGAACCTCGCCTCGTACAACTTTTACAACTTCAACGCGAACGAACAGATCAAGGACAAGGCCATCCAGACGCTGCGCACTTATGGAGTCGGTCCATGCGGCCCCCCTCAATTCTACGGAACCCAGGACGTGCACATGAAGACAGAGGCAGACATTGCCGCCTATCTGGGGACAGAGGCTTGCATTGTCTACGCACAAGCCTTTTCCACCATCTCCAGTGTCATTCCCGCCTTTTGTAAGCGTGGAGACATCATTGTTGCCGATCGTGCCGTCAACTACTCCATTCGCAAGGGCATGGAGGCCTCCAGAAGCACCATCAAGTGGTACGCCCATGGAGACATGGACGACCTGGAACGTGTCATCCAAAAGGTGGTTAAGGACCAAAAGGGCAAGAAATTGACGCGCAGGTTTATTGTCTCCGAAGGGTTGTTTGAGACCACAGGAGACAGTGCCGATTTACCCCGACTTGTAAGCAAAAACCCCTCGTGTGTACGCAGCCGGCGTCGGCTGTTGCGACAATGAGGTAGCTAACACGACATGCAGGTTGAGTTGAAGGAAAAGTACAGGTTTCGCATTATTCTCGACGAAACATGGTCATTTGGCGTCCTCGGTCGAACTGGTCGCGGACTTACCGAGGCACAAAACGTTGATCCTTCCCAGGTGGACATGATTGCGGGCTCTCTCGCTGGCCCTCTGTGCGCTGGTGGCGGCTTTTGCGCCGGTGCTAAGGATGTTGTCGAGCACCAGCGTCTTACAGCCGCGTCTTACACCTTCTCCGCTGCCCTGCCTGCCATGCTTGCCGTCACGGCCAGCGAGACCCTTAGTGTTCTGCAGTCCAACCCAGATATCCTTGCTCAGTGTCGGGAAAACACCAAAGCCATGAGGGCGCAACTGGACCCCCGCAGCGACTGGGTCATCTGCACAAGCTCGCCAGAGAACCCCATCATACTACTAGTTCTCAAAGCCGAGGTCGTTACGGCGCGCAAGCTGACAAGGGAGGACCAGGAACGCTTGCTGCAAGACTGCGTCGATGAAGTAAGTCAGGCCATTGTCGCATTCCCGAAGTCAATCGCTAACTAATTCGTACTCGAGGCGCTCGCCAATGGGGTTCTCATTACACGCCTCAAGAGCATGCCTATTGCCAACAACCTCGATCCCAAGGACAACAGCTGGCAGATCCAACCGGCACTCAAGGTGTGCATCACCACAGGCTTGCCGAAAAAAGACATTGAGAAGGCAGGTGTCACGATCCGACACGCTATCACCAAGGTTATGACCAGGAAGTCGAGCTCCAAATCATCATAACGTCGTCTTCGCCAGGACCTTAATCGCGTTACGGCATGTGCAACACCGGGTGGCCTGGTGTGGTGTTTATGTCCTCGGGGGCGTTGATTGCCAGATAGGTTCGGACAGACCGTTCAAGATGGAGCGGGAGGCGGTCGGCATAAATCTTTTCCGCCTTGCCCTTGGATCGAGGAGACACTCGGGGCAATTGAGTTGGTGTTTGCATGTAATGAAAGATAGTTACATACTGATAATTAATAGAATATGAATTGGTGGCCAACATAGCTTCGGATGTCCGTCGCGTGACTATTGGGACACACGGCATGCAGGAAGACACGACCGGGAGATTAGTAGGGCAAAAAAAGGCTGTGCTGCTCACCAAAGGACGATGCCGGGCGGGCAAAAGCCCGCCCGCCTACTTGTTGTTTACATTTCAGCGCCGCATCCGGCACTGAGGGCGGTTGACTATCCAGATGTCCGGTCTGGTGATATACTGCCAAACCAGCAATCTCTAGCGGCGCGGCCCCAGAGTCTAGTCTCTTGTCAAACTTTTGCTCTCTTTTTCTTCTTTCATCTAGGACGGCTAAGGAAGTCTAGGATTCCGCGGCTTTGGGCCCTCTGGGCGGTCTAGGCCCCCATCGGACCTCGGCGAGACACGTTCTGCCATCGGCGCCCTGCCCTCTTTCCGACTGCGTTCATGGCTTGTGGGGTGGGTGCCCTGTCTTGTGTTCCGTGACGTGCCAAGTCGAGCTTCAACCAGATTCGAAGCTCACTTTCGCCAGACACGTCCCGGCCGGTCCGGTACCCTACCTGGGTACACTGCGTTTGGACCGGATGCCCATTTGGTCCTTTGGTTCAAGGCTCATCTCGGATTCCTAGGCGCCGCTTTGGGTCGCCGGGCTTCCCTTGATAGAAGGGTGTCCATTCGTCTGGGTCTCTGCTTCTTTTTTTTCGGGATGGGAAGTACGAGAACATATGATCTAGACTCTGACCGTAGGAACCCACCGTCACTGGTCTGCTTCGTTTGGTATAAAACACTTTCGTCCTCGTCCCTCTTTACCATCTCTCATAACGCACACATTGATCATTTGAGAAGGCCAGGTGGACCATCGACTGTCCTTTGCTTTGCCAAACAGTCATCCAGTCCTTTACAAAGCACACGGACGAAGTAGCACGGTTTCAACCGATTCCGCCCCACTACCTTACATCACTGTGAGTCTATCAACAGGTCTTTTCCTCCACAAACTGCAGGGCTTCATGTCAATGCCTAGGAGATCGAGGATTCCACCGCAAAATGCTGACCTACATTGATTGGTAAGAAGAGGGTTGCCAAGGTTGGCATTCCTGACCATAATCACTCTAAGCACTCGCTGCATATTATTCCTCGGCCAGCTTGACAGTGGTATCCTGGATCGGGCATTAAACATCAATACAACAAAGTCGGTTCGTTGGGAACATTGCTACAGCCTTGGGATGTAACCCAAGTCAACAAGCCAATTGACACTGAGTAAAAGACGCTGCCAATACTCGGTGAACCAACATCTACAATAGCCCAAGCTAGGCGGACCTGGCCCAGAAGGTGAGTTATGAGAGTGGCGTTGTTGCCTACCTTCTTGCTCTGCTTTTATTCCTGCAGGAATCCTGGGATGGGGGTTCTCTCGCCCCTTCTTGCTACACACTGAGTCCAACATTCCTGCTCAAGACTGAGTCCTCCCTCCCCTCCTCCCTCAGCCCATCAATCACCCATAACTCCGCATAGGCTTCATCTTACCCCGTTCCTGTTTCTCTTGGTATTTTTGGTCAATGCCACAGGAGAAAGTGAGACACATGCTGCTTGTTTCCTTTCTATTGGCGGGTCAGTCTAGTCAAAGAGAGTCAGGCGCGATGAACGCAGCAACGGCCAGTAGAGATGCACACTACTTGATTGTGCTGTGCCCCCTCTTGGGCCCATGATGCTCTTCTCTCCATCTTCTGATATTCGTCCTTCGTCCTGTATCGTCGCCTGTTGTCGTTGGCCTCGTGGAACTCCGAAGCTGTCTTGACAGCGATCCGCTCCTTTCTGTTGATGTTTTTGCTTTCTTTCTAGTCGTCCATTACAACCTACCATTCTTTACCCTCTCTTGGCTTGACAGCTCACAATTTCGCCATCGTTTCAGATTTCAATCTCGAGCAAGGACTTGCATCAACACCTGCTCGGGTGCTCTGACTCCGTCTATCCTTGACCTAGAATCACCACCTGCACTCTGCCAGACCCTTGAAAAGATGAAGTCAGCCGGTCTCTCTTCGGCACTGGCCCTCGCACTTATTGGGTTCTCTGCCGCCCACCCTAAGGGTAAGATAGCATCCAGCTGACCTGTTCGTGCTGAGAAATATGATTCTGATATGTGAGCATAGGCACTAGAGATGTCAAGGGTTCGGTTGTTCGGCCTCGACAGATCATCGTCACCGAGTCATCCCTGACAGAGCCCATCGAAGCCCCCCAAGTCATTGTTTACGTCGACGAAAAGGGTGCACCTTTGGAGACAACCACTGAGACAGTCCGCTTTGTACCAGCCTCTCGATCAACCATCCACCCCTCCAAACCTGTGGAATTGGGCACCCGTTCGGGAGATGTCATTTCTCGGGCCATCTCTTCAAAACCCTCTACTGATGCCCCGAGTTCCTCTCCGGCAGCCTCGACCACTTCAGCTGCCTCTTCTTCATCGCCATCTTCTTCAGCATTTCCTTCGGTCCTTCCCGCTTCAAACACCACTCTCCATGGCATTGCTTATGCACCCTACACAGCGACAGGGCAATGTAAAACGGCTGAGCAGATTGATGCCGACTTCGCCCAACTCAAGGGAAAATACTCGGTGGTCCGCACCTACGGCACCGACTGCAACCAGATTGCCAACGCTCTTCTCGCAGCCAAAAAGGCTGGTGTAAAGCTTTTTTTAGGTATTTTCGACTTGAGCTCAATTCCAACCCAGGTTGCAACCATTGTCTCAGCAGTCAACAGCGACTGGTCCCTGGTTGACACTATCAGTGTTGGTAACGAGTTGGTAAACAACGGCAAGGCTACGGCACAGCAAATGGTCACCGACGTGGGCCAGGCGCGCCAGCTTCTCCGCGCTGCCGGCTACACTGGCCCAGTTGTCACTGTCGACACCTTCGTAGCGGTTCTTGCCAACCCCTCGCTGTGCGACGCATCGGATTATTGCGCAATGAACATTCACCCATTTTTTGACAGTAACACGGCGGCGAAGGATGCCGGTTCCTTCATTATCCGGAAGGTCGATGAGGTTCGGTCCAAGCTCTCGGACCGAAATAAGCGTATAGTCTGCACTGAGACCGGGTGGCCGTGGAAGGGAAACGCCAATGGCGCTGCCATACCCGGGATTGATGAGCAGCAGCTAGCTGTTGACTCGATCAAGAATGCGTATGCAAGCCATGCGACCGATGTAATTCTCTTCTCGGCCTTTAACGATCTTTGGAAACACGCCGAGACAGCAACCTTCAATGCCGAGCAGTACTGGGGCATCGGAGCTCTGTACTCGGATTCTGGCAGATGAGCAATAGGAGCGAACGCAAAGGCAACGGGTCAGTGTTCGGTATATATCGAGGTCCAGGCGGGCCATGGACACGGTAGTTTTCACACGATGTCTGATCGATATGGTGGATATTCAATAAATTCATCGTTACCTATTGTTTACCAATGCTTCTGTGTTGTATTTGCAGCCGGGCACCCGCGTCCCGTGGGTAGACATGGGATTCATAGATCTTGGGTTCGACTTCTCAGTATTCTGACCCTCCGCTACAGCAACCCGTACTCTTTTATTGTTCAGACAGTTCGCCCTCCCCTGATGCTTACAAATAGGCTAAACGAAGTCAGGTTATTTAGTCTATGCGATGCAGCATCACTCATCTTCTCCAAACTACGAAAGTGCATGGGAAACAATACTCTCATTGTATATTTACGCTTTTCAGTACTATTGAAGGGTACGCTGGATTATATGATGGCGATTCTCACCAATACCTTTTTTTTTGTACGGTCTCTCACGAGCTTTTCCCGTCCATACTTTCCTCTCCGAAGCCCTGCAGCATTTGATGCTATTTTTACAGACGATGGCGTTCCAGCAGGTTTGCAAGATCTGGCACTTCATATCGGGAATCGCCGACTATCTTTCGCTGCATCTGGTGACGAGGCACTCGGCGCCGTCCGCGACGAATCCCTAGGAGCAAAGCTCATTTGCGGTCAGGTCCTGTACGGATAGAAATGCTCCGATAGCAGCTAACTTGACTGCAGGCGACCATTCCTGCCGAGGCCCGTTACCTGCCACTGGCATTCCTCTGATGGCTGATGACACACAGGTAGCCATCGTTCTCTCGGGGTTCCAAGCGACGTCGTAGATGTACTTCATGTCGTTGGAACACGTGCGCTTCTTCAGGGCAGCGCCAAGTTCGGCAACAGAAGGCGCGCCGAGGTTCACTCCAGAATAGGCGGCGTAGCTGGGGTTGACCATGGAGAAGTGTGTAGAGACTTCCTTTATAGTGTGCCAGTTGGAGTTATGAACGGCCTCTGGGAGAGGTCTCTTCTCTCTGTTCCAGGATGGCTAACTTGTATGTCGATGTCAGTCGTCCCGTCGAGCCCGCATAAGCAATTCCCCTCGTTCCCAGTACTTCCGAATGGGTGCACAAAGTAACGATGTAGATTCAGCCTTTGAAGGTGTTCAGATCAGACCATGCTCCCTTTTCGTCTGTGGACTCACCACCCACCAGCTCTGTGTGCCAACCGGGCTTCCGATCAGTCAGTGTCATCTCCAGCAGCGGGCGTTGCCATTGATTCCTGATATAGAAGCATGCATTTGCTTACGAGGTAACAATCACAGTTGCCAGCCCAATTTACAGTCTCAGCGTGGACACAAGGGAGCGCTCTGGGCATGTAAAGGCTGGTGTCACCGGGTGTCACGAAAGCGTTCGTTACAACACCCTAGTCAAACCAAGTCACGAGCGTAAGGCTGAAACATCATCAACTCGTGCCTGGATCCGAACACGAGAACAGGCTTAAGTTGACCCTTTCGTATGAGCTAGCCTGGCATCGGCTGCTCTGTTTGTGCCACCATGAAAGGCGTCAAGTCCAATTGTGATGCAAAGGGACCAACGAACCTTGAGAAGGTTGAGTCCGCCACATGGACTCTTGCCTGGTAGGCGTCTCATAAATCAGCCACAGCCAGCTTTATTCGACATGGAAAGATTTGACCGACTGTACCTGGCTGTCAAGGATGCCACGGTTCTGCGATAACCCGAGCCCTGCTTTAAAACACATCATTCTTAGACCGATGAATTCCGCGTGTCCTCATGGGCAATCACTCTGCCGCTCATGCGTTGATTGGCTGGTTTCGCAGGCATACGCCCTTCAAATTGAGGTGCCAGTGCAGGCTTTGGCAATCCCCTATGTTGATCAGGCTCTCGAGGAGTCGTCAAAATGAGGCATGTGACCAGTCACGTGTACACCATTTGGAATGCCAAGCTACAGTCCGTTGCGTTAGCAGCGTCCAAAAATTAACTTTTCATCCGTGCACTGCGGCTACCCCTAAATATAGCCCCATAAAAAATCTAGATTTTTAGCTAGTAGATTTATAAATCTATATTTTTAAATATTTACTATTACTATTACTATTACTAGCTATAAAAGTAAGGTTATTTAAACGTATATAAAGCTTCCTTTCTCTCTAATAATAGCTTCTAGTAATAGTATTATTTATAATAGCTTATAAATATATTAATTCTAATATTTTTTATAGTTACTATAAGGTATTTATTTAGAAGAAGCTTAAAGTAAAGGTAGTTAGCTAATAGCTTATAAGCCTTCTTTTTATTACTATTATTTTTATTATCTTTATTATTACTATTATTATTATTATCCCTAAGTAAATATTAAATTAAATAAATATAAGGTATTAAATTAAATAAATATAAATTTAACTATAATTATTAGTAACTTTTATAAATAATAATACTAAGATTAAATAAGGATAATTAGTAAAAAATAATATAAATCTTAGAAGTATTTAATAAAATAAATAAAGAAATTATAGTATAGATAGGCTATACTACTTAAATAATTTAATAATAGTATTATTAATATAAAGTAACTAAGTAAATAAAGATATACCCTCTAAGTTAGCTAAGTTATATAAAGTTAAAAATATAGTAACTATATAAGTTATTAAAGCTTCTTATATACTATAATAACCTTTTACTTAAAGAGATATAGAATTTCCTTTATAAGTAATTTACTATAGAGGTCTATAAGTTAATAATTAGTTAATAACTTTATATAGCTAAATAGACGTTAAAGGTAATCTATATTATTACTACTTAGAGGGATAAAGTATTATAGTATAACTAGATATATACTATTTATTAATACTATTTAAAGTAATTAGTATTTATTAATAAGTTAAAAGTTAATAAGTATATAAGTATATAAAGAATAAGTTAGGTATTAAAAAGTTTAGTACTTTATTATAAAAATATACTTAAATATAAGTAATAATACTAAATTCTTTTTACTTTTATAATAGATAAGATAATTAATATATTAGTATACCTAAGTATAATAAATAGTAATAGGTTCTTAGTATAAATTTAAAAGATAGTATTACCTAAGTATAATACCTTTTTTATAGTAAAGTTAGTTATTATTATAGATAATATTAGTTTTTATTATTAGTAAAATATTAAAGAGGTATATAAATTAGTAGGTATATAGCTATTATATTTACTATTATACTTACTTAACTTTAATTTTATTAAAAAGGTATTTAGTAACCTTAAGAAGTTTTTTTATAAGTAGTATTTAAAATAAAATAATAATAAAAAAGACTTATAAAACTTTAGAGAGCTACTTTATAATTATATAATAAAAATTAATTATAAAATAAAGTAAATAGAGGGCTACTTTTACTATTTATTTATTAACTTTAATAGTATATAATATATATTTAATACTAAAGAAATAGTTAATAGGGGTAGTATTAAAGTTACTTTTAAGTTAAATAAAGTACTATTAGAGTAGTAGTAAAAGAAAAAAAATATATTAATAGTTAAAAAAAATCCTCCTCTTATAACTACTTAATTACCCTCTTTATTTTACTTTTTACTACTTAAATATAACTCTATTAATAAGTTATTATTACCTATAAAAATTAAGTTATTAACCTCTTTACTATAAATCTTATTAAGATTAAATTAATCTTTATTATTATTTTTATTATATTTAATAGATTAATTATATATTAATTAAGGGATATTATTATAATACTAGTTATTACTATTACCTTAGAGATATTAGGCTAACGCTAATATCTTAGCTATAGGGTTTCTCTATAGCCTAGCTATAAATCTACTATATAGCTATAGTAAAATATACTACTAATTTAACATAGTAGCCTATAATAGTTACTTCTCTTTTATATATAATAGACCTTATTCTTAGACCCTTTATTTATTACTAAGACCCTATTAATACTATAGTTAATTATATTATTATACCTATAATACTAATACTAATTAGTAGTTAACTTTATAGTAACTACTTACTATAATTACTATAAATTAGTAAGGTTCTTAGAAGAGGTAAGGCTATTAACCTATAATATCTTAATTAACCTTAATACTATAACTACTAAGTACTTTATACTAAAGTTTTCTATATTATTTATAATAAAATTATTATTAGTAATATAAAAAATAATAGTTAATTAAAAGGTACTTAAGAAAGACTTTTACCTCTTATAATAGACTATAAGACTACCTTAGATTTATAACTATCTTATAAAGACCTTATCCCTTAGTAAAAGGTCCCCCTATTTAACTATAAAAAACACCTTACTTTATACACTATACTATCTTATTTAATTACCTATAACTTTAATATAAAGACTATATATAAAAGGCTTAAATTAATAAGTAATCCTAAGACTATATAAGAAAGTTTCCTATTAAGATAGCCTAACTAGTATAACCTATATAAGAGATATATAAAGATTTTATAGAATCTACTAGCGTAATAAATAAATACCCTAAGTATAGTAACTATTAAAATAACCCTATAAAGAGAAGATATATTATTTTTAATTATTTACTATTTACCTAAATTACCTAGAGAATTAACCTATAACTATAGAGAGAAATTACTATTAGAAATATACTAGAGGGTATCTTAACTATATAAAGAAAATAAGCTCTTAATACTATTATAATTAATTTTATTATAAATATATAATATAATAAACTTACTAAACCTCTATTATAGTATAAGTTTAAAATAGATTTTTATAAATAGAAGGTTAAAGACTATAAAGACCTTTACTATACTATCTTAAAAGTACTATACTAATATCTTATAAGCTAAGGAGTATAAATTTATAATAATAAATTATTAATTAGCTAATAAATTTATATAATAATAATAGTAGAGATCCTACCTACCTAGGATAATAAGATAATTAAGAATACTATAAAATACTACCTAGACTTTAGAAACTATATCTAAGACTTTAACTTTATTAAAGATATTAAAAACTAATACTAGTTATTATATAGAATAATAGTTAAATAACTAGCTAGTAACTAAGGTAGTAATAAAAACCTACTATAACTATAAGAAAATACTTTATACTAAAGGGTAACTTTATATAATAACTTATTATTTTAACTCCTAATCTAATTAAACTAAATAACTATAGCGTTTTAGGTTAAGGAAATCCTACTATATAAAAAAAGTAAATAAACTATAATAACTTATAGCTAGATAGCGTAAATAAATAATATACTAAACCTATAGTATTTAACTAACCTTATTAAGGTCTATAGTAAAGACCCTTTATTAAAGTACTTAGGTAGCTAATATAAAATAATTAATTTAAAAGTACTATTATTTATATAAATATATATAAAAGTTAGTATTATAAGTAACTAATATAAGGTAGTAATAATAGTTATACTAAGTAGTAAGATAAAAAGGTACTACTCTAACTACCTTAATAAATAGACTAATAACTTTAATATATAAGTAGTATAGTTAAAGTTATATTTTAAAGGTAAAGATATCTTTAATAAAAGGACTATAGAGCTATACTAACTAAGCTTTAAGTCTATAGCCTATAAGAACTATAGTAAAAATAAATATAAGATTCTTAATAAACTTATTAATAAGGTTACCCTACTAGTAAAAATAATAACCTATAAAGAATTACCTAAAGATAAAGACTTTTATAATACTCTTATTACTTATTACTAAGATATACCTAAATATAGGATAGTACTACTTAACCTACCTAGGATATTTAATAATCTCTATATATAACTATATAGTAATATAAGAATATCTATATTATATAAAGGTTAAAAAATATACTTTTTTATAACTAGCTAAGTAAATATAGATAACTAATACTAAGTTAATTATAAATATAATAGATAAAATAGTTATAAACTACCTTAGTAAGGATAAAGGTATAATTATTATAACTATATATAATAAAAGGTTAACTCTATAACTAAGAAGTATTTTATATACTATAAAGTTAGATACTAGTTAATAAAATATATAAAGGAGGAATAGAGTACTTTATATATATAATATAAAAATACTCTTATAGTAAATATACTACTAAAAGAATACTAATAATTTTTACTTAAGTATAAAGGTAGTAAAATCTTCTTTATAGAGAAAAACTACTAAGAGGATAATAAGAATTACCTAATAAATAATAAAACTTTCTTTATATCTACTATATTTTTTAGTAAAAAATCTATTAATAGCTAAGAGGTATATATTTAACTCTATAATTAGGCTACTCTCTATATACTTATAAAGGAGGATATAAATAAAGACTTAACTATAAAAAATAATATAATAGATAAGGTATTTACCTTTAATAACTAATACTTAGCTAACGTTTTTTAAGGTATTATACTTAATATAAGTACTACTTATATATTAACTATAGGGTAATAGTAATATATAGTACTTTATTACTATATTAATATAAAATTACTAATTAATACTAGATACACTAGTAAGGCTATAATTTATTTTAGTAGTAGTAATTACTTTAAATCCCTTAGGACTATAAAAGTACTTATACTAATTAGTAGTTTAACTTTCTATATTATAGCCTTAAATATACTATTTCTTTTATACTTAAAAAATATAGACTAGTATAGTATATAGTTTAATAACCTTACTAATATACTTATAAAAGGTAAAATAATAGTACTAATTATATATAAATAAGGCTATACTTAGATACTTTTAGAATAACCTAAGTATACTATTACGTAGTACTATCTTACTAATAGTAAGCTATAGTAAATTTATTACTATTTTAGCTATCTATTAGTCTATTAGCTATATAAGGTATTATAATATACTAAGTATAAGATAGAGATCTTAATAATTAAGGAGATTAATAAATTCTATTATAGTTACTAACTAAACTTAAAGGCTCTTAGAAGGTTTAAATTTACCCTCTATAATAACTATAACTTTAATTATAAAGTCTTTATTAATGTAATATATTTAGATAATAATAAACTAGTTCTTTATATTATAGATAGTATAACTACCTTTAATACTATAAAGTTTCTCTAATCTATCTTTACTAAATATATATAAGAGGTACTATAGATATACTAGATTAATATATACCTAGGACTACTAGACTAAATAATTACTAACATAGGCCTTAACTTTTATATAGCTAAGTTTAAATACACTACCTATATATTATTTATTAAAGTAAAGGAGATACCTATTAAAGCCTATAATAGTATTAGTAAAGTTAAATAATATTATAGAGTACTTTACTAAGTATATAAGATTATATATAATAAAAGTAATACTAAACTAGAGGTTATACTATAACTAGCTATTAAGGTAGTAAATAATACTACTAAACTAAATAGCTTAGTCCCTATACTTCTTATCTTTAAAGTATACCTATAAATTAATAATAATTTACTACTATTACTATTAACCTTATAATATAGTAAAGTAATAAAAAAGGTAATAGATAAAGTATACTAACTTTACGCTAAGAGGTAAGTTAGTAAAGCGCTAGTAATATATAATAGCCTAGATATAATAACTAATATAGCTCTTCCCCTCTAGTTACTAGTCTATATATAGTAAAAAAAGAATAAATAATAAAGGCTATTTACTTTACTTACTAATAATAGTACTATATATACTATTAAACTACCCTAAGGACTTTATAATTTTTATATTATAGTAGTAAAACTATATTACTAAGAAGACTAAGATACTAATAGTATAATAATTAAAGGTATATAAGTAAAAGACTATATTTTAGTCTACTAGACGCTAAATAAAGAAAACTACTTAGCTAAGGAGATATATAAAGCTATTATTATTACTATAGAGTAACCCTTATATAGAAGGTATAGATAACTATAAAAAAACCTAGTAACTATATTTATAGTAGAGGTAGTAATAACTAAATTAAATATTACTAGTATCTTTATTATTAAAGAGAATACTAATTATATACTAGTAGTAGAGTTATATAAAAAAGGTATAATTATAACGCTTAGTAAACTATTTAAATTATCTAATAAAGCTAAAATTAAAGGGCTTACTACCTAGGGTATATTTTTTATTATTAAATATAATAAAAAGGAGTATAGTAGGATTTATATTTTTAAGTTATAATTAGTTTATAAAGTTAAGGGTAAAAATAAATAGCCTTATAAAAAATTATACCTTATTATCTAAGGCTATATAGATAATAGTAAGATAGTAATTCTTACTTAGTTACTAACTATTTAGTAAATAGTATAATAGATAATTTTTACTCTAGCTTTAACTTTATTATACCTTAGGTATATATTATAGCTATAAGATATTATATAGGCCTATACTTAATTAATAATATTCCTTAACTATATAATTCTTACTTATCTACCTATAGAGATTTACTATCTTTACTTATATAACTCTATAATAGTTATAAAGAGACTACTTTATAGTATCCTAGAGGTAAAAACCTATTAGTAGGTAATATATAATAACTACTATAGAAAGAGTCTCTAGATAGATACTTTAACTTTTAACTTATACCTATTAATCTTATTAGCTAATAATAATAACTTTATGTTAATTAGTATATAGACTAATAATACTATTAGGCTAACTAATAAACCCTTCTCTAAGTATAAAAATATTAAATTAGAGAAAGTAACCTTTACTATAAAACTAAAGTAATTTTTAGAGACTAATAAACCTATTATATTTAATAGTAGTATACTTTCTCTTTATACTAATAGTAAAATTACCCTCTATTAAAAAAACTAAGGTAAAAGACTATAACCTATTAATATAAAATTACTATAAGTAAAGTAGTAATACATTAAGTAATATACCTATAGTATATATATTATATTAATCTACTAACCTAAAGCTTATTTTAACTACTCTATTATAGCTTAATACTAATTACCTAAAAAAAGTAAAATTAAAAAGCTTAACTAATATATTATATAGTAAATAAAGAATTTTAATTAAGGTCTCTAATTTTAGCTACTTAACCTTATAACTACTAAGCTTTATATCTTTATTAATAAATTATTTACTAATAATAGTAACTTAACTTTATAACTTAGTTTTATTATTATCTTTATAAATAAATAGAGTAATAATAATAAACTAATAAAGTAAACCCCTAGTAATACTAAGTTTTTTACTATTAATAGGAATATTATCTATTTTAGCTTTATAAAGTATAAAAAAGTTATATATAGTATTTTTACTTCTAAGATCTATATAATAGTAGTAGGTACTAATATTACCTATATAATTAATACTACTTTAATAATAATAACTAATTAACTAAAGTATCTATAAATCCTAATAGTTATCTATACTAACTTATACTCTTTATATAAATACCTTATAAAACTTAATACTATAAAAAAAAATATCTTATAATTAATATTATAGTATTATAGTAGTTATATAAACACTATAAAATCTATAAGATTTACTAAATCTATAAAAGTAATAACCTAGCTAATAGATTTATAAAGATATTACTAAATAAAGCGCTAAAGGAACTAGTTAATAGAGGATAAGTAAATATATAGATAAATAGTTAAGTTTTATATATATAATAAGTTATATATAGAGAGGAATTATATATCCTTATAACCCTATATACTTATATTTCTAATAGTTAAACCCTTACTATTTTAATAAAAAAGAAGTAATTATAGTAACTTTTACTATAAAAGAAAGTTACTAGTATTATAATACTAGTTATTACTATTACCTTAGAGATATTAGGCTAACGCTAATATCTTAGCTATAGGGTTTCTCTATAGCCTAGCTATAAATCTACTATATAGCTATAGTAAAATATACTACTAATTTAATATAGTAGCCTATAATAGTTACTTCTCCTTTATATATAATAAACCTTATTCTTAAACCCTTTATTTATTATTAAAACCCTATTAATACTATAGTTAATTATATTATTATACCTATAATACTAATAGATATATTAACTTAAGTATAATAATAGTAAAGAAATAGAGTTTAGTTAAGGAGGTAAAGATATAAAGAGGTTATCTACTTAGAGGTTAATACTATTATAAAAGGTAAATTAATTTAACTAACTAACCTACCTAAGTTTAAGGTTACCTATAGTAGTAAATAAGAGTACTTTATTAACTTTATTAACTTTATTACCTATAGTTAGCTTAACTTATAGTAATTTACTTTATTAGCTAGGTTTAAGAAAGTTACCTCTACTATACTTATAATATTATTATATATAAAGGAAGGTCTTAATTAACCTCTATATTATATAAATAAGAGACTTAGGTATACCTTTTTCTTTATACTAATTATTAAGTATATACTAAATAACTACTAAACTTAATAATAAAGTTTAAAGTTAGTTAAATATAGTAACTATATTACCCTTATAACTTTACTATTAACCTTTTACTTTAATAAACTAACTAATAAAATCTTTTAACTTAAAAGATTATAATATAAGTAACTATTTATTATATTATAGTAGTAATAATAATAATAATAAATTATCTCTTTTTATTATATAAGGAGTCTTTAATAGCTATAAAAGTAATAAGTTAATTACTAAAGGGATTAGTAAATAATAATACTATATTATAAAAGATAGTTAGTTTAGTAGTAATAGTAGGTAATATAGTTACTAATACTTTTACTAGTAGTATAGGGTAATTTCTTTACTACTAAAAAAAAAATTAACTATATTACCTATTAAGTTACTAGTAGTTAGTTAGCTAGTTATAGTAGTAGAGTTTTTACTTTCTTTAACTATTACCCTAAAGTATAAATTTTTATTAACTTTAGTCTTTTTATTTTTTATAGATTTACTATCCTTTAGTAGCTACTACTAAGTAACTTTAACTATAAGGCTAAGTAGTAAATCCTTTATTATTATACTTAATACTCTCTTTTATATTACCTTTTACTAATCTTTTATATCTTTAGTAAATAACTTATAGTAGACTTTATTAATAACTAAGTATTAGTTAATATTAAATACCTTATTAATATTATTTTAGTAGCTTATTTAATTAGTATATTAATAATATTTTATTAAGTTACCTTAATAGTTTACTTTTTTTTTCTTTTTTTAATTAAATTTCTTTTTTATTAAACTTATTATAGTTTTTCTTTAATTAGCCTATAATAGTTAACTATAGCTTTATTATTTACTATAGTTTTCTTAAAGTAATTTATTTACTATAGTTAATAATTAAATTTACTATTTAGTTAGTTATAGTATACTAAAAACTAATATAATTAAACTAATAGTATATATAAACTTTATATTAAAGAAGATCTCTTAAGTTTAGTAGCTTAAGTTATTTAGCTAGTAGCTAAAGTTAAACTATAGTAAGTCTAGTTATTTACCCTCCCTTATACTAAATTTATTATTATAATAAATAACTAAAGTTAATATTTTAGTAGTTAACTATTTTTTACTAATCTTTATTATTATTTATAACTTTATAAGGTAATATTACTTACTAAGCTACCTATAAATATAATTTTTTATATTTTTTATTATTTTTATATTTTATTTTATTTTAATTATTATATTAGTTATTATTTAACTTATTAATCTCTATATTATTTAAAAAAGATTAATTAAAAATATAAATATAACCCCTTTAAAGCTAAAGCTAAAAGTAAAGTAAATATTAATATTAATTAGTAGTAGTACTAAGTTAACTATAATAATAATAGCTTATTAGTATATTATTAATAATAATAAGGTTTATAATAAAGTAATAAATAAGTTAAGGGTAAAAAATACCTATTATATAGGCTTTTTATCTCTTTAGGGCTTTTTATTTTATTAAGTAAGCTTATTACTACTATTATTACTATTACTACTATTATAGTTACTAACCTTTTTTTTTATAGCTAACTAGCTTACTCTCTATAATACTATTACTACCTTTAACTTTAATAGTATTTTAATAATTATCTTTAACCTTTTTTATAGCTATATAGTTACTTTACTAAGTATTTTACTAAATACTTTATAGGTAGCCTTATAGGCTTAAGTACTATTAGCTAGTAGTACTAGTAATATTACCTCTATATTACTAGGGGTAATACCCCCCTTCTTTTTCTTTAGTAGCGCTATACTAGTAATAATAATAATAATAAGCTTAATTAATTAAAGCTATTTAGACTATAATATCTATATAATAACTATAGTATACGTAGCTACTTAGTAGGGTAACCCCCCTATGTAACCCTAACTAGGGTGTTGCGATGTGTGTTGTGGCTGCATGGACGAAAAGTTGATTTTTGGACGCTGCCAACGCAACGGACTGTATACATATCTGACAGCTGTCACCAGCCCTCAGTTTGTAGTTGTTAAGATAGACACCAATCCTTCAATAATAGCCCGACTTTCCTGTCACCCATATGCGATCCATGTCGTTGATACAATTCAATTCGGGGGTTTTATTTCAGAGGGGAAAAGAAAAGAATGGGCAGTTTCTAGGAACTAACTAATTACCTATTAGAGACCCGGAGAAACACGACAATGTATTATGGGGCCGGCGAGCACTGTTTCTCGCATGTTTTCTGGCATAGTGACAGCGGCCTGGGACGATAAACGGCCTGCAGCGGCCTCCGATCACCCGACAAGCCGCTATCGAAATGATCATCTTCCATATGGACATTACCTGAGCCAAGGAACAGATCTAGATGGGGTTCAGAGGAGGAGAGGACCCTGCTGGCTTGATTGCTTACCTTAGACATCCACATGCGGTGAGCTACAGCGGACCGCCATGCAGCGTTTACCACCTACCTCACTTTCCTCATTCTGCAGTTTTTCTTCTCCCCCAGCGCACTTGCTTCATTCTTCAAAGCCAACGGCTGCTCCCCGCTCTCGCTCGCTCAGTTGGGGCCCGGCAATCATCACAACCATTTCTGCCGCCTCAGTCGCAATTCGGACTGCCGCAACTCCAATGGCCACTCCCGCCGACGTTCCTGCGGCCACCGCAGGTTCGGCACCACGTGGAACCCCTACAAAGGCGAGGGAGTATCCGCTCATGTCGCGCCGTCAGGTCGAAGGCTTGATTGCTCAGGGCAAAGTCGTCACAATCGTTGATCAATTCGTCCTCAAGCTGGATGGGTGGCTGCCGTATCATCCTGGCGGCGACAAGGCAATCCAGCACATGGTCGGGCGGGATGCCACCGACGAAGTTACAGTGTATGCACCTTCACGCGTTTTTGACCCGCATTCTCATCTCCAATACCAACGGCTGACCTAGATACTAATACTGTAGACTGCACTCCCCAGAGACCAAGGAACAGATGGCGAGATATCGAATCGGGAGAATCGAGGGACACTGGAGGAACTTTATGCCGCCTATCCAGGGAGGCAAGTTCAGGAATCTCGATGAGGGCGGCCACGACATGAGCGCCACCGAAGTCAACAACAACCTGCGTTTGTTTGGGACCTCCTCTCCCAGCGATACCGTTTCCCGCGAAGCCTCCCCCGTCTTCGACACCACAGATAACCCAGTCCGCCGTAGACGCGGTGCGGCTTCTGTTTCTTCGGCCACTTCAGCCACCGACGACGACCACGATGACAAGGAAATGGGCGGAGCCGCGTTTCTCGACTCGGAGACGCGCAGGCATATCCGCCTTGACCTCGATAAATACCCTGCCCTGGACGACGAGACGCAGTCGGATATTGTGCGCAAGTACAGGCTCCTTGACGAGCGCATCAAGGCGGAGGGGCTGTACGATTGCAACTACCGTGCCTACGCCATTGAGTTGATGCGTTTTACGCTCCTCTTCGCTGGTATGCTGACGTTCTTGCGTTGGGGGTGGTATTTTCCTAGTGCCGCCTGCCTAGGCTGCTTCTGGCACCAGTTGGTCTTCACTGCTCACGATGCTGGTCACATGGGCATCACCCACAACTTCCACGTGGACACATGCATCGGCATCTTCATCGCCGACTTCATGGGCGGCCTGTCCATCGGCTGGTGGAAGCGAAACCACAACGTGCATCACATCGTCACCAACTCCCCGGAGCACGACCCGGATATCGAGCATTTACCCTTCTTCGCCGTGTCTCACCGTCTCCTGGGTAACCTAACGTCGTCCTATTACGACCGCGTGATGGAGTACGATCTCGCAGCCAAGTTCTTCCTGTCGGTACAGTCGTATCTATACTATCCCATCATGCTATTCGGCCGCTTCAACCTCTATAGGCTCTCGTGGGACCACCTTGTAATGGGTCGCGGCCCTAGGAAGGGCATTGCCTGGTGGCACCGCTGGCTTGAAGTGGCCGGTCAGGTCTTCTTCTGGGCCTGGTTCGGCTATGGCATCGTGTACAAGTCTATCCCCTCAAACTGGGACCGCTTCGTCTTTGTGATCGTCAGCCACATGTTCCAAGCGCCGCTGCACGTCCAGATCACGCTGTCCCACTTTGCCATGAGCACAGCTGACCTTGGCCCCCACGAGTCGTTCCCACAAAAGATGCTGCGCACGACCATGGATGTTGACTGCCCGTCCTGGCTTGATTTCTTCCACGGAGGATTACAGTTCCAGGTCGTACATCACCTGTATCCGCGTATCCCGCGGCATAACCTGCGTGAGACGCAGAGGCTTGTACAGGAGTTTTGCAATGATGTAGGTATTCCCTACGCCCTGTACGGCTTTGTCAACTGCAACAAGGAAGTTATCGGTCGGCTCGCGGAAGTCTCTCGACAGGCGGCCATCTTGGCAGAATGCCAAAAGGTTGCTGCCAATCATATCCACGGCGACCATCACCACTAACCCTATCTGATTGGCGAAACTCTTGTATTCTTGTCACGCCCCCCCCCCCCCCCCCTCTTTTTTTTTTTTGATGTTTTTCTGTAACCATCTTGGAGACACAGAAGAGCTCTGCGGAAAAGAGGTCCGTCATGTCCAGGGCAAGGAGAAGAAAAGGGTATATTGGATGCATGCATTCAATATACTTGAAGCCTGTGGTAATTGGACTGGGCCAGTGTTAGCTGTAATGTCTAGAATAGAACAGTTTTTCTTTTCTTTTCTTTTGTTTTCTCATATGCATGCATGCATGTGATTGCAGGACCGATGTTGAGTTGCATATCATGCTTTGTGATACTCGGGGGGTAGATACGGAACGGAATCATAGGCCGTCGGCTAGAAGAGCTCTGGTATTTTGCCTACGATATGACAGATACGGGCCCTCTCGGAGGACGTGTACGGGGGGGGCGTAATTATGCAGGTGGTGGAGAAGGAGAAGGATGGGCGCGAGAACAAGGGACATAATCTCCCCAGCTAAGTGTGCTCGCATATATCGAATATGTCGCCATTCCTAGGATTGGCATACGCAGACGATGTCGAGAACAAGGGTGGGTCAAAGCTGTCGAGGTCAACACAAACCACTGGAATTTTGGGGGCGGAGCTCTTCAACACGAGTAGCTGGGATCAGCGCTGCATTCTGCACTACGTCCCCAGAAACCAGGACCCGCTAGATGGGATGGGTTGCCATTGGCGATCTGTATCCAACTTGCCACGCCTTCTTTGGTTCTCTCCTTGCTGATACAAAGTCGTCGGACAACGAGAATAAGTGGCAATTCCGGTCATAGAAGTCCGGATGCGACGAAAAGGTCGACGTTGCCAATCGAGGGGGAAACAATAAAAAAAAAGTCGATTGGAGCATGCAATGTGGCAAGCTTTACTGGTGATATAGATACCTGTAGGTAAGTAGTTACCTGCCTACTAAGTACCGTATGCAATGATGTTGGTTTAAACGCCAATAGCGTGGGCGGTCGTTTGGATGGCAGCCACGTTGATAGGAGATGGGAGTGCTTTTAGCTGGCTCTAGCGGGCATCACTTGTATGTATCTGCCATCCCAGCTGCCAATGAGATGGAAGAGAAAACAAAACAAGGTACCTAGTAGTACGATGTATTTAGGTGCCTGCCTCACCCATGCTTCTTTCTGGTGGGTGGAGCCCTGTCCTATCGGACCTCTTGCTCTTGGTGTGACGCCGTACACCCACCATCTGCATCAGCCGTCTGGTGTTTTGTCCTGCGACTCTCTCTCTCTCTCTCTCTCTCTCTCTGCCTGCTCTATCTAGCATCCGTGCCCGCACCCGTGCCCCGGCCGCAGCCTCATCCTGGCAACGCGCGCGCAGGCCATCATCACCTCCTGCCTTCACCACTTTGGCTTTGGGACTCTTGTTCACTACCTACCTACCTACATGCCTAGCTACCTACCTATTCGTACCTACACCCCACTACATCCACCCACTTCCCCACTAGAGACTACGTACCGTTACGTATTGGGACACCGGAGTGAACCCAGCTCAACACCGCTCAACTTTGGAACTTGACTTATCCTCCCTACACCCTTTCAGCCCAACTCAGACTAGCCGGCACAACTCAGTTCTGCTCCAGCCTCACATCACGACGTACTGGGAGATGACCCCGTTGTTGCTGTTTCGACCTCGGCATCAACCATGGACGTCAGCATTCAGAGAGCTCTCAACGACAAGCTCTACGACAAGCGCAAGGTCGGCGCGCTCGAGTACGTCTCTCACTAACCCCCCCCCCCGCGATACCACCATTATGACCACCACCTTTCATCTTACTCTTGATCGGATTTCCATCAATTCTCGCCTGAATTTACTACGTACTGACCCCTTGGGCGGTTCAGGCTGGAACGAGTCATCCGGGAACTCGTCGTAACGAAGGATTACCCCAGAGTCCAGGCCATCCTCGAGCAGCTTTGCAACGAGTTTGCCTACGCTGTCCATCAGCCCCATGCCAGAAACGGAGGCTTGATAGGCCTGGCTGCGGCTGCTATTGCTCTTGGTCATGTATGTGTGCCCCTTCTTTTCATTCTCGTCTAATGGACTGGGGCGCTCGGTACATCCTGCCTTGTCTCTCTGCTGATCGCCCTTCACCCATCTTACCGTCTCTGTTTTTCCTTTGTTTCTCGCGCCCGCGTTGGTGTGTCTGACGCTTCTCTCAGGAGCTGCCCCGCTATCTTGAGAAGATCGTACCCCCGGTGCTCGCATGCTTCACCGATCAAGATGCCAGAGTCAGATACTACGCGTGCGAAGCCATGTACAATATCGCCAAGGTCGCCAAAGGAGAGATATTGATTTACTTTAACGATATATTTGACGCCCTCTGTAAGGTATGTAGCCCCCACCGTGCACAATACATCTGACGCGCATCCTTGACTGAACTTGACGCTTTAGCTAGGAGCAGACTCTGAGCTGTCCGTTAAAAACGGTGCCGAGCTGCTCGATCGCCTCATCAAGGATATTGTCTCCGAATCAGCCGCTTCATACGTTTCGGTTCTTGAAGGTGACTTGGGTCAAGACATACCCGACAAGGATGAGCTTCCAGGCCGCCCTCCTCCACCCACAGCCTTCTCCTTGCGCCGCTTCATCCCACTCCTTCAGGAGCGCATCTGGGTTATCAACCCTTTCACTCGTCAATTCTTAGTTGGCTGGATCACCTTGCTTGACTCCATTCCCGACTTGGAACTCGTCACTTTTCTTCCCGACTTCCTAGGAGGCTTGCTCAGGTTCTTGAGCGACCCGAATAGGGATGTACATGTGGCAACGAGGGCTTGCCTCGACAAGTTTCTCAGCGAGATCAAGAGGATATCTAGGATCAAGAAAGGCATTGCCGAGAGCAAAAAGTCGCGCGAAGGTGGCAAACGCAAGCGTGAGGAGTCAGTCGACTCGGATAGTGTCCAGATCGGTCCGGAAGAAGGTGATGAGATTGACTCTCAAACGGGCGATAGCGAGAGCAGTGGCGAGGAAGACTGGATACCCGGCCAAGACGTCCAGATAAATTACCGAAAAATACTCGAAATACTGACCGCTACTCTCGATTCTCCGCTTGGTAAGTTCCTAAAGATTCAAATGCTCTATCATGTACGTGTCTGTGGGCACAGCTGACTAACATTATAGAAGAGGATTCTCTCTTGGAGTCTCTACGATGGATCGTTGAGTTCTTGGATATCTGCCCGGAGGAAGTGCTGCCGTTTACTCCAAAGGTTCTGGCCCACATGCTGCCTGCTATGGCTAGCGGCGTTGAATCCATCCGCCAAGCTGCTGCTCGTGTTAACGCTGGCCTCATGGACTATGTGGTCTCCCTGTCTGACGAGCCTGAAATCAGCGGGCACTCTCAACCAACGTCACGCATTCCCGTTTCTGGCGAAAAGCAAGAGGGTCCATCCAGTGCGCGGGCTTCTCTGTCTAGTTCGCGAGACCTCGAACTGAGAAGCCCAACCCCGGCCCAGGGCCACAATCGCTCCCTCTCAACTCCGAACCCACCGTATGCAAGTAACCATCCTCAGGTGGATCTGGACTACGCCGCAGCAGTGAACGCCTTGACACTTTTATTTCTCAACGATCACGAGGCGACCCGCGTTGCTGCCTTGACATGGTTGATCATGCTTCACAGAAAGGCCCCTAGAAAAGTGCTTGCCTTCAACGACGGAACCTTTCCTGCCCTCCTTAAGACGCTCTCTGACCCAGCCGAGGCCGTTGTTACCAAGGATTTGCAGCTCCTCTCGCAGATCTCCCGAAATAGCGAAGACGACTACTTCTCCAATTTCATGGTGAACCTACTGCAGCTGTTTGCTACTGATAGAAAACTGCTCGAGACCCGAGGGAACCTAATCATCCGCCAGCTTTGTGTCAGCTTAAGCGCGGAGCGGATCTATCGTACACTCGCAGATTGCATAGAGAAGGAGGAAGACGTTGAGTTTGCCAGCATCATGGTACAAAACCTGAACAACAATCTCATCACCGCGCCGGAACTTTCGGAACTACGAAAGAGACTTCGCAACCTCGAATCGAAAGTATGACAGTCGGCTCTCTCTTGAATTCCCCAGCTGCTGACATTAATTGTCTAGGATGGCCAAACATTCTTCGTTGCCCTTTTCCGTTCCTGGTGCCACAATGCCGTCGCTACGTTTTCTCTTTGCCTGCTGGCACAAGCTTACGAACAGGCTTACAATCTTTTGCAGATTTTGTGAGTCCTTGGAGCCCTAACTTACGTTCGCTATGGGGCTAAACAGGCGACGACAGTGCCGAACTTGAAATGACGGTGAACATTCTTATCCAGATCGATAAGCTGGTTCAGTTGATAGAGTCTCCTGTGTTCACTTGTGGGTTTATCGAGGTCTATCATGACTATTGGTTCATGAGCTAACACGCTGAAGACCTTCGACTGCAGTTACTGGAGCCGGAGAAGTTTCCTCATTTGTACAAGTGTCTATACGGTCTTTTGATGCTTCTCCCACAATCCTCGGCCTTTGCGGCCCTCAAGAACCGTCTTAACGCTGTCAGCTCCATTGGCTACCTTCATATTGCTCCCAAGGTGTAAGTGTCACCCACGATAACTTCTCGGGCCATTGTTGCTCGATTCTGTGTATCATCTGTAACAAGAGCCTGACAAGCCCTCTACAGCAGCCCTCCATCTGCCACCAGTTCAACCTACGACAGGCCGAACAGACTGAAGAGTCGGGAAGATAGCATTATTCGATGGAATGAGTTGCTGGAGAAGTTCCGTGCCGTGCAAGAAAGGGCGCGACGAGCCCAGAGGCACTCTGGTGATCTTGATGATGGCCGGAGCAGCCTTGGAGTCGCAGATCTACGCATCGGGGACGGTCTTGACGTGAAAGGTCCTAAAGAGGCACGTAATCCGAGCGGGCCGCCAGTCCCTATCAAGGACCCCGCTCCACCAGTTGCACCGCCGGCAGCCAAGAGGTCGGGTCTTGGGATGAGGCAGATTAGGAACCTTGGAGGCGCAGTCAGGGGAAAGCGGCCTGGTTGATGCTCCACCGCAGAAGGCTCGTTGTCTTTAGCGCATAGTTGTTCTAATACCCCTCGAGATAAGTAGACGGGAATCAGCCCGTGTCTCTATCGTAGACCGTATCAGAGTGGGAAAGTCATCATTAACGGCCCTTGCGAGGGCTTTCACGCTCAACAAGTCCCTCAAATATAGCGTCGCGGTGGCGCGTAACGGTGAGAACCTCTGCGCGGAGATGCTCAAGCTCGACCCTGGCCGTCTTCACATCATCGGGGAGGCCGGAAAATTGGTCAACATCTTTGTCCAAGCTCTGCTTTTCAGCCAGGAGGCCGAGGTAACCGGCCTCTTCCTGCGCCATTTGCTCGATCGTGGGATGAGAAGCAATGGTATAGTGGTTGAGGCTAGATATGCGGTCCCTGAGCTCGGGAATACGCGCCGCCATAGCCTTGATCTTCCTTTGCATCTCAAGGTTCTGGCGGGCCAGGTCGTCGGCAGGCTTGTAATCGTCGCTGTGCAGGGTCCATAGCAGCTCATCAACTGCGACCGACTCTTGATCAATGTATTTCTGGAGAACATGCACGCGGAATCTCGTCTGTTCCAGATCCGAGGCTTCAGCGTGCAGGTCAATCATAGAGCGGCCGAGGGCTTCGGCATCTGGATAGGCGACGGCGAGCTGACACGATAACGTGGCCATGGAGTTGAGAGCGGTGCGTCCTTCCCGTGTAAGGTGATCCTGAACAGCACCGAGCATCCTCTCCCGGGCGGTATCGGAGGATGGCAGGTCTGAATTGGTTTCGGGCAGGTCCCGCGCGCCGGCAACTTCATGGATGGCCGCAATCTCGGCCCTGGCGACCAGCTCGCGCTCCTCGTCGGCGTTCTCATTAGAGTTGGCAAGTGCAAGAAGGGCTTTTAACGTGTCAGAGTTGCGTTCGAAGGCAGGAACTGGGCGGCCCTGGTATTTCGAGGCGAGCCAGCTGTCGACGTAACTCCAATCTTTGGCGGTGGAGGCGGCGATGCGAGCTATTGATGGCGAGAATATGGCGGTTGATGGCGGAAGGTGAGCCATGTTGGGGTTGCGGTGAGAGCTGTGTTTTCTCTCGCGCAGAATTGGGCGAGAGTTTTTTTCTTCTTCTTCTTTTCGGTTTTTTTTTTTTTAAATTCATATACGCACATCGGCCGGTTCTTGAGGGTTGGTGCCTCTTTGTGACCGCAGGCAGAACAAGTAGCCTAGGTATGTTGTCACAGATAGCGAGAACTCGGTGGGTGAGCGATGAATGGTCAAGCGAAAGGGGCGTGGGGTAACCTACGTACGTGCCTCCTTGCTGATGACATTCAGCGGGAGATGCCACACACCCAGACGCGAAGTGGGGCCGATCTTGGTCTGGCTTGGTTCTAGACACTTCAGCGCGTCGCGCTCATTGAGGGAACAAGTTTGCGACTCTACAACAAGTATCGTATGTAGTATGTATACTCTCTATTAATAAGTGCCTACGATGTAGGCACGTGGGGGTCTCCAATCCGCCTCAATATCTCCATGAGGTAGCCAGAATATTTGGTGGTCGTGTCCAGTTCTGGTACGTACTAGAATGAAAGAAGTCAGGCTAATGCGATCGGAGTCTGTACATACAGTAAAGGCAGGGGGCCTTGCCACAGTAAGCCACCTGAGTTAAGGACTACATGTCCCATGCACTTTTTGCATACATGTACAGTTGTACCTTTCATCCCATCACAGCTTGGCTTCCTTTGAGGACAACATTTCCAATTGTCTGCGCTCCCCCTCCATTCATTCCTCTTCGCTTAACTGGGTTCTGCTTTTGTGTTTTCCTCCTCAACCTTTCCACGTTTTCTTCTGTTATTTCTTACTGTCCATTGGCCTACAGACCTAAATTCTCTCGTTTACTCACGTGGCGCCAGCAATGTACGCCCGCCTTTATGCCCTGGCTTTCGCAGCCAGCCTGCTCTCATCGCCAGTTTTTGCCATCACCACCGACGAGATCCCCTCCGATACCCCTGTGTCCTCTCTCCTGGTTACCGCTCAGGCCCATCTGTCCAAGGGTCAGACATCCGATGCTCTCGTATACTACGATGCCGCTGTTGCCCGCGATCCCTCCAACTATTTGACGCTGTTCAAGCGCGCGACGACATACCTCTCCCTCGGCCGTACCAACCAAGCCACCGACGATTTTAACAAAGTCCTCTCGCTCAAGCCCGGCTTCGAGGGAGCGCATGTGCAGCTGGCCAAGATCAAGTCCAAGACCGCCGACTGGGATGGCGCAAGGGAACAGTACACCCTCGCGAGGAAGGATGCCAACTCGCCTGAACTTGTCGCTCTCGATGAGGCCCAGGGTGCTGCCCGTCTCGCTGAGATGGCTGAGAAGAGTGGTGACTGGGAGGCTTGCGTGGGGCATGTTGGTGAGGCCATCATGACCGCTAGCCGGGCTATCTCCCTGCGCGAGATGAGATCGCGCTGTCGTTTCCAGCGCGGCGAGGTCGAGGAGGGTATGAGCGACCTGCACCATGTGCTGCAGATGAGACCTGGCGACACATCGCCGCACATCAAAATCGCCGCCATTACCTTCTACGCACTTGGCGATTTACAGAACGGCATGGCACAGGCGAGAAAGTGCTTGCACTCTGACCCCGACTCCAAATCATGCAGGAAACTCCTGAAGCAACAAAAGGCCATCGAGAAGACTTTGGCCAGGGTAAACAAGGCGTTCGACAAGAACCAACCCATGACTGGTGTCAAGCTGCTTATAGATTCCGCCGACGACACTGGCTTGATCACCGATATCAAGAAACAAGTTGAGGATCTCAAGGCGGACGGTTTCATCCCTTCTGCTGCCCAGTCATCTCTGTACATGCAGGTGGCGGAAATGGCGTGCCAGGGTTACTACGACGTAAGTCGACCATGGTGTACAATATGCTTTGATCATTCGGTGCTTACATGATTGTCACAGATGAACGGCAAGAAGGCCAAGCAGTACTGCGAAGAGGCTCTTACTCTCAATCCCCAGTCATTCTATGGTCTCCTATATCGCGCCAAGGTCATGATGGAGAAGGAAGAGTTCGATGCAGCCATCAAATCACTCGAGGAAGCCAGCAGCATCCGGCCCGACAAGAATGATGTCGTTCAGCCCTTGATGCAGAAGGCGCAGATCGCGGCTAAGAGGAGCAAGACCAAGGATTACTACAAAGTACTCGGCGTGGCACATGATGCCGACGAACGGCAGATCAAGCAAGCCTACCGCAAGCTCTCAAAGATTCATCACCCCGACAAGGCCGCTAAGCAGGGACTGACCAAGGAGGCTGCCGAGAAGAAAATGGCGGCCATCAATGAAGCATACGAGGTGCTCAGCAATCCCGAGCTCCGCGAGCGGTTCGACCGGGGCGACGACCCGAACAATCAGGAGCAGGGCAGTCCCTTCCAAGGCAACCCATTTGGCGGTGGTCACCCGTTCATGTACCAACAGGGTGGCGGCGGGAGCCAGCAGTTCCACTTCAAGTTTGGGGGAGGCGGCGGCGGTTTCCCATTCTGAGGGAGGTCGACGGCTGTCGATTGTTGTCTGTTGGAAAATATCACGGCATGGATTAAGGAGTTTTGTAGGTCAAAGCCTGGAGTTTGTGGTGGCCTCGTCCAATGGCCAACATCATTTTTTATCGTCGTTCGTAGGTTGGGTGCAAACCTCAGCGCCAAGTCGGCGGCTCGGCGGGGGTCGTCAATCCGATGCTCTGTCGCGTGTGGTCGGCTCAGTCTTGCTATTCGTTCAATGTACAAGGATTGCATATATGTGCAAACACCAAACTGTCACTTAAGCAGACGTGAGGCAAGCTAACAAACATATCGAGTGACAAATGATTAGCTTTGGCTCCAAGTACACCTTCCTGGCGGCAAGACGCAGCAATAGACACAGGTAGGTAGATTCGCGCTCGGGAGGGAGGGGTACTCGTCACTGCACCCGGCGCGGCCGAGCTAGCTCCGGTACATTGGGAGTTGCTAATGAGGACTTCCAACCTTGAATGCCGCCATGCATGAGAACGAATGGGGAGATGCGGGTGGCGCTTCAAACCTCCCGAGAGGCCTCCTTGGCTTGAAACTTCGGATAAGTCGAACGCGGCGCCCTCTTGGCCTAGCCGACATCAGGCCTAGTCATCCTCTGCGTGCCTCTTCATCATCTTCCTCCTCCCCCTATTGGATTTCTTTCAAGCGTCAGACCATGTGATGATGCCGCAAGCTGTGCCAGGCTGCCGTTTCGCCGTTGACTTTATGACGTGAACAGTTGCTCGAGCATGTCACGTAGGGTCGCGCAAGTTGGAAGAAAGAGAAACGGTATTCCAGATTAGCGTATCGGTAAATTCGTCCGTAGGCATGCCAACTCCAGAAAGGTCTGTCAGTTTTCCGACGCCAGCATGTTGAATACCCTTTCAAATAGAACACTTTGCCAAACCGCCGGTTCTCCAATACCAAATACAGCCGGCCTTGCGAGACTTACAGTATCAGCCCTCACGTGGCAACCCAGCGGCGTATGTATGGAAGCCCTCGCCGGGGGGGTCTTGTGCCGTGCGTGCCTCTTCTGAGCTCGTTACTAGAAAGCCACTTTCAAATAGTGGTCAACTACTTCGCGAGCTCGACTCGGCCTTCTAAAAATTTACACAACCGTTCTAATCGGTGATCAAATCGTCAGGGAAGTCCTTTTCTATGTGCAAAGCGGCGAGCCATTTCAAGGACTCGGGCTGTCATTTCGCGCGATGAAGTAGGCCCTGCAAAGCCAGATTGTCAGTGTCTCCCTGTGCAGAATAAGTGGCCGAGACTTACTTGCAAGCCTCGTAAGCGGACCAGCATATGGCCGTGCTGGGCATGGTAGTGACAACACGAGGGCGCACACCCTTGAAGAAACCGCGGAAACCTTCGCGCTCGTAAAGTAACCGGCAGCCAGCCATGAACCCATTCACGTTTCTCAGTGCCGGGTCGTTGGCCGTCCCTCGAGTCTGAAGCATGGTTTTGATAACGTCCATAGGTGTAGTCAGGGCGGCTGCAAACCCGCCGGCAACACCACCAGCCAAACAATGTGTTGTGGGGTCATAGTCTTTGCTTGGGTTCATGGTCGTGGATATGGACTCGTATGCGAGAAACTGAAGAGCGGTGAAGGGCACCGTCATCGAGAGAGTGGTCGGGTAAGAAACGTAGAAAGCCGCCAGCCCTTCCGTCTTATAGACGTACTTGGCGCAATCGGTCATGGAGCGGTACATCTTGGCCGAGCCTTGTATCTGCATGCGCTGCTTGATGACTGGAGTCGATTCGTCGTCAGCAACAAAAGTGAACCAGAGGGCTGTGAAGAATGCAGGAGTCGCGTACCATCGAAGGGATTCATCAGCGCATCGCTAGCAATTGTAGCGCAAGCACCGCTGGTCGCGGCAGCCAAGGGATGGTGAACACCGGCCTGGTTGCCACCCATGACATGCTTGACAGCCTCGTAGGTAGCAAAGTAAACAGCATGAGCAGGACCTAGTTTTGTCAACAATGCAAAACAATGCTAGAACATGCAGCATGCTCGCTCGCTCGCTCATGGGAACAACGTACCGGCGCCGGCAACAACGCTGGACATACCCCTCCACAAACTTAAGAAGCCCTCGCGGCTGGCTATGCGGTAGGTGCCTTGGATGACGCCGTTATACACAGCCGAGGGGTTGGGATTGAGGACCTGCATTCTGGTCTGAGAGCTCCGGGTTAGCGAATGCCGATGCGCAAGCCGGCCGATTATTAGGTTTATGGCAGGAGGGCTCGGGTCGTACCTTGATTGCGTCAATGGGATACATGACAGTATGCTCCTGCGAAGGCGGTGATCAGTTTCAGGCTCCCAGCGATATAGGCCAGGAAAGGCATTTTGCAGGCTAGAGAGAGCTTGGGGGGAAGCGGGATGGCATACCGCTATGCCCGCGAACGCCCCGGCAGCCATGTTCTGCACGAGGGAGAAGTTGGGAGGTAGCGATTCATAGCTGCAACGCAAACGTCAGCAGGCCTGTTACATCAAGAGAGCGAGCGCATTTTGAGCCATGGTCGGACTGGCATTGGGTGCATGGGTTGAGGTGTAGTGTGAAGATCGGGAGGGCATTGCGCACTCATATTCCTCGACGGGCTCTGCATTGGGCTGGGCCATTGCGGCCGCAGCAGATGCTTCGCCGTAGGGCTTGGGCTGAAGAGCCGCCAGGTTGACAGCTGGGGAATGATCGAGGGGTCCGGCGATGGCGCCCGCGGATCTGGCGGGAAGAGCTCTCGTTAAGCTGGACGGGAAGATATCACGTCGCTCGTTTGCACCGGTGGCCTCTTTCGCCCTTCTCTCTCGCCTTGCTCCTCTCTAGATCTGCGCAGAGGTTGCCGAGGAACCTGCGAAGATCGGGAGGCCGGAAAAGACGGAGGTCGATCGGTCGCTAAAAGACTGGCAAAAACTGCAGCAGTCGGGTCTATGTTAAATAAAGCGACCTTGAGCTCACGAAGCCGTGGGCTAAGAGTTGGCGGTGCACGGGTCGGTATGCGTGTGGTAGACGCAAAAGATTGGAGAGCAGAGAGGTAGGCTAGACCAAGTGAAGAAAAAAAAAAGTCCAGTCGGAGCTAGCAGAGTCAGGTAACGCACAGGCAGTGGAGGAGGAGGTCCAGCGTGGGTGCGGCCGATGTACCTCCACTCGCAGCTGCGCGGTACGACTCCTCTGGCGTCTTCGGTATGGGTTCTGTCTATCTACCTAGGTATCCGTACGGACTTGGATATTTGTTCTTGGAAGCGGTTCTGGCGTCCTTACAAAGTCAAAGGCCCTTCTACCGCACTTGCATGCGCCTTACTCGTTAGGTAATGACCATGGTTCTTGTTCTCGTGACTTCGTCGTGGTCGGTCTTCTCCTCCTCCGGAATTGATGACGCTGACTTTACCCGTTGATAATTGGGCCATTTGCTTGCGCTAGCTCCCTGAGCTCCTCTTTCCCCCACCGATACGTGGTAGATTCGTCCTGCACCCACGCAAGTTCCCTCGCTTTTCAATTTACATAAGTAAGCAAAACCATGAAGAAAAAAGCTTGTTTGGCTCGTAGATTCTGCCAACCCTAGGACTTACTCTCTTTGTCTAGGTAGGCCTCGCGATGCGGTGCCTCGTTCCATCACCCTTGCCACGACGATTTGTGTCCCAGCTGACGATGACCTTGTACTATTAACAGCATAGCTACAGTAGATGGAAAGAATGGCATAGAGGGGAGAGACATTAAATGAGTCTGTCTACGAATTGAAAGAGATATTGGTTCATGAGGACAATAAGAGGGAAAAAGTACAGTACGCTCCAAATCTCGGCTATCAAACGCTCATAGATGACATGATGACCCTACTAGGTACCTACAACCCGGAGCCCTCTCCTGCAATTTTATCTCATCTTATCAATCAATCGCCACTCCGCTTATCGGACCCCCATAAAGGGCTGCATGTCTACGAAGTACAGTATGTACCTACAGTCTAGGTAGGTAGGTATTTGGGTATGTACGAGAATCTTACCATCTCCGAGTGTACCGTACCCTACCGTACCTCATGCAGCAAAAGTCCCTTCATAGGCCCTCACCAACTGCCACGTGGACGGCGGTTCCCCCTTGGGCCCGCGCACGTTACTTTGGCTCGTTTCTCCGTGCTACTTACTCTCTTCGCACCTGTAAATCACCACGTCCAGAGACGCACAATTCCAAACGTCGGCGGCCAACCCTCGGAGATACGACATTTCCCTCTTCGATCCGGCCCAAATTCCACCCCCAACCGTCATTGGTAACGCTATTTTGATCTTCTGCAATGCTTTTTTCTTGCCCTGCCAGTATGAACAGCCCTACCAGACTGGCAATTTGATGTCTAATGCAGCACTGTATCTTAAATCACGTTGCGCTTTCGTCCATCGGACCCAACTTCAAGCCGGCCACGAAAAGACCGTTCGTTCATAATGTCCATGTCCCATAATGTCAAGTCGCATGACGCTCCAACACCCATAATTACCAGCATGTCCGAAGTACCAGCCAATTGCCCTCTTCTCCTCACAGTGTCCCCCCACCCTGTGGGTTGTTACGGTGGGCCTGCTGGAATTGGTAAATCAGACCCAATACCCCGGCGTCTTGCCCGCCCGTCTCTGCCATGCTGCTTTCACGGCTCGGCCCCTTCGGAGGTGATGTCTCCCATACAGACTCTCCTAAAGGCCCCGAGCCGTCAAGTGCTTCGTCTTCGTGTGGAGTCTGCGATTGCAGGTGGCTATCTACGCCCAAGCCGTCTTCGGTCAACTCCTCAATGATACCTTCGCCCTGATAACCACCCCGCGCCGCTCGGCCCCGATGCGTACTTCGGATGCCGAACACTGTTGCGGCAGGTTGGTGATGTGGATCAAGAAGCATTGATGCCATCGGTGACGGGGCCGTCATTGATGGTCCGAACCTCGGCGTTCGGGTTTGTTGGCCAGCCCCTCCGCCAGCTGCTCGGCTCCTCGCAAGGTCCTGTCGACCCATCCTGGAGTTTTGCATGTCGGCTGCCAATGTCGGAGAGCTCAGTCCCGGAAATGCCGGCGGAGGGTGAAACGTTTGTCGGCTCCCGGGAGGTAAGTGACCTGGTATACCAGTCCTCGGATTTATTACGTAGTTGTCCAAGAAGCCGTAGTAAGACGCCGCCATCTTGTTGTGTTTGGTGGAATAATAGTCTTCCCGGACATCGCCGGCGCCTGCTTGTTGTTTTGCCTTGCCTACACCCTTCTTGAAGTCGAACTCGGCGAACGAGCATATGTACCCAACCCCGTCTACATGGATGGTGAATTCTCGGAAAAAGTCGATGATCTGGTCGCTGCACTTGGGGGCTGAATAGATCAGCACAAATGAGGCGGTGAGAATACCGAGTATTTCCTCGATGAGAATCAACAACTTTAGCTTGTAAAGCTCCGAAAACTCCCGCTTGACGTCAGCTGTGTGAAGACGGCCGTTCCAGTTGTCTGGCATGTAACGAGTGTATTCGATGACGTTACGCAGAGCGTAGTCTGGGTCGAATACAGTCGTTTCCTCTGATATCATACCTCTGGCAGCTGCCCAGATGGCAGCAAACAAGCCAATGTAGAACAGTGCTGACCTGTCTCTAGTGATCTCGAAACCGAGAAAAAGCTGAGGATCGAGAAATGACGCCACAGCCAGAACCGAGGTAATGGCTCCCGCAACAAAAGTTACCGTTCTGGCGAACTGCTCCGTCATTTTCTTTGGGAACTGATCAATATAACGACTGGCAAACGGATATGACATGTTGATGCGTTCATGGAAGAGATGCGGAACCTCGTTAAACTCTCGGAATTTCCACTCGGCAAGAGGCGTATATCGCCTGTGGCTAAAGGTCGATGGATCTTTTTGATACTCCTGCAGCCAAATTTGTGAGCGTCCATAACCAACAGCACGAGGCGCTACGGGAGTGGGCTTACATTGTAGTACGTGAAGGCATGGACAACAATTAGATATGCGACCACAAAGGGGCCGATCAGTAAGTTGATGATGCCGGCGAACACAAGCCGCGATTTCAGTTTTGCGCTCAACAAGCCTCGGCGGTCTGCTTTGAGGAACTCCTGGTGCACTTGGTTGTTTCCATCAAAAACATAAGTCAGGATGGCAAAGTGCAGGTTCCATTCAAGACTTCTTGAGAAGAACTGATGTTTCCTCGCAAAGGGTATCGGGAGCGTAAGGTCGAGTATGTCTTTGTTCATCATGGCTATCAGGTAGTTTTCCCTCCTCATGAGACGGTTGGCAATGTCTGCGGCGTCCAACCTCTCCTTGGACTGATTGCGCATCCATTGTCGCACTGACGGGTTGACATTGATGGCTGTCTTGGGATTAGCGTCCCGCAGTGCCATGACCCGGGCAACTATGTCTTGCCAGGAAACAGTTTGCATGTCTTCCTCTGGAATCTCAAGGAGGTGGATGTAGAAGTTACGCAGATTGCTGAGGCGTCGTAGGTCCATTGTGAACTGGACTGCCTTCCATATGAAGTAGAAAACATACAGCCAAAGGCCAATGTTCCACATGAACGACATATTTCTGGTGCACTGAGGAATCGTGACCTCCTTCAGCGAATCACTGTTAGGGATCTTGGTGTATTCAACGCACTGGGTCAGGAAGGTTAGGAACACGGCGAAAAAGGCGGATTCTCTGGCTTCATGTCAGCATAATCTCACTATACCGCTTGCGTCTCGCCGAATGATAACTCACATCAGGTGTAACGCCCGGGCACACACAATGCACCAAAAGCCGCTGCCTCGGTAGTAGTAGTAGACGTCTTGGACGAAGAAGTCAAGGTTGGAGACATTTACCCATCTCCAAAGAGCCTTCTCTTTCTCGCTTCCAGATGCAAGGCCCCTAGCAAAACGCTTTGGTTGAGCTCTGGCCGGCTCCGAGCTATCTGTAGGGTGGAGCCTCTGTTGTGCTTTTGTCGTTTCCCACTGGGCATGAGTGCGTCTATTGGAGGGGCCAGGAATAGCATTCTGCCTTCCTGGCAAAGATGGCTTTCTCCGTGTAGTTTCCTTTGCCTCCACATTGACTTCATGCGGCTCAACTAGCAGCGATGCAGGAACATCGTTGTCGCCATCGTCTTCTTGGCCGAGCCACCTGGAGGTAGGCTCTCGTCTATTTCCTTCGCGCCGTGGACCACGGCTAGTTGTGCCGGGCGGACTGTTGAGGATGTTGGCATTGCTCTCCAGGGTCGCTCGACTGTCTTCGGTAGCAAGGCCTTGTATATGATCAAGATCATAATCCTGGAATCGCTGTCTCAGATTTTCTTCGTCAACATCCAGGCCAGCCTGCTCTTCGATGTCCAAGTCTCCATCGTGTCCGCCCCTCAGTTCTTCGTAGAACGACCTCGAGGCTCGAGATGGCGGGGCGAGCCGAGAGAAGATGTTGGAAGCCATGATGAGGCGAGTTGATCAGGATCCTGTCGGGGCTGGTCGTCAAAGATGGATGTTCATCGCTCGGCGCATGTTCGGAGGGAGTCAAGATGCAGCTTGCGCACGGCGAGGGGTCCGATTTTGAGGGAGCTGCCGACTGGACCCGCATGCCTGGCGCACGATACATTAGCCTGGAAATGATATGGCACAAAGTAAAGGTGGCCGTGGCTGGGAGGGTTCGCCATCACTTGATGTGCGAACTGGTGGTCATGTGGCTCGCCCCGACGGTTGCAGGTGACAGAAGCTTTGGGAAGTGTCGGAGAAGAGTAACCTACAAGCTCAAGCGTAGCCACTCGTGCTCGACTGGTCTTTGATACTAGAAAGCTCTCTGCAGAATGAAACGGTAGGCAGATGATAGCAATCACAGGGTCTATGTGCAAGTCTTGGGGAAGTTGGAAGCAGTATGGCGAATGTTAGTTCGATTCAGTGCAAGGTGCAGGACGCTTGGAGCATTTGCTCCAGGCGTCAATACGCACCGGGCACAAGTATCGATAGGGATCCGATCGCAGTTCCAACCATATCTCTACAGCAAAATAGCATGGGAAGGTAGGTAAACATCAGTGCGCAAGGCCTGGTATCTACCTACCTAAGGTATGGAGTAGATAGTTGGTAATAGGTAGTCACTGTACCTACCTTACCTAGGTAGGTATGACGTGGACAATTAGTTGGCAGGCGGTGAGCTGTTTTTTGCCAGGCTTATCCCCGTCGCTGGGAAAACCTCCCGTCTTATCTGAGTTTGTTGCATACCCCTAGGTAGGTACCTACCTACGAATACCTAGGTATCTACCTACCTAGGTAGGTTAGGTGATCAAGCACCCACCGTCGAGTACGTACCTTGTGGACAAGGTTATTGAATCAAGGGCTAATGCTACTGAGGCCTCGACGTCAACTTACAATCCCTGAACTCTCTACACGAAGCATGCTGTGCTTCTCATAGCTGAACTGAAGTTCTCACTGTCTCTTACTCTGTCGATACTTATCGGATAGGCCTGTTGAGGTCGGTTGGCTCCCTGGTTTTTCTTGCTCATCATGGTCTCGGCTCAGCCTCCCTCTTCGCTATGGCCTTTGCCCAGTAGAGATGTGTCCAGTTCGAGCATCGGTACACCGCTGTCTCCCTCCACCCCAACCTCAGCGAGAGCCCCGAATGCGTTGACCTCCAAAGTCACAACCGTTTTATCAACTTCGTATGCGGATTCCGAGTTTAAAGACGCACTGCAACTGCTCGACAGCCGAGGCCTCAAGAATACGGCCGAAACACGCCGCCAACTACGGCTAGACCTGCAAAAGGAGGTTATTGACAGCAATGGGGAAATTGTCTCTCAGTTTGGCCGAGTGGCTGATGTGAGTACTGTTTCCATGATCTTGAGACGGCCCCGGTCCGATGGTTGACTCTCTTCTCCAGCAATTGCGTCGCATAGGGGCTACCCTGGGCAAGCTGAACAATAACTATCAAGATGTAAGGAACCGCATCGCTGCGGCACACCAAGACACTGGCCCGATTCTGGAAGAGGCTTCAAACCTGATGAAGGAGCGAGCCGAGATTGAATCAAAACAGCACCTGCTCAAGGCATTGCGCAGTCACTTCGTTCTATCGGACAACGAAATAGCCTCGCTGACCTCCCCCGCCGAGCCTGTCGACGATGGCTTCTTCGCTGCCCTGCACAAGGCGAAACGGGTGAGCAAGGATTGCGAGATCTTACTCGGGTTCGAGAACCAAACTCTAGGACTGGAGATTATGGAGCAAACGTCCAAAAACCTCAACCTTGCTTTCCAAAAGCTGTACAAATGGGTACAACGCGAGTTTAAGACTTTGAACCTCGAAAACCCTCAGATGAACTCGTCGATCCGCCGTGCCATCAGAGTCCTAGCCGAACGACCTTCCCTTTTCCAGAATTGCCTCGACTTCTTCGCCGAAGCCAGAGAACGCATTTTGTCCGATGCCTTCCATCTCGCCTTAACTGGCGCCACGACCTTGGGCGCGGAAGACCACTCGATTAAACCTATTGAGATGGCCGCCCATGACCCGCTTCGATATGTGGGCGACATGCTTGCCTGGATACACTCGGCGACCGTGAGCGAGAGGGAGGCACTTGAAATTCTTTTTGTTTCAGAAGGCGACGAGATTGCCAGAGGACTCCGATCGGGTCGAGCTAATGAGCTCTGGCAGCTGCTTGATGAAGGCGATGGCGAGTCAGCCCCCACCTTTGATGCCCTCAAGGCACTCAATGACCTGGTGGATCGAGATGTCTCTGGGGCCACCAGAATTCTGCGACAGAGGGTCGAGCAGGTCATTCAGTCCAACGAGGAAACCATTCTCGCCTACAAGCTTGCCAACATACTTGGCTTCTACCGGTTTACGTTTATCAAACTCTTGGGCAGCGAGTCGGGGCTGTTGGAACTCATGTCCGGGCTCGAAACAAATGCATTGAGGCAGTTCCGGTCACTCATGAGAGACCACATCGCCACACTGCAGGGCGAGTTCCAGCAAACACCTTCAGACCTTGTCCCTCCAGACTTTTTACTTGAAGCACTGAAGCAGCTGACTGCGGTTATGAAGACGTACGAAATCTCGCTGGCAACATCCGCGGATCGCGAGAGTGACTTCCAGCCCATTCTTGCAGAGGCATTTGAGCCCTTCTTGGAGGGGTGCGAAAACATGGCAAGGGGCGTGAGACGGCCGGCAGACGCAATATTTATCACGAACTGCTTGCTTGCGGCCAAACACACGCTGGAGCCCTTCGACTTCACACAGCGGAGGAGACAATCATTGCAGGACAGAGTGGCAGAGGAGTGTAAAAAGCTCTCAGAGGAGCAATATCAATACTTCCGTCGGGGGTCTGGGCTTGGGCAAATGCTCGAGTCGCTAGGTAAACTTACAACAGAGGGCAGCGATGTGAAGAAGGTAGCCCTACTTACCGAGCTTCAGCCCCTGGCATTGAGCCGAGCAAGCCAGACACTTGACGATTTCCTACCGTCGGCGCTCATGGACGCTATGGAGAATGTCAAGCACTTGCAAGACTCAACTCTGGCCCGAGAACTCACGGAAAAGGCTGCTAGGAAGTTCTGTGACGAGTTTGAGCACGTCGAGGAAATGTTGTTGTTGGCGGACGAACTAGCTGCCGGTGATGGGAACGCGGACGCCGATGCCGAGCCCCAAATGCTTCGCACCCTATTTCCAAGAACCACAGGGGAGATTCGAGTTCTCTTGTCGTAAGGACAGCCATGGTGTCATGTTTGACGTCCGGCTTGCGGCCGGCCTTGTCGTCAAGTTAACTGTTCATTCCAGGGCCTGCAAGTAAGTAGGGTAAAGTAACACAAACTACAAAATCAATAATACATACTCCTGAGACTACCTAGTGTTTCCGATGCCCTCGATGCCTACCTCCGGTGGTAAGGGCGTTTTACTGCTCGTTCCTCTTCCGACAGTAGGTTGGCCCCGCATCACCTCCACGGCTTATTGCCTTCTGTGATGTTCCATTCAGCTACTATGCCTTTTCTTTGGTTGCGAAGTGCAAGCTTCTCATTTTGGCTGGTCTTGTGCAGTTGCGTGGGTAGACAAATGGCATGTGGGCGACGTCAGCAGGTGGGGCGACACAGTAGGCACCCTCCTCCACTCAGGTACTTCAGCGACGTCACTACCCTGCCTAGGTAGGTACCTAAGTTGTGTGCACTGGTGTTGCTGCCCCCCCCCCCCCCCACGCGATCAACCTGCATTTCCACTTCCAGACAAACAAAGGCGCTCAAACCCTGTATGTTCCTTGCCCGTCACCTTAACCTCAACCTCGGAACCATCCATACCACCTAATCGTCTTCCGATGCGGTTGTAGAGAACTTCGACTGCTTCCTTCCATAAGCATATCTGCTCCCCATCGTACCACCCAAAAGCACCCCCGCGCCGGCACTTATATCCCTAGGTACTATGGTCTGGCTCCCAGTACCATGTCACGCTCACGGGGTCTTGCCATCCTCCAGAAGACCTACGACGACAGCTACCTGAAATGTTCTACTGCTGTATACTATGAAAGCCAGGTAGCCGTCGTACCTCTGCCTGTTTCCACCTCTACCGTGCGCTGACGTGCTCTTGCTGATCTTCCAGGGCGACGAAAGCGAAGCGATGCGATGCTGGAAGAATGCCCTCGACCAGCTCAATGACCAACGCATCACCAAAGTCTTGCCTAACTACGTAGCCGGTACCGAGACCGAGGAAGCTCTGATGGACTCCTTGTGCAAATTGGAACTGCAGTGCAAGGAACGCATTGACCTGCTCGAGGCGTTACGGATATCCCGCCAGGACGCCTTGACTTCCAATTCCCAAACCTCGAACTCGACAGCAATAAACCCATCGGCCGACCCTGACCTTTCGAACATAACCACCCCGGAGCGAGGCTGGATTGGCCAAGGCACAATCCCAGCCATACGATATCCCGACCTATCGCGACCTTCTTTACCCAAACGCCCATCCCTGCCGTACAGAACATCGTCCGAGCAAGCAGTTGTTGGTCGCGATCATAGCCCGGCGGGTATCTCTGCCTTTGCTGGCTCCTCCGGTTCGCCCATTATGGCCACCAAGAAAGAGCCAACCGTGAGGTCCCCCAGTCCGGAAAAATACACCATGCGGACAACGTTGCGGAGTGGCAAACTTGGGGACAGGCCAGCAAAAACAGCACGTAAACTCTCAAAGACCGAAGGGCCTGGAGCCAGCAAGGCCGCAACACTGGCTTGGAGTGCTCTCGGCACCAGAGAACGACTGGCTCGAGTATCTCCTATGCTACCGGAACCTTCATCGTCTGCTCCTACTACACCCAGCGAGGCGTCACGAAAACTAGGGCTTTCATCTGGCGCGCAATGGGACGTTCACACTAGAAGACTTGTTCCATCTCGAGACGCCTCTGACGCTGCAGCTAGCGTAAGAAGATCTGACGATTTAGCACATAGCCGACCCTCGTCATTATCTGTGAGCGCGGCATCGAGCGCCTTGAACGCTGTGTCTAACCCGGACATCTCTCCTGTCGAGTACAGCACGCCGAAGCAGGAGCGGACATGGCGCTCGCGAGACCACTCGTCGTCACTTCCACGATTCGGAATATCTCCGCATGAGCGAACTCCCTCCGATGCTGACGACTTTGGATCACGACGCACGAGCACGCCAAACGGAACCAAAATCCGGCGGAAGCCTGTCGGAGATGCTCTAATTCGGCCCAACGGCAGCAACTTGACGAGCGAATCGGAGCCTGACAAAGCTGCTCGATCACGGAGTGCACACCGACATAGAAGACCTTCTTCGAGCTGCTCGGACAATTCAAAAGCGACCCCTAAAGCACCAGACAAGAAGTGGAAGGGCAAGCGCAAAGAAGATGCTGTGGTGGCTGATGCTGAAGCAGCCTCGTCTGAAGGATCTGCGGAGTGCGACAAAGAGGAGCCCTTGACCAAGGTGGTCTGGAAATCTAAAAAGAAGAAGATTATGAAAAACTTGCCGTCGGGAGTGGACGAGACAGCAGCGAAACAAATTCTCAACGAGATTGTAGTGCAGGGCGATGAGGTCCGCTGGAGTGACGTTGCTGGTCTGGAAGTCGCCAAAAACGCGTTGCGAGAAAACGTCGTCTATCCATTTCTGCGCCCCGACCTGTTCATGGGGCTTCGTGAGCCTGCGCGGGGTATGCTCCTCTTCGGTCCACCAGGTACCGGTAAGACTATGCTGGCTCGTGCCGTAGCCACAGAGTCCCGGTCGACCTTTTTCTCGATATCGGCAAGCAGTTTGACGAGCAAGTACCTCGGCGAATCAGAAAAGCTTGTACGAGCGCTCTTCGCTTTAGCAAAGGCCCTTGCTCCAAGCATTATCTTTGTCGACGAAATCGATTCGCTGCTTTCTCAAAGATCTGGATCCGGAGAGCACGAAGCGACGAGAAGGATCAAGACCGAGTTCCTGATACAATGGAGTGACTTACAGCGAGCTGCAGCAGGTAGAGCACTTGACGAAAAGGACACAAACAGAGGAGATCCCAATCGAGTTCTTGTTTTGGCGGCAACCAATCTACCCTGGGCCATTGATGAAGCTGCTCGCCGCAGATTCGTAAGGCGTCAATACATACCACTCCCCGAGCCCGAGACGCGCTCAACCCAGCTCCGTACACTACTGGGTCAGCAAAAGCACGACTTGTCCGACCCAGATATCGAGAAGCTTGTTTTACTTACTGATGGTGGGTTTCTAGGTGGAGCCCAACTGTTTGGAACCCAGATATATGATGCTTACACGAGTAGGATTTTCCGGTTCAGACATTACGGCGCTGGCCAAAGATGCAGCCATGGGCCCTCTTCGCTCTCTGGGCGAGGCTCTTTTGCACATGACTATGGACGAAATTCGGCCGATCTCACTGGCGGACTTCGAGGCAAGTCTAAGCACCATCCGACCCAGCGTCAGTAAAGCAGGGCTCAAGGAGTACGAAGATTGGGCAAGAGAGTTTGGCGAGCGAGGAGGGTGATGCAAGGCAACGAGGGCGGGGGGTTCTTTTTTCTTTTCGGTTTCTTTTTTTTTCCCCGGGAGGGGGGAATTTCGATGTCACAACACACATGGTCAGCATTGAGAGGGTGGTGAACGTAGTACCCTTCGGCAGCGCTTGCCTATTACTGTTAGCATGGGGCGAGACATGCAGTTTCTATTTTGTCCCCCTTTTGCGGGTGACGAAAGAGGGATGTGTGTCTCTGAACAAAAAAAAGCATGAGGTTGCCAATCTAGTAACAATATCCATACAGTGAGCTTGCAGCGACATAGAAGACCCTGCACCAGCTTCTGAAACTACAAGTCGGGATCCGGACAGGCACCGTTATTTGAACGAGGCGTTGCTCATGATCCAATTCATAACCATTTCTCCTGTTATAAAGCGTGGCACCTCCTTCCCATGCGCGCAGGATTGTATGATTATCGTTTCCCACCACCCGTGTGGCCCGACTATTGGTGGTCAAGCTCAGGCTTGACTAGGAACAGCTTTCGTGGATACTTCCTGTTTCCTTGCGGTTCGTCTGGTAACCTTTGCTTCTCTTTTCTGTACTCGGGCTGCGATTCTCTCCTCCTCGGACGGGATCGGCGGCCGTTCCGAAATGGGTGTGCCGTAGGGTGCAATGATGCTCTTGACGACATGGCGTTTGTGAGGAGAACTTCTCCATCCGGGGACGATGGATACAACGTCACCAGTTCGGAGGGAGGAGTTGGGGTCGTGGACAAGGTAGTTCTTGGGCTTCGTGAACATCTTTCATGCACACAGTGGCGTCAGTCATTTGCGCTCGAGGGGTCGATACCGGGAAGAGGCAAGAGTTGGCGCATACCTTTTGGACCGCCTGCTTCCATTGCTGGCCACCGACACGCACTTTCACAGTCTTCTGCATGAGACCCGCACTCACGACGACACCGTGCAGCTCGCGGACAACTTGGCGCGCTGCCGCCATGGCCTGGTTAGACATGATGGATGACAGGAGGAAGAGTCTGGTTGGCGTGGGGCGAAGCTCCAGCAGGCGGGTTTCCGCACTTAATGGGGATCCCAATCGATATCTTAAGGCACAATCGAAGACGGGTTCTGTGGCCGTTGGTAAATCAATTGTGTAATAATCACCAAATTGCTACCTCACGCTTCGTAGGTTCAGTTCGCAGGCTGTCGCTCAGAAATTCAAAAACCGGAGCTATATCTCTATTCTCTGGTTGGATACTCGGATTAATGATAACCGAATTTCCGATTGGACCGACGTCTATTATTAACCCCCTGCTCCACGGAACGATCAGGCGCTAAGATAACCTTATATTGTGTGGCTTGTTCTTGGCTTCCGTTTCCTAAGTCTTGCATCAAGTCGATCACCCTAAAATGAATGTTAGATACGGAGTACTTTGCGATAGGTTTGGATAAGTGTGAGGCTTCGGTGTCGTCGTCGTCGTGGGGTGGGGTGGGCTGGGGGGGCTGGACTTACGACTTTGGTTGCTACCGGCTTTGATAGTCATTGGAGCCGGTTTTCGCTTAGCCAGAAGAACAGGTCTCTTCCTGCAGTGCGATATACAGGACTGGCCATTGTTGAAAGAAACACTGATTATGACTTCGGACAACAACTCGCTCGATGTGAATGAGCCCATTTAGGGCAGGAAGATCGGAACGGCGATAGGTTCCAAAACTCGGGCTGTCCATTGCTTCGATTGCCACTACGCCGAGGCTTTCGAGGGGCTGGAACATTTGGTAATTGGCAGCAAGTACAACCCTCCCCCCACTACTAAAAAGAAAAAAGGCATCGATATTCACCCTCGTATGAATGGGAAAGTCGTTGAGACTGCAACTACGTATCGTTTGGCGTGAGACTACGCATCTACAAAATCCAAATACATGTAGATTGTAGTCTGTCCGGGTAATCACAACACCACTATCCGTGTACCTGACCGAATTGGAAAGGGTAAATTCATATCTCGATAAGGTGGTTAAAGAGGTATACTATGTAGACAGCTCAACGTAAGAGGGCCTTCTCCGTTCGTAAGCTGCCCCGGATCATGCGAGTGATAAGACTGGGTTACAAAGCAAACAGAAATAGATAGAGTCGCAGATAGATAGCGTTGGCCACTTGCAAGTAACAGCGAGACTGACAGACAGGAGAACGGACGTGACCGGTCAGCGGCAGAGGGAGCAGCCAACACGGACAGCCTATTCCTACGCGTGGGCTTAGAAGACCGGAGCTCCCAGCGAACACGAACATACCACAGCTGCATGGCAGTACACTGGTGGAGATGGTGCTCTGATTGCGACAGCAGCTTGGCGGTTCAGACCAGGGAAAGACTCAGTAATGCCATTTCTTCCAAGCGTCAGTCGTATGCCTATCCCTCAGTCATGGCTCTATCGCAATAAGCGGGTCAGCAAGACTAGAGCTCAGTCGTTCAAAGTCTGCTTCGCTGAGGGGGGGACATGCGGGAATCTCACAGCTCGACCCATGCCTAGGCTAGAGCCCTTACGTAACAGGAACTATCACTTCCTACTTACACTTCACATACCCGTTAACGAGTTTTTATTTATTCACTGACTATCTGTAGGTATGCATGACTGATACGACTGACTGCTAAACTCAATTATGGTGAGGGCCGAAAGATAAGGGGCGAGTCAGCGGCGCAGGAAAACGAGCTTGGGGCGGGGATGCTATCGTAAAGCTCCCCTGGCTATCGATAAGCCAGAGACAGGTTACGAGATGCCACGGTGACCACAGACCCAGACAGAGCAGGAGGATACATGTTTACAAACTTTACGCTCGTCGCTGACCTTTGTTTCCAAGCCCGAGACTGCTCTGTTTCTTAAAGGGGACGGGCACGCGACTTCATCAGCAAAGCATACCTCGGAGGAGTTTGTTTCAGAGAGCATTGCACTTGATATCATTTGCTGTAGCGGCAAAGTCTAAAAAAGCGAGCGAGAGCCGGTGCTGCATAGACCCAATGCCGAGTTTCGATAAATAGGTACCTAGGTACCTTCTAGAGGTAGTAGGAGGAGTGCTGTATAAGCCTCTTGTGAAGAAAAAATGTAGGTACCTAGGCAGGCACCTAGGTGCTATGTAGTTGGCTGGTGAGGGACAACCCCCCCCCACCACCACCACCACCACCACCTGAGGTCCATGGTATGTGATTGGTCCCAGGCAACTTCGTTCGCTCATCCCTCTCGCCAAACACTTCTCCCTCCTGTCTGGCCGGACCTGGTTTATCCTTCCCCAATTCTTTCGCTTTGCAAGAAAAATTAAAAACCTCTTCACAACCCCCTCCCTCCTTTCTAGATCACTTACTCAGTCTTTGATCTCACAGCCATATTATCGCACCTTGTATAGGTAGTTGCTGCTTCCTTCCCCGTTTTTTCTTCTCTCTTTTTTGTACGTCTCTTGCGCCACTGCGCGCCTACTCGTCATCGTATAAGTACATACCCGTCCGCGCGAAAGGGGAGAAAGGAAGCCTGCATCCAAAATTTTCACGCGTTCCAACCGATCGACGCTTTCCAAAAAAGAAAAAAGAACTTGGGATAAAATGTCTTCCCCAGAGGCCCGTGCTGGTGTCAAGCGACCCCGTAAGTTCCCATTGTGTCCCTTTCCGCGACTCACCTTTTCCCTTGCATCTTGCCATTGCCCCTTGCCAGAAGCTACTGTTTGTCGCCCATCCCCACGACTCGCAACACTTCAACGCTTGTCGTCGCCCAAAGCTGCAGGGGCCGACTTATAATCCCCCCCCCCCCCCCCCCCAAACCACCCCGCGAGACTTTCCTTTCCCCTAGGACATCACCAATTTGACAAACAAGACGCCTTCCCCCTCATTATGCAAGCACGGCAAGGCATGGCAGACATGGCAAGCAGCTCAAGCAAGGGCAAGCGGGTTCAGCTTTCTGTCGCTTTTCTACGGCTGGCTGACGCGATGATATTAAACAGGTACCCAATCGCTCCCGCCTCCCGCCCTCCCTCAGTTGGTCGCTGAGCAGCACACTCCCATTCCCCCGACCGACAAGGACTCTAAACGCCTTATCGTCGTCCTGTCAAATGCCAGCCTCGAAACCTACAAGGCCTCTCATGGCGGCACCGGTCGCAATGGTGCTCAGCGAGAGGAGAAATACTCGCTGCTGAACAGTGACGAGCACATTGGGGTCATGCGCAAGATGAACCGCGACATTAGTGATGCCCGCCCAGACATTACTCACCAGGTTGGACACTACCAGCGAACTGCCTTTGTTTTGCGTTGCTCCTTGATAATGCGCCTCAACGCGCCCTGTTCTCGTCTGCATTCAACATGCTGACTATGCTGACTAGTGCCTCCTTACCCTGCTCGACTCTCCCATCAATAAGGCCGGCAAGCTCCAGATTTACATACACACAGCCAAGGGTGTTTTGATCGAGGTCTCTCCTTCGGTCCGCATCCCGCGTACATTCAAGCGCTTTGCCGGTCTAATGGTGCAACTGTTGCATCGCCTGTCTATCCGCTCGACCAACTCTCAGGAGAAGCTTCTGCGTGTCATTCAAAACCCCATTACTGATCACCTGCCGCCCAACTGCCGCAAGGTCACCCTCAGTTTTGAGGCGCCTTTAGTCCATGTGAGAGACTACATCGACACACTCGGCGCCAAAGAGAGCGTCTGCGTTTTTGTCGGCGCCATGGCCAAGGGGTCCGACACCTTTGCTGACGGTCTGGTGGACGAGAAGATTTCCATCAGCAACTACAGTTTGTCCGCCAGCGTTGCTTGTAGCAAATTTTGTCATGCTGCCGAGGACTCTTGGGACATCCAGTAATGGCCAATGTGCGACATAACTGCCGTTGGTCTCTCTGGGCAACGAGGGTAAGCGGCGAAGGGAATGGCTCAGGCGCCAACGCAAATGGGGTGTCCCCAAGGCGCCTAGCATATTTGCCATGTGCCGACATCATCTGAACGAAAGTCGAGGGGTAGCCTTGCGGGCCATGATGTTCCATCATGACGGCCTCTTGTGGGCCCGGAACTTGAGTCACCTGGTGCTGTGCACTATCACTGTTTTTGCGACCAGGACCGGAGCGTCTAACAAGGTGTCCAAGACACCTCCGTGATCCGGGGCGGCAACAAATTGAATGCGACCCATTGTTTCTTTTCTGTTTGGCCCCCTCAACACAGGAAGGGTCTGGCTGCTGCTGGCCATGATTGCTGTTGACAGTCACCGAGTAACTCGTTACTTTCGACAAGTGTCGTGTGAAGAAAAGACCCATACGGCATCAGAAGGAACTCCCCGTATCAAAACCACACGTGCAATACGGGTTTGCAATGCTCACGGGAGAAAGAAGAGAGGATTGGAAGAGTGGTGTCGGATGAGTGGAAGGATATTGCAGCACGACCGTGTTACATTGTCGATTGTTTTCGTTGGACCGTAAATAACAATAACTCGGCATGGTTGATCGGTCGTCTCCGAACTAGACCACCACTCTATATGTGTGATGATTTCCAAGTATGCGTCGATGACTTTGATGATCAAAATGGTGGATAGTGAGTGGGTCGGGGACTAAAGCGACACCACTGTACTCCGTATGATGCCGGGCCAATCATTTACCCATGGGTCCCGACGTTGATGCCCAAGAGAAAATTACAGGAAGACAGACAGTACGACGGAACGACAGCGGCCCGTCCGTCTGGGCATGCGACACGCCAGACGATGCGTGGTCACACGCGCAGGGGCACTCGTGGGTCTCGGCGCCTTTTGCCGTTTGGTGACCTTTGCTACGCACCCGGTAACAATAAACGGCAGAAATGGAGTGTCGGTCGGTCGATATGAACGAATGTAGACCAAGGCAACAAGGAACACCGGTCCCGACCGGCTGGGAGAGTCGAGGTGCCCGCCCAGCCTAAAGCTGAGTCACTTTTGGTGGTTGACTCTATTTTTGAGGCTGGGCAGCAGGCGACGTGGAACGAAACCCCTGGTTGCAAGAAATGGGAAGGTTTGGCGACCGGAGCTTGATTGTTGAAGGCGGTCAGCAGCTCAGCCAGCAAGTCGCCGATCGAGTAGTGTGCAAGGTATATCTGTATACGTATTGAAGGACAATGTGTGAGGCTGGGTTCTTCGCGAGATCTCCGGAGCATGCAGCCGACGAAAGAGGTCAAGCCTTGGTGCTGCACTCTTTGAGTGAACAGGAATGAATGACGGAGCAAGTGCAAAACCAGAGCGCAAAGGACTTTGAGGTGAAAAGCTGCAATGTGATTTGGGGACGAGTGTTGCGGTGAGTTGCAAAACGTCAAGTTGGAGACGGGAAAGGTGGGCCCGCGTCTGGACTCAGCAGGGAACGGGGACAGCAGCGGGGATGCAGAGTTACTGTACCTACAGATGGGTGGGAATAAGTAGTTATTTACATGTATATATAGGTACCTACATAGGTACCTATCTATGTATGTATGCCAACCTCGCTACCAAACAAGCCGGTCAAAATAGGCACCTGGGACTTCCACGTGTACAGCCGAGTCAACGCGCAACGGGCGGCGGCGGCGTCTGTCACTTTTTATTATTATTTGTTTCTTTCGACCTCTCACTCTCTCCCTTTGCATTTTTGCGCCAAGGAACCTTACTCTCTGTTATACGACTCACCCATCCGCCTGCATGCATCCAATGAAGGATTTGATACCAGAGGTTTTGCTCGTTGTGATTTGTGATGGCCGTCGTAGACCAATCGCTCCTGAAATGCGGTATTTCTTGCCCGTCCCGGTTGCCATGAGTGTCGCTCACAAATCTCGTTTGGCGACCTGAGCTTACTATGTACGGATCCCGCATCTCACCTTAGCTACATTTTGGTCGTCAGGTTCTCTGTGGGAACAATACCATAACTCGCTGCCTTCTTCTGGACTAGGTATATCCGTACGGACATGAGTCAGGAAGCGGCCTCCTTCCCTTGGTCTGCCAAGGTGATGGATACGCACGAAAAAGGAGTCTGCAGCATAGCAGCGGGAGGAGGACAAGCAAGACTAGGTACAGCTCTTACGGAAAGAAAGCGGGGGTCCAGGCCGGGCCAGAGGGGACGGAGTGGCAGCCAGACATGGCATGACACGACAAGCCTCCCTCTACGAGACAAAAGCAGATACGGATACACACTACTAGCACTTCCTACTCCCCAGTTTGCAATGCACTCATGCTACAGCTCTCGCGCGCACGTCTGGTGCAGCAATATGAAACTTGAGTAGCCCTTGTCTATAAAACCGAGATTGGCTGCGGCCCAGCGTAGCCCAAGTAAGTTGTCAGTGTCGGCCGGTTAGCCCAACCAGCGTGGCTCAACATGGTCTGATTGACGCTGTTTCCCGCAGTCCAGTCGATTCTCCAGATTCAGGGCAGGCAAGCCTGTCGGCGACTAGTAGTAGTGGGCATCGATGGGGCGAGCCACATGCGTGCTATTTCAGCTGCCCGGTCTTCCGGACCACTCCATTTCTCATGATCTTGCATGTACGTAGTAGTACGTGGGTGTGTCTGCTACGCTGGTCTAGTCGAGGGTGGTTCTTGGGTCCTTACCAAGCAAGCGCCCAAGTACCTAGGTAGTAAAACAACGCTGACGATACGTGCACCAAGTTGTTGTTACGGACTGCAGCATATGACAGCCCACCAGCACAGCGGCCACATGCGACGCTACGCCGGCGAATTGGATCGATACAGGACTGGCTGCATATTGGAATCAGCCAGACGGGGCTGGACCGAACATCACTATGGGAGAACACCAAGCAAAGGAACTAACTGACTTGTCAACGCAATTGGGCTTCGGGAAGGAACAGAGATGGGGCACGCGCGCTTTCGTAATAGGGATGGATGGGTGGGAGAATGACCAACGTTACATATCTGGCTTCTAGAGACATAATACGTACATGCGAACTCGTCTTCAACGGCCGTTCGGCATGTTTTTTCATTATTATTTTTCATGCCTCTTCCCGCCGAAGCCCATCCCCCATTGCCATGCCTGCAACTACCATTACCGACCGCCCTAAAAGAAAAGCCGCATCTCGTCCGCCGCCTTGACTACCTGGTTTTACTTGTCTACCTACCTCTCCGACGCCTCACTTGCCGCGCGAGCCCAAACGGCCACACATCTCGGTTTGTTGTTACTCTGTCCTATCATTCGTCGCCCCGTGCTCGGCCTTTCTTGCCCTGTCTAGTTTTGCTGGTCCGACCTGGTCTGGCTCGGCACCCACCAACCACTTGACTTCTCAAACATGGTTCCTTATATCGATGTCTCCCATCTGCCCTCGTCAACCTCCTTCTACTCGGCCGTCCTCCAACCTCTCGGCATCCACTATATATCCGCGCACGTGCAGACCGCTTGCCCTGGCGCACCCGCCAACACTATTGACACCGACTCCAGGACGACCATCACCACTTCTAGCCCTGGCAGACTTCCTACCACCGTCACCTACGGTACATCGTCTCCGCCTACCCCAGTCCTTCAGATCCGAGAGGCCCGCAATTCCAGCCAGCTCCTGAAGCTTTCCCGCATTGTCTTCTCCGCCCCTACCCCCACCGCTGTCACCGACTTCCACTCCTTTGCCGCTCGGGCCAATCCCGACCAGCAGTCCGTGGTGCCCCTTGGCCAGGGTGGCGATATCCACCGGGCCGCGGTGACCGACTTAGACGGTAACATCATGGAGGTTGTATATCAACCCCCTCCCGACTACCCTCCTTCCCATGCTGGGTCGACCATTCGAAAGACACAGTCCACTGCCAAGGAGGTCAGTCGCATTCTCGATTGGAGTTACGACGTGGCCGCCTCAGAACCCTCACCCTCTATGCCTGGCTCCGTAGTCGATCGGCCCTCGGCCTCTGCTTTGGCCATGGCCGCCCGCGCCGGTCAATTACCCGGCAACGAGCCGTACACTCTCCTCCGTCGCAGCGTCACCACATCAGTCATTGAATCGCCCTCCAGGAGAGAGGAGCCTGCTACCGCACCTACCTCAGCTGCGAGCGGGATCGCTACAAGCGCTGTGGTCGGAAGCCTCCTAGGCGCAGCGGTCGGTGCCGCCGCCGGTGCTGCCATCACATATGGGATGATGCGAAAAGAACGTGCACGGGCTCCGGTTCAAGAGTTTGATGGCCCCGCTCCGCAGTTCCAGCGCCGGGCCACTTTCCCCGATCAGTACGCGGAGCCGCAAGCTGGGCCTGGACGCTACGTCGAGGTCGAGCGGACTGTCGAAAAGATCCGGTACCCGGAACCCTACCCAACGCTCCCTGACAATCGTGCATCGCCTCAATGCATGGCCGATTACAGTCAGGTCGGCTCCCGCAGCCGTGCGGTCGACGATATGTACGATGACTCCCGCAGCCGTCACTCTTCACGCTACCAGCTCGAGAAGGGCAGCAGCGTTCGAGCTCGCAGCCAGGCCGCCGTCCCTAGAACTGCCCCTCTCATGCTTACCAATTACGAGCACCAGAGCAATGCAGGCTCCAGACGCAGCGTGGCTAGCCGGTCGGCCGCGCCGCGCTCCTTCGTCGACGATGCTGGGACTTACGTCTCAGCCAGGAGCGAAAGATCCCAGTCCACCATTCGCCCGCCCCCTCCCACTGTCGAGACAATACTAGGCGGCGGGAGCAGGGCGCCAAGTCGCGCGCCATCCCGAGCACCGAGCATGGTCCCAAGCCGTGCGCCAACAAAGGCACCCAGCAGGCCCCCGACTGTGGCCCCTAGCAGGGCTCCCACCCAAGCACCTACTGTTGTGCCTAGCAGGGCACCCACTAAGGCTCCCAGCAGAGCCCCGACAGCAGCTCGACCCTCGCAATTCGTCTTCGCATATCCGCCTGCCACGCGAGCCCCGACATATATGCCTGCGCGCAACCTTCCTCCGCCGAGAAGTGGCAGTCATGCCGCCTGGGAAGACGATGCCGTTAGTGTGGCACCGAGTGACAGCATCAGCTGTATTGGCAGCAAGACGAGTAGGCGTCAGTATCATTAGGAGAGGGGCTTTGCGACGATTCATTCTTATTTCTCCGGAATATCTCCCACATGAGGCTTGATGCTGGCGTGATGGCGCACTTGCTGTGCACTCTCGTGGGAGCTTAGTTGTCGAGTGGTGCAAATGATCAACAGTTAACTGGACCGCACAGGACGAGGACTAAAGTTTTACTGCAACATTGTGTTTTCATGATATCATCAGACTTTGCGGAGCGTCTGCCACGCTGTATTTGATGCATTACGCGGCACCTTTATATATAGGATGAAGAGGACGGTCACGAGCAGCATGAAGATCCTATCTGTGTTCGTGTAGGTCTACGAAATGGCATTTTCAATTCTGCAAATTCATGAACTACTCAAGATGCGACGAGTCAACGTCTGTTCAATCGGGGTCGGCCATTTCCCAGAGTCGCCCCGGCCACTCCCTCTGACCATCGGTGCCGCCCCTGCCCCGTAAGAGGAACGGAGTGCTCTACCGAATTTGCGCTTGCGCAGCTTTCTGCCGTCTGCTGTTCGCCGATCTCGAGTCAAGTATCGGCATACGGATGCGAGATCCTCGGAGCGTTCGACTCATATCCTAGTTGGCTGATTGCTGTCAGTGTACAATCTGGACTCGTGGTTACACCTATTCAGTCATTCCTGTGGTTGCCGCCCTGCCCAACCCCGACGTTGGAATATCAACGGCGTGCCATCGTACTCTAAAATTCCACCCCACATAGCTAGAAAGACACAGGTTACTGAGACTGCTTTGTTTACAAAAATGCACTCGCTGGAGCTTGGTCAATCCATCCCGCCAGACACTTCTCACTTGTAAAACCGACTTTCTGATATAAACCAGCCATTTCTCGCCCATGCAACACCGCCACTAATGAACGAACAAGAAGTGAGCGTCCATCTTCCGGCATGGAAGGCCAACGTTGGGTACGAGGGGGCGAATCATGGATTACCAACAAGATGACGACCGTATACCTAAGGTGGGATTCGAGGACGACAAGCCAGACCCACTGGCCGCTTTCTTTAATAATGCTCAAGCTGATGCTGTAACCACATTCTTCATTTGCAAGAGCATTCTTGCCCTGGCTGAAGATCTGGCGTTCCAATTCGTTCTCTCTGGCCAGAAGGCTATGCTACTCCCCCTTGCTCTGCGAGACGGTGTCTAGCCTTTATGAAGCACACAGAAACATCTACCGCCGATAAGATTTCATTTCTTGATTTTGGGTTGCACACATCCAAGGACGTCTCGCCTCTGCTGTGCTCGTTGGTACCAACTGTTTCCGCCATCGTGTATTCCCCTGAGGTGTTCCCTGTTGCCAAACAGTACGGGCAGCATACTGGAGATGGGGTGTCGAGTCGGTGCGCCGAGTTCTGTCACGGCTTGCTAAAGAGAGACGACACCAAGAAGGCCATTCGCTAGCTGGCGGCCAAAACGAGCCGTCGAGCTGCACCCAAGACTCAGGTGAGTATGCGCTTCCTCGAGGAACGCTTCGGCCACAGCCTGAACCTTTCTCTCGTCGAGCGGGCCAAGTCGGTCATCACCCGAAGAATCGCAGGTGCCATGGCTGCCGACATGGAAGCGAGCACCAGCTCGCTACCCTCCATGGGCGACAACTTAGGGAATCAGAAAGACTTGCAGGAGAGTGACGTCTACTTGTTCCCCTACGGTATGAATGTCATCTACAATGCCGGGCCATGCTGCGCGCCAGGAGGAACGTGAAATCAATCAACTTTGGTTCTTCTTACGTCGATGCGCTCAAGATCTTACAAAAATTTGGCCCTGGCTGTCTTTTTTACGGCCACGCCTCGGAGGAGGGTCTTGACGGCCTCGAAAAACGCCTGGAAACCGGTGAGTGCTTCCTGGCACTCTTCTGCGGGTTTCATGGCAACCCTCTCTTGCTTGTCTAGATCTGGCGAATATTCGTAGCCTAGCAGGTAGGTACGACTTTACCATCGACCTCGAAGACATATGCTGGCCTGAAGATATCGTCTCTATGGAGCGCGACAATCGTGACTTTACGTCACGTATTAGGCGTATTAATACGAAGCTGAGACATTCTGCGATGTTCTTTTGGCGCACCCGTTCGCGTCTTCTATCATAAAGTCAACCCAACAAGGTCTATTTACGAACCCTGCAGGCTTCCTAGCGGTGGATAAGGTGGTCTTCTCTCTGTCACGTTCCATCAGAAGGCACACGCCATCACGTTTTTCGATACTATTGAGACGGCCGAGGGCCCCAGCCCGGGCACCAATTTTACATTGACATCGCCCTATGTACTCCTTGCTCATTATCAGGAACTCGACTGGGCCACCGAACTTGGCGTCAACCCGGACCCCATTAGGGTGAGCGTTGGTGTCGAGGAGGCGGACGAATTACGGAAAGTCTTCCCTCAAGCCTTGGAAGTCGCCGAGAAAAGAAACAGATATCTGAGCCGTGCTACAGGCCTGAGATATTAACAGCGAAAGCTGTGAGCCGTTCAGCACACAAGTGAGCCGAGCAGTTGCATAAAAGCTATTGAAAATGGCATAGCGAGTCTAATCAGCGTGGCGGCGGAGTCTCTGGCATTTTCTATTATTCAACAAACAAAATAGAAACAGAAAAGGAAACCGCCGTCTTATGCTCGCGTTGCAACTGCCAAGGGTATCTATGGGAATTCTATGGACAAAACAAAAACGAAACAAACCAGCGCCTCGACTTACGATGAGCCCCAGTCACATGATTGAGCATTCAGAATGCACGTATTCAGGACCGTAATCCTCAATACCCCTTTCAATCTCATTGGCGCGCTGCTTCTCCTTGGCTTCTTTCGGGAAGTACTTGCGCATGTATCTCTCGAGTTGAATGTCCAAATTATCTGTGAAGTCCAATGTTAGAAATTTGGTCTTGGTGTGGTGCATATGCGCCACAGACAGAGGAAGGCGGTTCCCTCACCAGCAGAGGCCTTCATGACGGTATCAGCCCTGCACAACGGGCAGTGCTTCTCATTTCGACGTTGGATCTTGACAATGCATCGAATGCAAAAAACGTGCCGACAAGCCAAGCGGACGGGACGGTACGCGATGGCGAAGCAAACAGGACACAAGTAATCGCTAATCTGGGGCACCACAGAAACCAGGTCAGTAGACATCTGAGCGCAAATGTCCTTGGCCACAGAGCCGGCCAGCAATTTATCCGAGTGCACCTGAACCGGGAATGACTTGGAGACACCCAGACACGTTCGCTTATCAAACTCTGGGGAACCGTCAGTTCTACAACGGATTCACATCATCCGATTAAGGCGGCAAGTCGAAAGGAACACTCACTCTTCAGAATCTTATATATTGCAACCTGATTAATCTCTTGAAACTGCAGGTTTTTCAGGAGAACAGTATTCAGGCGAAGGAATCGAACAAGGGCCTCGCGACTTTCGGCGATCTTGAAGGATCTGACCAGGTTGCGTTTGGTGATCTCTTCCTGGAACCACTGAAGCTGCTTGGCGGCCGTCTGACTGTTACGTGATCCGTGATCCTGCTCATTGGTGGAAAAGAACACCTGGGCGTCAAGATACAACTCGAAAATAGTCCTCCATCTCGCGAGGTCGCTCTTGGAGAGGCGGCTGGGTTTCGTCAGATGGGAGACCTCCTGGCGCAGAGCGATAATCTCGGTCGCCATGGCCCTTTCCTCTTTAGCCTGGAGGGCATCCAGATTATTGACATCGCTTTGCAGAATATTAAAGAACTCGCCGTCAAAGACGAGCGGAACTTCGATACGTTCATAATGTGCTGCTAGCGCCGCGCTCCGAGTATCGGATAGCTCGACCTCGGCGTTGGCGAGAGACTTTGCAGAGGAGATGGGCGATGCGGTTGAATCGGAGTCATCTGTAGGCATGGCAGTGGCCGTAATGGGTTGACCTTGATCGCGGGAGTGGAAAGCGGCGATGCGTTCAATGAGAACACGGGATGCCGGCGTCAGCGAGGCATCGACGGCGTTTCCATCACGCATATGGATTAGGACAGTTAATTTTGGTCTTAGCAACTTAGAGTCACCGGCGGCTAGTTCGCGGCAAGGCGTTGATGTCAGTTGAACGTTAATGGCAATAATGACAACGACTGGAACGCCGTCGAGGGAGGAGGGGCGGAAGGTTTACCATCAAGGCGGTATTTGGCGGCCAGTGGCGAGTCATTGGCCGGGTCGAGAAGTTGGCGCAAAGTCTCTGGATCAAGCCCCAGATCGTTGAGTTCGCGAGCGACCCGTTTGAGAACCTTCTTCAACTGACCGTAAGGAATAGCGAGGTCGATCCAGTGAGAAGGGAAGTCTGCGAGAGGGCAACATCAGTAGATGATAATGGATAATGTACTACTTACGGGCGTTCACAAAGTCCTCTTGAGACCTGAAGCATGGGATGAGGATGAAGTGAGTTACTTCGGCGCTAATCGGATGCATTTTCACAAGTAACAGGGCATTAAGATATGAAGAGAGGGCGTACGCACCTTCACGCCTGAGCGTCTCCTTGAAATCATGGGCAAACTTCATGGCGCATCAGCGGTGCGAGAGTATTCGGACAAGAGTGGGAATGGGTTGGCAACGTCTAGCGTATTAAAGACATGGTTTTTCACGGGATGGGCGAGAACGACAAGGTTGATGGGTTCTGGATTTGAGAGGTGCGACGGAGCTGTACCGGCAAAGAAGGGCAAGCAGGCCCGGTTGCACTATAAAAATTTCAACTTTTCAAGAGAAGACGGTGACTACGGATACTTTGCAGTATAAGTACCTAACCGAAATCTTACCTTTCATCGGGCCTGGCCTGGACAAGGGGCAAGGAAGGAGGGCACATTCCCAGCCGAGTAGGTAGGTACCTATTGGGATTCGGGAGACACGCTACTGGACGGCAAGTCCAACCCGCAGCTATAGCTAGCTTCCTGTTTCTGTTCCCAGGCACCGCTCTTGGGGACGAGAAAGCCCGTCCCCTCGTCTACGTCCGAACTCTTTGGAGAAAACATGCCAAGATAACGGCCGCATTTCAACAGGTATCCATCTACTAATGGAATAGTAGTACATACCTAGGTAGACACTTAGGCTGGCAGGTGCGGGCACCACCCATGAGAGAGGCGGAAAGGGGTGACTGACTGACGGCTAGGGCGGCCTGGTAAAACACCAACTGTGTTTTCTTGAGCACAACGCGCGCCCTGCGCGCCCCTCTTTCAACAGGGCCCCGCTGATTCTGTCATCCCGACGTACTAGGTAATACACAGTCGCAATTAGCCTGGAGGAAAACACACAGTCATACACACAGAAACGGTGTATGTAGTTTACAATGGACATGCTAACACCAGCCTTGTATGTAGCACGATCCAATCGCTTACTCTTGGCTTGGCACGTTGGTGCATCAGGCGGACCCAGAATCCTGGTCGTCCATGACTTAGTGGCAGCACCGTCAGTCGGTAATCTTTGCATGTTGTCAGCCAACCGCATTGCTCTTCTCCATCAGTAGAAGGCAGCTCACCCTTGTGTACTTAACAGCACACTAGCTTGGCTTGTCATGTGTCTAGATACAAGAGTACTAGCATGCCCTCTTATCTTATCAAGTAAAAGTGGTCATGAGGGGTCGCGGGGTTAAAAGCTCGGTGTTGATACACCGACCCCACCTGTCAAACTGAGGGGTGTTGAAACATAAAGTACCTAACCCAGGTAAGGAAATGGAGATTGAAGTGCTTGTTTGTTTAATTCGTGAATGGAAGGCGAGCCTGGGATATACGCGTAGCCAGCGTCTTCTACCTTCAGTTTTGCGATTCGTGATTGTCCTGTCTCTGCAAACGCATCGACCCCATTAGGCCCAGCCTTCCGAGTCACCGGCCTCGCCCGATACTTCATTTTTTCACGCCCTCCCTCTGGTGCCCTGCTCTTGAGTACTTGATTTTTGCAGCCCTTCTTGGAGTGCGGACGAGCTTCCATCAATCATCACAGCTGGCGCAGTGAGACCAACACTTCGATTATATCTTGCAGCGCCGTAGTGTCCCTGGCCTGCCATGGGTGCTCAGCAATCCTCTGGCCGGGACCATAGCGAGGGCTTCTCCCAGCCCGCCAAAACATGCTACTACGAGCTTCTTGGAGTCGAGCGCGATGCAACCGATGATGAGTGGGTGCTCTTTCTGCCAGCTGCCACTGATCTCTGACCTTTCTTTCCGCATCTAAAGGATCAAGAAGTCTTACAGAAAACGCGCTCTCGAGCTTCACCCCGACCGGAACCTTGACGATGTCCAGAATGCGACCCGCCGTTTCGCCGAGGTTCAGGCTGCGTACGAAGTCCTTTCAGACCCACAGGAAAGAGCTTGGTATGACTCCCATCGGGAGGCTATCCTACGCGGTGCCGACCCCGATGACTCGGACACTCGCAACCCCGAATACAACAACGTCAAGCTCACGTCTACCGACGACATATTCTCCCTAATCCGCCGCTTCAACTCTACCATTCCCTTTACAGACGAGCCCTCCGGCTTCTTTGGTATAGCCAAGGTAACCTTCGATCATCTTGCCGATGAAGAGATTGCCGCCGGCGAGTACGCGCCAGGAGATGTTCCAGATTATCCTTCGTTTGGCTATTCTGCTGATAGCTATGAATCCGTCGCGAAGCCCTTCTACGGCGCCTGGGCAAGCTTCTCTACCCGCAAAACCTATGCCTGGAAGGACAGATACCGACTTTCGGACGCCCCAGACCGGCGTGTTCGGCGCCTTATGGAAAAAGAGAACAAAAAGACACGCGAGGAGGCCATTCGAGAGTTTAATGATGCCGTCAGGTTTCTCGTCACCTTTGTACGCAAGCGAGATCCCCGCTACCTCCCAAACACGCAAACGGCTGCAGAGCGCCAGGAGTCTCTGCGTACCGCTGCTGCCGCCCAAGCTGCCCGATCCCGTGCGGCAAATAGGGAAAAGCTTTCCGAAGCTTTTGTTCCAGACTGGGCCCAAGCAAGGGACGAAGCGGATGCAGGCAATCATTTTGAAAGCGAAGAGGACGACTCAGAGGTGGAAGAAATCGAGTGTGTCGTTTGCAGAAAAACGTTCAAAAGTGAGAAGTCGTTCGAGGCGCATGAAAGGAGTAAGAAGCATGCCAAGGCTGTTCAGCAATTGAGGCGTCAGATGAGGAACGAGGATTTGGACCTGAGCCTTAATGAGACGCCTGCTATACCCGACAAGATCGTATTGATGGAGGATACACAGGTGGGCCCCGATGAGCAGCAAGAGCTTGATGCTGTGAAGGAGACGGCGGAAACCCCAGTTGAGTCAACATTGCAGGCTCAAGTCGCTGAACTAACCGACGACTCTTCCGACGACTCTTCCGACGTTTTGCAAGATGACGAGTATGCCTTGCGTGAAGATGTCGAGAAAAGACTCTTCGCCAGTGACATCCCTCATGCCGAGATGAGCCAGAACAGCGCATCAAGAACTGACTCTGGAAATCGCCTGGCCAGCTTGGAAGACCTGTCACTCGGTGATGGCAAGGAGGAAGCTGATGGCAGTGGACGAACTGGGCCCAAAAAGGTTGGCAAAGCCAAGGAGAAACGTGAAAGGCGAGCGGCTCGTCAGTCGGCCGAAGAAGACCAGGCCCCCAAAGTAAGTTTTTGTCACGGCTCCAACACGAAGCTTTATTGTTGACGCCATCAACCAGAACACCTGTGGTATTTGTAAGGAATCGTTCGCCTCCAAGACGAAGCTCTTTAAACACATTCGGGACCTCAATCATGCCGCACCTATAGTGAAGCCTTCAGAAGGCAATAAGAAGAAGAAGCGCTAGATTGCCATCTACTTGCAAAAGAGTGCCATCGACCCTATCCGTGACGGCTACCCGAGAACAGGAAGGCCAAATCATGTAATCCTAAGCCAGAATCTCAGGAGGTACCCAACCCGTTCGTTGTTCAGCCCTAGCCTTTGGCATGGGCCTCATGTGTACGTACCTATGCAAGTTCATAGTCTATGAAACAGGTCATAGGTATCTCACCAAACAGCCATAAGGAGAGTATAGCCATGTGTCAGCCAATATGCCTCCATGCATTTGCCAATGCCCCTAACAACTCCATTCGCGATACACATCAGTAAGTAAGTAGTAGAATCGCCCGCGGCGGCGGCCCTCAAGCATTCAAGATGGTATCACCATCGTCATCGCTTAGTATCTCCACCTCGTCTATAGCACTCTCTCTTTCCCCCTCACCTCCTCTCGACACGGGGTCGTGATCAGCAACATGAATCACTGCTTTACCCTGTACGTGCTTGACATTTCGCCTCCACTCGTCCCAATCGTCCTCGTCCACAATCAGAAAGCCTATGAGCATGCTGGGGTCTAATTCTCTCACATGAAGGCGGCGCAAGCGTCGGGTATGCACCGTGTCGACATCTGCTTCACTGTACAGAGAAGGGTCCATGTGAAAGGGGAGCGCGGGTCTGGTGTGGTGCGGATCGAGATAGAACAAGTAAGATCCCTGTGCGCCGACAAAGTAATGGGAAGACGAGGGGCGACCTCTGCAGTTCACATCAGCATGATGCCTATCGTCTCGGGGAAGACGCCTACCCTGCGATGCCCACAGACTGTGGCATTTGAAGGGCGGCTATCAAAGCCTCCCAGTACACTGGGGTGATCTTGTCGATTCCTAGTCTAGTGCCCACCAGAATAAGGGTCGGGTGGAATTTTGAGCCATCAGGCTTGGCAATCTTCATAAACTTGTCTTCGTAAACGTCTGGCCCGTCCCCGGTAGAATACACTCGTAAAGGCTGCTGCGTCTGAGCGTTGGCAAGAGCCCTGTGATACATTAGCAGACCCTTCTAAACTTGGGAATATATCTGCTCACTGTATGCATCGAGCGGTAGCAGAAGGGCCGAACCACTCTCCGGGGTATTTCCCGCATGCGACTGCACCATGTTGAACAAATTGATGGATGGAATACGGTGCCCTCGGGTCGTCGGCAAACAAGGAGAGAAGCTTGCGCTCTTCTTCCGGGGTTTGGCCCCTTCGCCAGTCTGTCGCAGTGTCAGCAGGAAGCTTGAAGAGCCCGCCACCGCTACGCATTGTGACAGTAAGACATACCACGCCCTAGATTGATCACTGCCATCGCATTCGCCAACAAGCTCTGGCCTGATCGTATCATGCATCCCCAGCCGCTGTCGGACGAGAAACCATTCTGGTCCACCAGCTGGCTCTTGATGCGCATCGAGAAAGATAGAGCCGATGAAGCTCGAGGGTCGGTGGACTTTGCGATGGCTTGGAATTCCGAACGATATGTCATCCAGAATTTGGATTCAAAATCATCTAGGAATGCAGATGGCCATCCTCCATCCTGGCCGGAATAGTCCTCGTCATAGGCGAGTGAAGACGAGAAGCTACTGGAGACAGACTCTGGCGGAGTGTTGGGTCCTTTAGCATGATATGAAGCAGGCGCCAAGGTTGACCCTTGGATGACGTTTTGTTCCGTTGTTGCTTCTGTGGTATCGGTCGGAGGGGGAGTCTGACTTTGGTCGCCTCGGTCATCTTTCGGAATCTTGGTGCTCAGCGTGTAGGAGCGTCCCAAGCACCAGACGGGAAGGTCGCTGTGGTGGTCGTTGGTGGGTTCGGGGTCCCAGAACATCTGGACGATGCGACGATATCGGCCAAGGTCTACCGCAGCCATGGCGGATGGCCTTCAACTGCCAAGTCAAGTTGTGAGATCTGGCAATAAGAATACACGGTCTCCTTGAGTCACGTACTCCCAGAGGCGTAGGCGAAGGCAAGATGGTACCGGTAGTTCTTCAGTTGAAGCTTGGAGGCGTTTATTCGAAGGGGATGGCAGATCAGACCTCTGGCGCTGCGAGCAGACAATAGACAATAGGCAAATCGCGAGACAAGGACAGGATATTGGAGCCGAGCCGAATAGTGGGCGCGTTGTAGAAAACACTTGCAAGGCGGTATAGGTAGGTTGGACGAAAGCTGATCAGCTGCGAGACAACGGTGGCAGCAGATCAAGGTACTTGGCAAGCAAGACCAATGGTAGGCTAAGGCAGACACGGCTAGCTACCGTAACTACGCTGATAGGCTCTCCAAATGAGAAAGGTTGACCTGTATGGATAGAACAGCGAAGTGGTGAGGTAAAGTGAAAGGTATGTAGGTAGGCAAGTAAGAACGTGCCGCAAGATCAAGAGGAAATGGGGAACGGCAGCCTACACTCGCTCAGATGCAGGTAGCCGATAAACAGCCTGCCTACCACCTACCTAGCCTACCTAGCCTGTGGACTGTCCTTGTGACGCACCAGCTAGACATAGTGTGGCGGGGGGAGGGGGGGCTTGTGTGCTGCCGCCATGGGCATGTCACTGTACATACAGTCACTGCGGTTCCATGCTTCCAAAGGAAATATGGCAAGGCTACCCGCCTGTGTACATAGAGGTATGTAAAGCAAAGCAAAACAACAGAAATCATCTCTCCTAACACAATGTGGGACAAATAACGGGCATCTCTGTTAAGACGGAGGTACCCCAGACCAGGACTTCTTTGATCGGCAATGAAGATGCTTGTGTTCAGACTGGGCCGCCCCTGTACAAACGTCCCTGTCATTGACTGTGTTTATCGATAAGGAGATAGATACATAGGTAGGTATCAAGGAAGAGCCCCGCATCGATATGGACAGTGGCCACTCCCTGCAGTTGATAAAGCTTCGGGCGTTTGCCTTTTGCCTCCCAGCTTCGAAATGGAAATCCCTCTCTGCCCAAAAGGTACCCTCACACTTGATCCGCTGCCCATTATTGTCAGACAGGTAATCAATCGGACGTTCAACTCTCGCCTCAAGTCGATAGCAAACACGATTTTACCGCAACCCCGATCTAAATATCGAAATACAACACAGCACCGGCATTTATTTTCATTGCGCGGATAGGGCATGCCGCGCGGCGGGAAACGGGGTGGTGGTGCGCGAGCGCCACCACGCAATGTCCCAAGCCCACGGAGTCGTGGTTTAGACGGACCTACCCTAAACTCTGCACCTGGCACCGGTTTCGCTGGTATGTCAACACGAAATAACTACAAGCTGGCTCCCCAGTCGACACCAGCCTGGCTAACAGATCTCTATGCAGGTTTCACTCTACAAGATGAGGCACGTAGCACAGCCCATCGCTCGTCACCATGGACCAGCGATTCAAGGTTACGACATCGGCCTGTTATCTTTGTGAACATCGGGGCTTCAGAGCCGCTTAAGCAACTAGAAGACATCTTGCAGCAGCAGGAGCACACCGGTCAAAATGAAGAGACGCATGGGTCTACTGCCACTCGGGAGGTCAAGGTCTACGACGTATTGTGTGACCAGCCTGGCGAGCTGACGTCTACGTCCAATGAGGCCCATATAATTGATGAAACGCCTACAAACATCACAGATGGCCTGGCAGTATCTTCTGATCAAGTCAAGGACACGAATGCCACAATCGAAACTGCCAAGAAAGAAGTCATTATTGGCGTGAAAACCCAACTACAACAACAAGAGTCGCCCACGGCGCTGCCATTCTTCCTTGACGTCACCGGAGATAAGAACTTGCTCAAGAATGTCCCAGCCCAACCTGTCGAACGTTCCCCGTCACCTGTTCAGTCAGATTCAAGCGAGGAAATAATTCTTTTTAGAGGCCGTAATAAGGCCGCCGGGAACAGGAAGAAACAGCAGCAAAAGACGAAACAGAGACCCTTCCACCTGGGCGGTATTGAAACGGAGATCAACGTGGTGGAGAAGACCGTCAAGGCCAGGTTGAAGGATGATGTTGTTGAGTCGGGAAAAGTCCGCCACAACTTGCCACGACTGTCCCGACAAGATGCGAGGACCCAGAAGCGCCAGGAAGAGGACGACATGATTGCTGACTACATCGCCAACATGCGTGAGCATGGCGATGACGAAGGCTTGATACCTGCGCAAGCCTATTCCCGTCGAGACATCGGGGGTTCCCTAAGCGAGTCCGAGGACATTGAAGAATCGTTCCAGACCATCTCCGCCCCTGGCGAGGCAACTCTTGAGTTTGGAGATGATGACAAAAAACTGGACGAAACGGAGCTGAAAGCACACATCATGACCCAGGTTATCGATGCAGAACGGCTACAGAAGGCTCAGAAACAATCGCCTCAAAACAACGCAACACGAGTCGACAATGCTCTTTTAACAGCCCTTGAGACGGACGTCTCGTACCTGGGCTCCCTCGATCAATCTCATGCAGAAGATGCATCCCCCCACTCCGAAACAACCGATCAGGAGGATATAGAGGATGACGTGTTCGCCTCAGCAGCAGATCGGCTCGCTACTGAGGTCCACGACTTCGATTTTATGGACTGGAGCCGTCCCGCGCTGAAGCGCAAAGGCAAGAGAGCCAAAGGGAAGGTTCCTGTATTCGATATTTCGGATTCAGAGCTCGAGGGTAAGATGCAGGCGGCATGGAATAATGACCGATTAAGGAAAGCGGAGAGAAAGAAGGAACGGCAGGCTCTCCGTGCCCAAGGTCTGTTGGGTAAACACGCTAATCCGGAAGACTTGCGCATCAAGTATCCGCACGGCATGGGGTTGGATCAGATCGCCGATGAGTTGAGGGCGTTTCTTTTGGGCACTCAACCTAGGTAAGCCTTACTTGCCTGCTTGACTCTGGTATCTGACCCTCATTTGCAGTTTGACGTTGCCGCCCATGGACAATCATGCCCGAAAGGTTATACATGAGCTCGCCAGCAAGTTTAACATCAAGTCCAAATCAACAGGATCGGGTGACCAACGGCGGCCCATGTTGCACCGCACTTTCAGAACCGCCAAATTTGCCGACGAAACATTTGACATGGCAATCGCCAGGGTTGGGCGGAAGTATTTCCCCCGCAACGACACGACGGTTCGGGCTGCTGTCCAGCGGCAGTCCGCACGTCGTGGAGGCGGCGGACATGCGGGTGTAGTATATCAGGATGGTGAAGTTGTCGGTGGGTCTGCGCCGGAATTGGGCCAAGGGAACAAAGGACATGCGATGCTCGAAAAGATGGGCTGGAGCAGCGGCACCGCCCTTGGCGCTCTTGACAACAAAGGCATCCTGCAACCTGTCGTCCACGTCGTAAAGCGTAGCAAAGCCGGTCTCGGATAACGGTTGGCGTCTGTCCGGTGCCATGCTTCGCGGGTAGATACCTTTGGAGCCGTTGCGAGGGGCGGTCTGACAGTAAGAACGTCGGGCACTTGTCGCATAACGCGTTAAAAAAAAAAGGATCAGATATTGTGTCCATGTGCACGAATTCATTCGTCCGAAAACCCTATTCTCAAGGTGTATTGTACAGCCCGCGAACCCCGATTGACCGTGAAGACATTGCCCCCAAAAAAGCAAACCATCCGTAACGCATTAAGAGACTCCAAGGATATTGGTGACCTTGGCAGGTCTCATCATGACACCCAAATGCCAAGTAAAATCCAATGCCCGAAAAGAAAAGCAGCACAAGCATCCCTTATTTCGTGGAAGAAGAGTACTTGGTGACGGCCTTGGTGCCTTCCGAGACAGCGTGCTTGGCCAGCTCACCGGGCAGGATAAGGCGAACACTATTTAATGCGTCAGTTGCATGCGGCAGTATATGTATATGCGACATGAGGACATACGAGGTCTGGATCTCGCGGGAGGAGATGGTGGACTTCTTGTTGTAGGCGGCCAGCTTCGAGGCCTCAGACGCGACACGCTCGAAAATGTCTACAAGACTGGTTAGGAGAGCCGTGCGTGCTGTGTATCTCGCAAAAGTAGCTTACCGTTGACAAAGGAGTTGAGGATAGACATGGCGCGGTTGGAAATACCAGTGTCGGGGTGGACCTGCTTCAGGACTGGCGAGGTGTCAGCAGTTGCATTCGTAGAGCTGAACGCGAGGCGCGGTGTGCCCGGGTGTTCTCGGCCTAGCAAGTCGAGACGCGAGCGCGTTGAGGTATGAACTTACCCTTGTAAATGTAGGAAGAGTAGGTCTCCTTGCGGGACTTGGTGCGCTTCTTCTTGTCGCCAGAGGCAGCAGTCTTCTTGCCGGCATCCTTCTTCTCGGGAGCCTTGGAGGCGGTGGCAGGGGCCTTGGAGGCGGGCTTCTTGTCAGCGGCCTTGGGGGGCATTTTTGCGGATTGGATGTGAGAAAGGTAGAAGGATTGAGATTTGGGTGGGAAATGCGATGCGCGGTTGACGATCGTGGGTGAAGCAGGATGATGAGAGGTGGGAGAGTTGTTGTTGGAAGAAGAAGTCGGGGGGTGGGTTGGGTTTTTGTAGCTGGACGCGACGGGCTCTAGCGGCGTTACTGATCTGATGCGAGGACAGAGTGATTTTGGGGAGGGGTGGGTGGTCAGTGAGGCTACTAGGAATCCGGAGGGGGGTGCGATTGTCTCGCAGCAGGGGGAGAGTTTGGGAAAGAGCAGCCTTGATTGGTTCTTGCACTCAGAGTGGGACCTTCCGGCACCACGATAGCGGCTGCGGTCCATGTACTGGGGCACAGAGAGACGCGTCCGCGCTAAAATACGTGCAGGCCAAGTTTGGCAGCGTTTTTTTCCTCCTTGCCATTTCGCGTGGCTAACACGCTGGGGGGCAAAGCAGGCTACGTGACAGCCAATGACAGCGTCGCATCTCCAACCAACCTAGATTTTCTTTCGTCTAATTCGCTCTATTGAGATGGAACAGGGGATCAATTTCAAGTCCCTAAATAATTTATTTCCCGGGAGGAGGATGTGATGTGAAGAGTACTTCGTACGTGCCTACTATCTCATGCTGATAACGCGATAGGCAGAGCGCGTCACCTCATTCACTTTTCATAGGTAGTTTTGGGTGGCAGGCGCCTGATTTATCGCATGCGTGCGTGTCTGCCGCTTTGTCTGTCTGTCGTTATATTTGGAAATCGAGCTGTCGTAATGGTATCATGTCAGGATGCCTCGTGTGCATCTGCGTGCAAGACTAGCACAACGGGCAGCTGTGCCTTTCTCACAATAAGTGACCTCAATTATAGTAATAGACTATCCAGGTACTAGCCCTTTTAATCCCCAGAGTCGCCATTCCATTCGACATGTGTGACGTGTCTGGACCTCCTCGCCCACTCCCCGCAACGCGTCCATGATCCATGCTCAGTCCAGTGAGCGCGGCGCCGGCTGTCGCTGGGCAGGATCACTCAGGGCCCACACCACTGTCCTCCCGCCTGTTGCCGTTGCCTGTCTGGACATGCAGGTCTGGGTCCTACTCTGGGGCGGTTCACTCTCTATGATAGACCCCTAGCACCAGAGGTCAAGACAAGTCACAAGCATGGACCAGACAAACCACCCAGCTACGGATACCCAAACTGCCAAGTCTAGGACGGGACGCCTCTTCCACGAACAGCAAACGCGGAAGAAGGCAATTCAGTGGGTTCGCTAGGCTGGCAGCCCCTCCGCCGCAAGGCTGAATCGAATTTCTTTTACTTAGGTAACTTGCATCGAGAATGCCGTACAGGGGTCACTGGATAAGGCTCCGTTGTTTCTACGTTCTCCAGACCCGGCCGTGAGAGAGAGCATAGGTACCTAATGATGGGCCATCTCTAAGACCCAGATGCCAGATGCCCGGGTCCGGTAGCGCCACATTGAACAAGCCCGCATCGGCCAAGTTCTGCACCTCAGCTGGGCTGACCAATGCTTCCCATCAGATCCGGCATCAATCTCAGGCTTGCGCTTATCAAGTCTGCTTCTCTCATGATGTTCATTCTAGTCAAATGCACCACGAAGCCAGGGTGTGTTCCGTCCTTGATGGACTATACTGGCCAGAGAGCATCCCGGATCGTCGATGGAAACATTGATGTTTCGATGGTTATTTCCAGTACGATCGGGTTCCCTGCGCAAACCGACCGAACTGCAGCGACGTTTTGAACGGGTGACACAGTGACAATGAGCCGAGAGTTCCTGTTCTAGAGCTGCAAGATTCAAGGAAACGAGTGCGGCGTCAGCGACCCCGATATCCAAAAAGCCATTGGCTGATTGTGTCTTGCTTGCTTTCGAACAAACGCAACGAGGAAAATGGAAGAAAACCAATCGCGAATGGGTTGAGGAAGGGGGTGAAGAGGGCGGGGACTACAGGTTACGCACGAAGCAACATAGGAAAATTACGACTTGCTTTTCCTGGCCAGTCAAATTAATCAGAGGAGAAAGAGACAGGCACAAGATGGAAAAAGAGGCAATAAGGAATGGACATGTCGTTGTACGTTCCAGGGTGAGCAAGAACGGCGGGCCTCCGGGTTTTTATTTCCCTGTCTTGTGGTGCCGTGCTTGCATTGGTGAGCACCAGTGTGCTGGTGGGCCGTGGCTAGCCCGTCCTTGCTCCACGCGGGAAGGCTTAGGGAAGAGAGGTACGTACCTCCTGCCGTGGGCCCCAGAGAAAATGATGCAGCACAACATGAATGAATTTCTGGTTTCGGCTTAGCGCCCAGTCGCGCGCTGGTGATCCGTGATTGAGCTCCTCCAACGCGAAAACTACTTAACTTCTTGACTCCCCACCATCTTCGCTATCATCCGTCCCCATCTCACTTTTCCATCTACAAACAACAGCCAGCATTCAGCACAGTCGCTTTTCTCGCGTCACGCAAAGAATACCCGAATTCTCCCACTTTCTCAACCCGAAAACTCACATCCACAATGACTGGAGGCGGCAAGTCCGGCGGCAAGGCCAGCGGTTCCAAGAACGCGCAATCGTAAGTTGTCCCCCACGCTACATGACTGCCCATTCTATTGCCAGACATGGCAAGAGATACGCGGGCAACTCTGGTTTGCGAGTTTTCACTGACGCGTCTATCTAGCCGTTCCTCCAAGGCCGGTCTCGCTTTCCCTGTTGGTCGTGTCCACCGTCTGCTCCGCAAGGGCAACTACGCCCAGCGTGTTGGTGCCGGTGCTCCTGTCTACCTCGCGGCCGTTCTTGAGTACCTTGCCGCTGAGATTCTCGAGCTGGCTGGCAACGCTGCCCGCGACAACAAGAAGACCCGTATCATTCCCCGTCATCTCCAGCTCGCCATCCGCAACGATGAGGAGTTGAACAAGCTTTTGGGTCACGTTACAATTGCCCAGGGTGGTGTTCTGCCCAACATTCACCAGAGTAAGTTTGCCGAGCCGCTATTTCAGAACTGCAGTCTAACGATTTCCCAGACCTGCTTCCCAAGAAGACCGGTAAGGGTGGTAAGAACCAGAGCCAAGAGCTGTAAATGGGTGTCTAGGGTTTGGGTTTCTTTCGTGCTGGTCGGCTGCTTTGGGTTGTCATGACATCGGGGTCACGGTTCAGGGTTCATGGTTGATTTTCACGTTTGGGTTGTACAATAATACCACGGCAGGAAGCTGTGGTTACGAATGAGAATACCTTTGAAGATCATCTTGCATCTGCTTACTATTGGTGTGACCGCCATTGGCCGCTGTGCCAGGTTGTTCGACGAAGACAAACTCGACGGAAGCTATGTAGCCGCGTTTCCTTCAGCGTAGTTATCTTTGTTTTAATATGTTCGCGTGGGGCTGTGTGGTGTCACCAGCAAAGCCAGTTGGTGTTTAGAGCTCGGTGTTCTATCGCGATCGTCGCCTTCCTGACATACGACGTTGAGCCCAACTTCTGATGATTCGCATGATGGCTTCATTGGTTATTCTGTGCGGACTCTCTATGAGCGAAAAGAATAGCCATGGTATACAGGCTTGGCTTGACGTCCGTGTCAGAAGGTGCGGGCTGTCTCAATTCAGGAACTTGGTGCCAGGAGCAGCATAATTCTAAATCAGAAAAGATTTAAAGCGCGTTGGCCAAGTCACGCTCCATTTCATTGTTCCCGGATAATGCGGTGCAGCTCTTTAAATTGCACTCAATGGAACCGAATGGTAGCCCCCGCCTCCCCTCACAGTAAACCTGATGTATGCATGTTGCAACCCCTTTATACAATCCCACCCACTCGAGTTTGGTGTCGTCGCTCAGAATTTCAGTGGAGGGGGCGCTGGCGACGTATTAGCATGGGTAGCATAATCTGCCAAACAGTGTGGAACTCACCATCGAGGATAGGTGCACGAAGGTTGCGCTCATATTTAGATCCTGTGTTTCGATCGTCAACACAATTATTTCCCCAAACATACATCGCTTTGTTGGTGACACGAACCTCCGGGTGCAGTCGGGTGCACGTAGGGTTCTGGATGCTTCCACTTCGCTAATAAGCTCTCTGTCTGCGCCAGTAACTGCTGATGATGGAAACGTTAGTGACGATGTTAATAAATTTGAGGCTGCACTCACCCTCTTGTGCTGGGAATCCGTCACGTTTCTATTTGCTTCGAACAGTGACCGGATGTAAAGTGCCTGGCCTCTCCAAAGGTGGCGATGAACGGCCCAGTCAAGAGCCAACTTCAGCGACCGGCGGTACAAGGACCTGGCAGTGAATTGTGAGCTGAAAGCCTGGATTGGATTACATAGACGGTGGTGGCAGTACAGGGATACTCACAGTGCCGCTTGACGGGTAGACATGGTGATAGTGTAATGTCAGCAGAAATACCGGTGGACTATTGACAGTCCGTGGCAGGATATTGCAGGATTACGCGCAAAGACTTGGATAGAATACACTTGGTGAGGGTGATCAGTGGTCCTGGATTGGAGGTTGACGGGAAGGCGCGATACAGGAAAATAGGTGGAGGCCGGAATAAAGTATAACCCGGTAGCAACCGGGTTAAGCCATCAGGTTACTATATAACAACTATATAAATTACCAGTATAAAAGTACCTATCTAAACTACTTAGCTAAAGTTAATATTAGTACTAAGGACTATTAGTAGTATTATATAAAATTATATAGGTAACGTAGTTTACAAGCGAGTGAGCCATACAAGCGAGTGAGCCACTTCTTATCGCTAGAAAAGCCTTAATTTCTAACTATTTATTAAAAAATAAATTCTTTACTAAAAAGAATCTAATTTAAAGATTAAGGTATTGATAAGGTTCAGATTATAGAAAATAATAATATAGAAATTATTTCCTTCCCCTAACCCTTACATACTAAGCTTAACCCTTATCGATAAGAGATAAGCTAAGTATATAAGGGTTAGGGGAAGGGAATAATTTCTATACTATTATTTCCTATAATTTAACTCCTATCGATAGTTATATCTAAAAACTAGACTTTTTTTAGCTTAGAATTCAGTTTTTAATCAATAGTTAGAAATTACAGCTTTTCCTATCGATAAGAAGTGGCTCACTCGCTTGTATGGCTCACTCGCTTGTGAACTACGTTATATATATATATATATATATTATTACTTATAGAAAAAGTATTTTTTACTATAAGAAGTATTAATATTAAAACTTAATTTTTTTCTTAAGTAATAAAAAGCAGTTAGTTATAGATAGTAAGTTTAAAAAAAGGTTATAATAACTTAAACTATAGAGAATTTTATATTTAGTGTTAATATTATATTTAATATATTACTAAGAATTAATTATTAAGACTAGATAAAAATATAGTAATATTTAGGTTTTATTTAAAACTAGTTAGAGATTAAAAAAACTTTAGAATAGTATTATAAGTAACTTTATAATAAAATCTATTAGTTAAAATATATATTTTTTAAAATAATATTTTTTATTTTAACTTTTTATTATATTAATTAAGTAGTTATTTAATATATACTTTTTAATAACTAATATATATTTTTAGTATTATATATATATTATTCTTAATAAAGTAGTTTACTTTAAACTCTTAGAAGTAGTCTATTATAGCTTACTTAGTATTTATATAATATTATATTATATAAAAACCTAGTATAAGTACTATTAACTTATATTATATTTTAATATTTTAATTTAGTAAAAATTATATATTAATATAAAGTAATAGCTAAATTTAAGTTAAGTTAATATATAGCTTATTAACTATATAATACTTTATTAAACTTTATTAGAGAGTTAAAAGCCTTAAGTATTAAGTTATATTATATATTATTATATTATTACTAGTTAGTTAGGTATTATAATTATAATATACTGTTAGGTACTAATTATAAAGATAATAGTAGTTAATTAACTATTATTTATTTACTAGTAGAGGAGTAGATAGGTAGGCTAGTAGATTCTACTAGGTAGGTAGTAAATAGATTATATAAGGAGTTATATAATTTATTTACCTTTTAATATTCCTATATATTAACACTAGTAACTTTTTTATATAATAAAAAGTTAACTAATTCTCTTTTTCTCTAAAAAGCCTAAAAATATAATAAAATATAAAATTAAAAAGAATTATATTTTTTATAATTATATAAGCTTATTTTTTATTTTTTTATTTATACTTTATATTACTATTCTTTTTTTAGCTACTTAGCTATAACTAGTATAAACTAATACTATTATAATAATAAGTATTTCTCTTTAGCTATAACTATTAGAGGTATATTTATTTATTTAATAAATTTAACTAATATACTTATATAGTAAGTTACTAGTTATAGTAAGTTACTATTTTTCCTCTCTTTCTATCTCTTTAACCTTTATATTAATATTCCTCTATATATAAATATATAATCCTCCTTAATTAAAAGTTATATTATCTTTACTATCTAAGCTATTAAATAAGACCTAAATATATCTATAAAAAAGGCTACCTTTACCTTTAAGGTCCCCTAAATAATACTATATAACTAATATATAAGATATATTATATTAAGTAAAAGGTAACTAAATTTAATAAAGATAACTATAATAAAAGAGGAGGTAATTCTTAAATAAGTTATTAACCTAATTAATTAAGGGTTTTCTTTATAATAAGAAGATATATAAGAAATAGCTAATAAACTCCTAAATATATATAATAGGATATATATAAGACCCTAATAAGTAGAGAACTTTATATAATATATCCCTAAATTAAAAATATAATTTTAATATTAAATTAACTATTAGAGGGCCTTAGCTAAGGATCTTATAATTATATAAAGCTAATTTATATTTATATAAAATATAATTATAAAGTATAAGATATAGATTTATAATATTTATAATTTTAATAAAATTAGCTTCCTAATAAAAATATTAATATATATTAAGGTTATTATAACTTTTAACTATAAAGAAAGGCTTTATATAAAGTAGCTTAATAATTATAAATAAGTTTTTATTATTTAAAGTATATATATAGATAGCTAAGTAATACCTCTATATATTATTATAAAAAGTAAATATTATTTACTTTTTTAGTATACTAATAGCTAATTTTTAGCTATATAGTATATTTATTTAAGTAAAAATAAATAAATAATAAATAATATTAACTTAAATTAAATAAAGTACTTTAACTAATATATAAAGTCTTATATAAAGGGTTTTTATTACTTTTTAATTTTTAATAACTATAATAGCTATAAATTAATTAACTTTAATAACTACTATAAAAAATAATATATTATTACTCTCTATATATTTCCCTATTTATTATATAAGCTTTAGCTTCTTAATATAAAGTACTTTAGCTTATTAAAGTACTTATATAGTAAAGAAATTAAAAAAATAATATAAATATAGATTTTATATATTATAAAAAATAATTTCTTTTTTACTTTTAAAGTAGTATTCTTTATTTTAATAAATAAAAATAATATATAAGCTAATTTTAAATAAGTAAACTTTATACTTTTTAATTTTAAAGTAGTTATTTTTTACTTAGATTTTAAACTAAAGATACTAATACTATTAAACTTATAGCTAAGTAGCTATAGCTCCTAAGACTTAAAGATACTAACTATAGTATTAAATAGTATATAAAGTATTACCTCCTTTAAAAAAAAAATCTAAGTATATTAAGGTAGCTTACTAATACTAATATATAAAGTAATTAACTTCTAGGCTAAAGGTATTAGTAAGTTAGCCTATAGGCTTACTATTATTAAAGCTAAAAACTATAAGCTTTATATAGAGATAAAGGTACTAAGTAAGTACTAGAAAGCTAAAAAGATTTAACTATATTTTAGAGGGTTACTTAATACTACTAAAGTAGAGGTACTATAAATAAAAAAAGGTAGTATTAATACTAAAAAAAAAATAACCCCTAGAAAGAAGGTTATATAAAAGAAACTAAACTATATATATAATAATATAGTAATTATAAAAAAACTAAATATAATATATAAACTTATAAAGTAGTTTAAAATAATAATAAAAAAGAAGATAATAAGTAGTTTTAATTAATTTTATATATTATAGCTAAATTAATTTATATAAAAGGTAGAAAAGTAAGGAAAAGATAGTAACTTACTATAACTAGTAACTTACTATATAAGTATATTACTATTAATTAGTTTATAGTTTTATAGTATTTATAATATTATCCCTATATATTTATTATATCTTTATAACTTATCTTTTTATTTAGATTTATACTTTATTTATTATAATAAATTATTTAAGTATTTAGTTAAATAAAATCTTTATAAATTTATTTATAAAATTATTATAACTATAAATTTATTATATCTTATAAAGCTCTTAGTATTTATATAACTATTATAAAGTTATAATATTAATTATAAGTTTTTTTTTTATATAGTACTAAGTTTAATAAGGTATTTATAGAGTAAATATAAGTTAATATATATAATTATTAGAATACTAAAAGTCTTTAGTTTTTTAGTAATTATTATAAGTATTATAGTAATTATATATACTATATTAACTTTAGCTATTATCTTATAGACTTTTAAGGCTAATATACTTCTTATAACTCTTTTAAACTTTATTAATAAAAAGTAAATAATATTACTATATATAGTAAAAGTATTATTATTACTATTAAAGCTCTTATTAATAAAAACTATAATAAGACTAAACTATAAGAAAAAATCCTTATTATTAATAAATAAACTATTAATAAAAATAAATAATTTAGTAATACTAAGATTAAGTAAAATAAAATAAAAGCTATAATTAAGTAAGTTAATTTACTATTATAGTTACTTATTAAGTTTTTTATTAACCTTTATATTTAGCTTTTTATACTAAGCTATAACTAATATATTAAAATAAGCCTTTAGTTAATAAATTAATATAATATATATATCTTAGGTATATTATTAAATATAATCCTATAAGGTAGTAGTTATTAATAGATTAATAAGTTAGATTTTTTTACTTTACTTTTTTTAGTATAAAGTAATAGTTACTTTATTATTATAAAGAGAAAGTACCCTAGTATTAAATATAAGGGGGTTATTAATAGTTAAGAAGCTTTTTAGTTTTATAAATAACTATACCTTAGCTAGTTTTTTATCCTCTTATTTAGAGAAAACTATATTTAAAAGTCTAAGAGTATTATCTATTTATATCCTAATAATTATAAAATCCTTATTATTAATAAAAAAAAATAAGTAGGGGTTATATAAAGTAGTAATTATTCTTAGGTATTTATAATAGTATTTACTATAAGTAGCTTACTAGTAAGTTTTAGCTTCTATAAGTCTATATAATAGCTTTATAATCTTTATAATATAACTATCTAAGTACTTATTATAAATATAAAGTAATAAGTATATATAGATAAATTAATTTAGCTATAAAATAGATTATATATATACCTAAGTAATATTTTAAAGCTAAACTATAAGACTATTTTAAAGTAAAAAAAGTATAATTATAAGGATAATATATTAACTAGTATACTAGATAGTTAGTAACTATACTAAGATAGTTTTTTTACTATTATTAGTATACCCTTAAATAACTAGTTATAACTTCTTAAAGGGTTATAATATATTTATATTTTTTACCTTATAAACTATATGACTTAAAGATATACTTTTTATAAACCTCTAGGTTATAGAGAATAACTTTAAAAATACTATAGTTAATAAAGCCTATAACTTTATTATAGTTAAACTATTTAAATAGTTAACTAAGTATAGTAATTATATTATATAACTATAACTACTATAAAAGGTTAAAAGCTACTAGTTCTTTTATTATAATATAAGTTATATTAACTATATTAGTTTTATTAAAAAAGTAAACGTTAATAAAAAACTTTATATATAGGTAAAAAGTACTATAGTATTTTATTATATATAGGTTCTTTAAGGTTAGTTTTTTTAGTTATACTTTAGTTAAAAAGTTAATATTATCTTTAATAGTATTAATACTATTATTAGCTTCTTTTATAGAGTTAAGTATATTATTTATAGTATTATTTATAAGCTTTATATCTTCTAAATAGTATAGTTTAACTAATATAAAGTAGAAATTATATAACTTATTAATATTAATAGTATATATTTTATTATTAATTACTATAAGTATATATAGGCTAGTTTATCCCCTACGTTTTTACTATATTTATACTTAACTACCTAAAAGAAAGTTTTTAATAGCTAAAGTATTTAGGCTATTATATATACCTAGTGCCTTATTAACCTAGTAAGTAGTAAAGTACTTTTATAAGTTATTATTAGCCTTATATATTACTACTATTTATTTAATAATATTTAGAGATAAAGCTAAGTTAATAGTTATTTATAAGTAAATATTAAATACTAATAAGGTTAATATAATACTATTTAGCTTAATAGTATTATTAATAGTCTTAATAACTATTTAGAGAGTTACTTTATAGTTAGTATTAAAAGACTTTTTCTAAATAATCTTATAGGTATATTAAAAGATAATATAGTAGTATTTAACTTTACTAATTAAATAGTATACCTTTATAGATATAATCTTAACTTTAATACCTATTATATATACCTTATATAAAAACTCTATAGATATAAAGTTATACTTAGTGTTTATAACTATTTAGTTTAGAGAGCTTTAATAAATATTAATTTAGTAGAGTTATAAAGCCTCTTATATAGTCTTAGTAGAGATATTATATATAAAGTAAGCTATATTAAATACTATAAATAAGTTAATAATATAAAAAATAAGTTTATTACTATTAAAGTATATTATATTAATAATAACCTTATAGTTAAATATATATTTATTATATAATATAAATTAAAATTAAAAAGAAGCTTTACTATATAGTTAGTAAAAGTAATAGTATTTTATAAGTTACTTTAAAACTTACTTCTCTATATTACTATAACTAGCTTTATAAAGTAGCTTATAAAATCTTTTAACTAATAGGTATTTAAAATAATAGTAAAGTTATTATAACTTACTTATTATTAAATAATAATTAATAATACTTTATTTAAGTAGTTTAATAAGTATCTATAAGTAGCCTTATTTTTATATAATAAGTATTATAATATTATCTTAAGTAAGTATATTAGTAAGATTATTAAAGTAAATAAATAGTTAGTTTATATTAGTTAAGTAAAGTAAAAAGGGGGTATTAGTTAGTATTATATAAAATCTAATAAGCTTAAATAAAGTAATAACTATAATAATTTTTATTAAATAAATAAGCTTACTACTACTAAAATATATCTTAGTAGCTTTAACTATAGTAGTATTAATTTTTATTATAAGTTAGATTTTCTAAAGAGTAAGTACCTATAGGTAACTTATTATAAAAAAACTTAATACTTTTATATTTAGTAGAATACCTTAAAAAATATCTATAAAGTAGTAGTTTAGTATAAAGGCTATAGGTAGTTTTTCTATATATTCCTATAGATTAACTTTTATTAATTAGTAATAAAATATTTATTTAGTAAAACTAGTAATTAAAGTAATACTATTAATAGACTTATTACTAAAGAATATAGTAAATATAAAGAATATATTATTAATATAATTATTATTTATATAGTATATATCTTAAAGGTATTAACTAAGATTTTCTTTATCTTTATTACTATTATTACTTTTAAAATCTTTAAGTTCTTTATAGTTAATAAAGAAAGTATAATATACTTTATATAATAAATTCTTTATATTATAGTTATTCTTAAATTATTTATATACTTTATATTACTTAGTATCTAAATATTTTATTAACTAGTAGCTTATCTTATAGTAGATATAGTACTTCTTATTTAATTTATTATAATAATTACTATTATCCTCTTTTATTATAAATACTTATTTAAAAGGTTAATTATTACTATTAAAATAATTAAAGTAACTATTACTATAGTAAATTTAATTAATTTAGTATTAATTACTAGGTTTAGTAGTTAGAGTCTAGTTATAGAAATCTTAATATAGTTATTTATTTTATTATATTACTATATTAATAAATAATCTTAATTAGTTATATACTCCATTAAGTATATTAGCTAAGTTAAATAAGTATATTTTATACTTATAAATCCTATAGTAAGTATTAAGTAGGTATTCTTATAGAACTTTATTAAACTAATATATTATTAAGAGAGTTTATTAAATAACGCCTATCTTTTTAATAAGTATTTCTAAAACCTTTATTTTACCCTTAGTTAGATTCTTATAAGTAATATAATTATAAGTTATATTTTACTACTTAGTAAAATATATCTAAATACTCTTAGGATTCTTAAAATAGTTTTAAATATAATACTTTATAATATTAAAGTCTTTAATATTTATATCTAAGATATAGTTAAAGTAATAAGTTAATATCTTTCTATATAATATAATTAAAAAAGTAAATATAAGTTAATAATTAAAGATATTTAATTTACTATAGTAGTTATAAAAAATATTAAGTTTAATATTAAGTATATTATATTAATTACTACTATATTTTATTTTATTAGTATATAACTTAGTAAGGTTAGTTAGTTATTAAGTAGTAGGGTAGTTACTAGTAATAAAAGCTAGTATTTATTTTAAGCTACTTAGGGAAAGGATCCCTTAATAATATAACTATTATAGCGCTACTAATATAGTAATAGTTAGTAAATTTAGCACTAAGTTAGTATATTAAGGAGTTAAATAGAGAGATTACTATTATTATTACTATTACTAAAGTAAAGTTTACTATTAAGCCTTATTTTTAGGTAACTATTATTTTAATATATTAATATTTTTATTATATATTACTTATTTTTCTTTTTTTATTTAATATTACTTAGTAAAGTTAATATATTATTATTAGAGGTCTTTATAGAAGTTAGGTTTTTCTTTAATAGTCTTATTAAAGATAGAGGCTATTATATAAAGCTCTTTAACTTCTTTATTAGTTTATAAGTAAAAATATTCTTTATTAATAAATATAATAAGCTTAGTAGTAAGGTTTTTTATAATTATATAAAAAGTAATTCTTAAATAATAAAGGAAGTTATAAAAAATATATAGTAGTTATATACCTACTATAGTAAAGAGTTCTATATTTTATTCCTTAAACTTTTATTAATATTTACTCTAAAGGTTATAACTATAGATATTTTTTTACTTTTATAGTACTATATAATATATAAGCTAAGAGTATACTTTTATACTATCTTATTTATTAAGTAGAATCTTATTACCTAGGTATTTTAGATTAATTTATTTAGCTATATTTATAGGGATATTAAGCTTAGGTATTAATAATCTTATAGTATTACTCTTTTTATAAGATATCTTAGTAGTAAGGTAGATATTATAATATTAGTTATTAATAGTATAGTAGTAGTTCCTTACTTCCTTATAGCTTTAAAGGAGAGAACTAAGTTAGTAGGAGCTTTTATATTAACTAAGTTTTAATAGGAGGAAAAATAAGGTAAATTATACTAGTAAATAATAGTAGTAAATAAAAAATAAAGAATAAAATAACTAATAAATTAAAAGATAAAAGTAAAGTTATTAAGTAAAAAAAGATATAATTACTAAAGATATATAGTAAGCTTAAGTTAATAGTATATAAAGTATAGTTAAATTCTTAGCTATAAGGGTATTATTAGAGGTATAAAATAATACCCTTATTAATAGTGTATAAGTATAAAAGATAAGGTTATAGTTAGTAAATCTATAAATAGGTTAGTTAGTAAATTCTTCTTTAGTTAATTACCTTATTAATTAAATATTAACCTAATAATAGGTTAATTATTAATTAATATTAAATTATTACTAGTTAGTTAAGTATTATAATTATAGTATACTATTAGCTACTAGTTATAAAGATAATAGTAGTTTATTAACTATTATCTATTTACTAGTAGAGGAGTAGATAGGTAGGCTAGTAGATTCTACTAGGTGGGTAGTAAATAGATTATATAAGGAGCTATATTATCTACTTACCTTCTAATATTCTTATATATTAATATATATAAATAACTTTACTAATATTAAATAGTAAAAACTAAAATATACCTATAGTATTAGTATACTAATAGATAGTAAATATATACTATAGAATAAACTATATTATAGTAAGTAATAGACCTACTATTAGGCTATTAAGTAACTAATTAAAAGGCTATATAATAGATATAAATAGAAAGTAAAAATACACCTTAATCTAGAGAAAAAGATAAATATAATAAGTAATATATAGAAAGGGATACTTATATTTAAAATAACTATTTAATAATTAATAGTCTAATATATATTATAAATATACTTTTTTACCTTAATTATAATAAATTTACCCTATAAGAAATATATAGTAATAACCCTTAATAGCCTATTAAATTAGCTAGTATAGTATAAAGCCTTAGAGGGTAAAGCTATTATATATAACATTAAGAATTAAATAAACCTAATATTAGTTTTACTTAATATATAAATAAGAAAGCTAAAGATACTAATACTCTTAGACTTTACTTATAGTAGTAGTAACTAAAAGTATACTAAGATACTTATAGACCTTATAAAGATAAATTATAAAATATATACTTAATTATACTAAGACTATAATTATAATATTAAAGTATATAAATAATAAGTAACTACTATATAAAAGATTTAAATTAAATAACTAATATAGTCTTATAAAAAGAATTAATATATATTATAAACTAAGTAAAACCTTTTATTAATAGATAGTAAAGCTTAAGGCTATAGTACTTATTAGTAATAATAAGCTTTAAAGTACTTTATAAGCTAAATATAATATACTTCTATAGTTATAGTATTTTAATATTAAAGTAAAAATAAAAATAAAAATAGCTAAATTAGTAAAGAATAGTAATACTATATTATTAAAAAGTAAAACTATTTAAAACTATAGATATAGGTAAATAACTAAAAATACTACTAGTAGTAATATTTAGATTATTAGCTAGTTAATTATTAATAGCCTACTAAATTAATAAAAGTATAAACTTTATAATTATATAAATTATGAGTTATATATAATAATACTTATATATTAATATAAGTTAAATAGCTATAAATATAAAAAGTAATATCTTAAGAAGATTATTTAAACCTATAATAAAAGAAATCCTTATATAACTAACTAATAAGAGGTATTACCTAATATAAAGCTTAGAGGGTAATAGTAAATCCTAAGTATACTTATTTAATAGGTACTTATTAGCTAAATATAAATATATTATCCCTAAGCTTACCCTTAGAAACTAAGGACTAAATAAAGTTACTTAAGAAAGAGTAAAAGCTAATTTTAAAGTAAATAATAAGTATATAAAGAGAGTAAAAAAGATATATAACTAACTAAGGGGGCCTCTAGCCTTATATTATATATATATAAAGCTTTTATTAATAATAACTTTCCCTCTTTTATTATACTTAATGCTAAGAAAAGATAAGTAAACCTTTACCTAATTTAATTTAACTATTATTATATTATTACTATTAGTAAATATTCTAAGTACTTATTATAATATAACTTACCTATTACTAGTAGACTTATCTACTATAGCTATATTATATAGCCTCTACTACTATCTTTATAATATCTTAGAAGTAATATTAAGCTACTAAATTACTTTAAAGAGCCTTACCCTCTTTAAAGGTAATTTTACCTTTTTAATAGTAAATTTACTTTACTATTTTACTAGCTTAATCTTTAGCTAAGAGCTTTAAAGTAAAGACTACTATACTAACCTATAGAGATAAAGAAAAAGTTAAAAAATTAAACCCCCTTTTAATAGTACTAATATTAAGGGTAACTACATAGTTAATTTTAGTAGAATAAGTTATCTTATAGAGAGATAAAAATACTGTATAAAACGTTATATTTTATAGAAGTAAAAATATAAGATATATTAAGGGTAGAGTTTAGTATAAAAGAGGAATAGTTACCTAAGAGAGGAGAGTTAAAGAGAGTATAGTAGTTAAATTATTACTATAGGAGTTACTTACTTAAAGAGAGATAAAAGATAAAAGATATCTATCCTTATATATATATAACTAGCTTATTAAAATATTTTATACTTATATAAGCTATTTAAAAATTAACTCTTAGTTATATAAGCCTAGTTATATAAAATAATAACTTTAACTTAAAGTAATAGTTAAAGAAATAACTTAGATAGTTAAAAAGAGAGAAAAAAGGTTAATCTTATTTCTCTTATAATCTTCTAAATAGTTTTTTATTATATAAAAATTCTACTTATATAATAAATATATAATATACTTATATAGTAAGTAGACTAATATAGTAAGTAGGCTACCTTCCTCTACCTTTCTACCTTTTATATAAGTAAATTTAACTATAATATATAAAATTAATTAAAACTACTTATTATCCCCTTCCTTATTATTATTTTAAACTACTTTATAGATTTATATATTATATTTAGTCTTTTTATAATTACTATATTATTATATATATAGTTTAGTATCTTCTATATAACCCTTTTTTTAAGGGTTATTTTTTTCTTTAGTATTAATACTACCTTTTTTTACTTATAATACTTTTACTTTAGTAGTATTAAATAACCTTCTAAGATATAGTTAAGTCTTTTTTACCTTCTAGTATTTACTTAATACCTTTATCCTTATATAAAGCCTATAGTTTTTAACCTTAAAAAAAGTAACCCTATATAATAATATACTAATTTCTTTAGCTTAAAGGTTAATAAGGTTATATATTATTACTAGTATAATACCTTTAAGTATTTAGATCTTTTTTTTAAGGGAATTAGTATTTTATATACCCTCTCTTACTATAGATAGTATCTTTAGGTCCTAAAAGCTTTAATTACTTAGATATAAGCTTAGTAATATTAGTATTTTTAGCTTAAAATCTAAGTAAAAAATAACTACTTTAGGGTTAAAAAGTATAAAGCCTACCTATCTAAAACTAGCTTATATATTATTTTTACTTATTAAAGTAAAGAATATTACTTTAAAAGTAAAAAAAGAGTTATCTTTTATAATATATAAAGTTTATATTTATATTATTTTTTAAATTTCTTTACTATATAAATACTAAAATTAAATATAAGGTATATTAGGCTTTAATAGTATAGTATATAAATAATATAACTACCCTCTACTAAAGAACTTAAGATACTATACTTAATTAAAAGACTAAGAATATTACTATTTCTACCTATAGGTTAAAAATAAAAGATACTTTTACCTTAATTAAGGTAGTATAAAGACTCTTAGTCTTTTTAAGTTTTATAATTAAGGCTATAAATTAAAGATAAAAGGCTTTAGTTTAACTAAATTAAGGTCTAAAGATAAAAGTAAAACTATATATAAGAATTAGTATATTACTATTTACTAATTAAAGAGGGATATTTTTTATATCTCTTTTAATTAAGGTATTTATTATCTAAATAAATAAATAAAAATCTATAATCTTAGCCTTTTAGTTTATCTTTTATCTACTATAAATACTTTATTTTATTTTAATTATGTCTAATAGTTTTTATTAATCTTTAGAAAACTATTTATTTTTAGATTAAAGCTACTATTATTATAGTTTACTTTTATCTTTAACCCTTAGTAATTTTCTTTTTTATATTTACTTTATCTTATTTTAAACTTATATTATAATATACTTATCTTTTTTATCCTTATATTTTACTTAGGGGAATCTATAAAGTATAAGCTTAGGTTAAGTAAACTACTTTATTTACTAAATTATTATATTAATTAACCTATTATACTTAGCTATACTTAGTAATAATTAGTTATTTATTTTTTTATTAGTAGGCTAAAACTACTTTTTATTAAAGTAACTTATTTTTCTCCTAGGTAAATTTCTCTTTATATAAGAGCTTTTAGTAGACTTCTATCTATTTTATTTACTTACTAAAGACTTTTAAAGTTAAAGAGTTATTCTATATACTATTATTAGTTATATATTTAAAGTTCTTTAATTTAAACTTTAGAATCTAAGACTAAATTAGTCTTTATTAACTATAGTTTATTCTTAATATAAGTTAATACTACTTAATTAAGCCCTTTAACTTTTTTTTAGAAAAAGTCTTTTAACTTTTAATATTATCTACCTATTTAACTATAGCTTTAAAGAGACTTTACTATTAATTCTTAGAGGTACTTTTATTAATTAATATATTTAAAAAGAAGTAAAATAAATATTTTACTCTTAAAGACTTCTTAATTAATACTACTATATAATACTAAGTAGCTATAAAAATCTTTATATTTTATTAAGCTTCTTCTTAATAAGTAAGTTTTAGTTAGTAATAACTTAGTATAATAAAGTAAAGAGAAAAAAGTAAACTTATTATATATTATTATAGGTTTTTAGTAAATATAAAAGTCTTATTAATTATATTAAGAAGCCTTTTAATTATTATATTAATACTAAGATCTAGTATATTTTTAATAATATACCTATAATTTTATAGATTATAAATCTTTAAGTTAAAACCTAAGATACTAAATATAAAGCCTTAAGTATATTATATTAAAGCTCTTAGAGTTATATTATTATTTAGCTTAATTAGTATATTTAAAGTAGTATTTTAATTATTATTCTTTAACTAAAGTTTTATACTTAGCTTCTTTATACTTTTAATATTAAAGTTAATAATATAAAGATTAAGACTTAAAGTAGATTTATTATAGTAAAACTAGTATTAGTAGGTATTATTAAGGTTTTATTTTAATATAAGCTATATAGGGTTATACTTATAGGGTTTTAAAAACTTAAACTCTTTATTAATCTACTAAATCTAATTTACTTAGAAGTATTTACTTAGCTTAGGGTTTTATATCTAAGGAATATTTTAGCTTAGATTAACTTAAAGGTAAATTATCTTATTATATATTACTAATTAAAACTACTCTAAGATAAATAGACTATATTTTTATTCTTTAGGTTATTATAAGCTATTAACTATATAAGTATTAATATTTATTAGCTTTTTAATTATTATTAAGGGATTTATTATATTATAAAATACTTTTAATACCTTAATATTATTTATAAATAAGTATTTTAATTAACTACTTTATTATATTAAGTTATATTAATATACTATCTTATTAATTTAATTTATAATTATACTAGTAAAATATTTAAAGTTATCTTAAAATAAAATAAAAAACTATATTAATACCTTATATAATTTATATCTTTATATATTTAGTTAAGAGAAAGATTATAAGTTTTTAGTTAAGATTAAAAGAACTTTACTAAGTAGTAGTTATAAATACTACTTTTAAAACTAAAGTAAATCCCCTTTATATAATCTTAAGTATTAATTTAATCTCTTTTTTTATTAACTAATCTTTATAAATTAACTTACCTTATAAGTTATAGAAGTCTATAAAGACCTCCTTAGCTTTCCTATATTCTATATTTTCTTATATCTTTTTATTTTTAATTTATCTAAATATAAAACTAATCTTATTAAAAAAGAAATTAGTATCTTTAAATAGGAATTAATAGACTAGTGTTATAAATTAATATACTAGTATTACCCTTATACTAGCGTTAATAACTACCTCTCTAATTAGTTAAAAGATCTAGTACTTTCCCTTAAAGATAATAAGTATAAATATACTAATATTATAGTTTTACTATTTTATTAAGTTAATTATTTACTTAACCTATATTACTATAAGAAATAGGCTCTAGAGGGGGCCCTTTTTATAGCTATAAAAAGAGCCCCCTCTAGAGCCTATTTCCTATAGCTATAAAAAGGGGCCCCTCTAAAGCTTATTTTCTATAGCTATAAAAGGTATCCCTATAGCCTAGTTTTTATAACCTTTCTTATATTACCTAGCTACTTCTTATAATACTTATAATATAGTTATATAGATTTATTATTACTATAAACTATTTTCTACTTACTTTATATCCTCTAAATACTAGGCTATATTAGCTATCTACTTATATAATTCCCTATTATCTTTCTCTTACTAAGAATACTAAATTAGCTTTTTATTTATAGCTAAGATAAGCTTAATATTTAGCTTTAAGTTAGCTAATTAGCTTCTTATATAAGCCTAGCTAGTATTAACTTATTTTTATTTTTAGTAAAGTAGCTTTACTTTTTTCTACTTATACCTTAGCTATTATAAGTAGTATAAGCTTAATTAACTAACTAGTCTATTTTAAGTAAAGCTAGTTATAATAAAACTAATTATACTATATTTTTTAGCCTATTATAGAGAAATATAGTAATCTTTAAGTTAAAGATTTAGTAATATAAACTAAAGGAAAATATCTCTTAAAAATACTATTAAGGGTATACTTTTTACTTAGTAAAAGTAACTAAATTTAGTATTTTAAAGTAAATCTTATAGTAGTATAAAATACTTAGTTAAACTAAGATAATATAGTTTAAGTTATATACTTTAAAAAAAATAAAAATTAGCCTTTTACTAGAGGGTATTATCTTTTTTACTAAGTAGTATTACTTTTTAATTATTATAAGATACTTTAAAGAAACTATTATTTAAAGTTTACTTAAATACTTAAAGTAAAAACCTATAAACTTTTAGCCTATAAATACTTTATCTTAAATATAAGTTTACTTAAATTATAGCTTTTAATTATTAATTATCTTTTATATAATATTAATAAATTAATATAAGTAATTAAGATTATTTAAATAATAGTTTTTAATATTATTATTACTTAACTTTATATTAAAAGTAATATAAATATTAAAGTTTTAGTATTTTTAAATAAAATAATAAGCCTATTATACTCTTAGAGGTAAGTATATTATATAAAGGTATTAGAGGATTAAGTATAAATTATTAAACTTTTTATAAAGCTTTATTTAGGCTTTTTTAAAATCTTATTTAGTTATAGTAAAAATAATATACTTCTATATTATAAATACCCTATAATATATATAAAGAGGAGGTTAATTAATAAGTATATTATTATAGGCTTTATCTTTATTACTAAGTATAGCTATTACTTATATTAGTAGTTAATAACCCTTATTATTAAACCTACTACTATTACTACTATAACTAAGGTTTTTAATTTACTTTTACTTAAACTTAAGTATAATATTAAAATTAATATAGTAAATATAAAGTTATTATTAAATATTTAAAAACTATTTATTTAATATAGCTTTTATTTACTTATTATAGTTTATAATAATAATAGTAAAGTAATAAACTAAGTTTTAGTTTATAAGCTAGTAAATACTTACTAATAGAAACTAAAAACTCTTTAATTTCTTATTATTAATAAAACTAAATATAGTATTATAAATAGATTTAATATAGGTTTATTTAGTAGCTTAAAATAAAGAAAGCTTAAAGTAGTTAATATAATAGGTATTATTAAAGTTAATTACCTTAAGGAATTACTTTTATATTTAAAGATAGTAAAAAAAAGTCTAAATAAGGCTAATAAGGTAGTCTAGCTTATTATTTACTTATTTTATTATATATAGAATATTTTACTTATTAAATAGCTTAATTAATACTATAGTTAGTAAATATTTACTTAGTTTCTCTTAGTTTATATAAGCCTTAGTATTATAAATATTTTACTAAGTAAAAAAAAACCTTAGGAACTACTCTTAGATAATAGTATATATATTATATACTTAGACCTTAATTTATTAGCTTATAGTTTTAATAGTATCCTAAATTACCTAAGTAAGCTTATAATATAAAGAGTATATAGAGGCTTTAAAGCTAAGGTTATAATAATACTAATAATATTTAAGGTTTTAATAGTAATATAATATTTACTTACCTTCCTCTAAAGCCTCTTTAATAATTTACTATTTATAGTTATTTTTTTAAGATCTAGACTATTAAATACTAATACTTTATATAAGCTTAAGCTTATTAAATTTATTATATTAAAAAGTATATTAAATAACTTAGTTTTAAGCTTTATACTTATTTTACTTTATAATACTAAATTTATAAGCTTTTATAAAAGTATTAACTTAGTTAAAGAGAATATTATAGGTTTATTTTAGATTATTAAGAATTAGTAAGTTTAGGATTTTAGGTATAAGAGAAAAAGAGAATCTATTACTTATAGTATAGTAAAAAGCTATAGTTTAAAAAAAGGCTTTACTTTAAAAAGAAGATTATTATAGGGGTAAATAAAGTAGTAGGTTAACTTAAAAACCCTATAATTTTTACTATTAATAAATAAACTATTATTAATAAAAAAATATAGTTATTAACTATTAATTAATCTTAATAACTTATAAAATAAGCTAAAGTATACTACTAAACTATTATATAGTAAGCTAAAAAGATTACTAAGATAGTTTATTAGAAAAAAAAAAGCTATATTTTAAAAAAAGTAGTAGGAGAGTAGTTACCTAGGTTTATATTATTCCTCTAGGGAAACAGTAAGTAAGGTAAAGTTTAAGCTTTATCTTAAAGTAATCTTTTATAAGAGGGTATATATTTATTAGTAAGTAAGCTAAAAGCTTAATATTATACTACTCTTAAAGATTATTAACTCTATAGAATTAGCTAATACTAAAGTAACTAGTTTCTAAAGAGGGAGATAATAGTACTTAGTTAAATAGTAGTAAAAGGCTATAATTAATTAATAGTTACTTATAGGTAATATAACTAGTAGTAGGAGGGTAATAAGGTTAAGGTTAGTATAGTAGGTTATTATTTTCTTAAGGTTTAGAAGCTATAATAAATAAATAGTATAGTTATAGAAGGGATAAATAATATAAATAAAATATAAAGGGGAGATAAAAAGGGTAAAGTACTCTATATAGGTTTAGTAGAATTTAATAGTACTAATAGTAAATTTTCTAACTAATTAGAGGGGTAGGTACTAACGCTAATATAAAGGTAACGCTAGTATATTAATTTATAATACTAGTCTATTAATTCCCTTTTAAATATAAGCTAGTCTAGGAAAGTAATTAGTATAGGAACTATTTAAGGATAGTTAGCTCTTAGTAGGGCTTTATATAGGTTTAAGAGAATTCTTCTTTAAAAGTAGTCTTTAGCTAATAAGTTAAAAGATTATAACTTATTAGTAGCTCTAATTAGCTATAGTAGTATTAAATTATAGTTAATAGTATAGTAGTAGTCTTATTATTTAAACTAGCTAATATTATCTTACTTAAGGTTATTAATACTATAAGGGCTCTAGATATATAGTCTTAGAGGAGGGATAATAGTAATTAAGGTAGTAGAGTAAAGAGTTTAATTAGTTATATTAGATCTATAATTAGATATATAAGAGAAAAAGATATAAAAGGGGTTAATAAAGTAATAGGCTATTAAACCTATTAGAAAAGGTATAGCTAAACGTTAGTAGCTAGTTACTAATAAGGGATAAAAGAAGGCTAAAGTATAGTAATTAAAAGCTTTAGCTAAAAGTCTTATAAAATATTAATACCTATATTCTATACCTTTCTTAGTTTAAGCTTATAGCTATATACCCTTATAATTTTTTTAGCTTTATAGACTAAGATAACTAATATAAGATAAAATATTAGGGTATAATTCTAATAATAATAGGTTAGTAATCCTAGGCTAAAATAAAAGCCTTAATAAACTATAGTAATTTAATCCCTAGATACTTAGTAATAATATAGTTTATATAGATACCTATTAGGCTACCTTATATTTATATAATAAACTAAATAAGTTAGTTTAGGAGGGTTATTAAGGGGTAAAAAATATAACTACTTAGAATACTAACCTTATAGTTAAAGCCTTAAGGGATATATTATAGGGGTAAATATAAAGGTAAATAGTAAGTAAAAAGTTATTATTATTAATAAAAAATTTAAACCTAAGATATTAAACTATACTTATAAATAGTAAACTAAGCTTAGTTAAAATCTAATAATTCTTTTAATAATAATAAGTAAAAATAAAATAATAAACTATAGAAATATAAAAGTAAAATTAAAAACTCTTATATATTATTACTAAATACTTTATATTTAGGGCTTAACTAAAGGAATATAAAAAACTATTAAACTATAATACTAAGTCTTTAATAAAAACTTTATAATAGCCTAAATAAATAATTAAATTAAAGCTATTAAATAAGTAAATAATTTATAACTAAAAGCCTTAGTAGGCTACTAAATTAAGTAAGCCTTATCTAAGGTTACTATATCTATATAAATATAGTAGAAAAATTATTAAATAAGCTTAAAAAAAGAGGTAAGTTAAAATACTTTTTTAGTATTTATTTATTAAACTTATATAGACTAAAAAGCCTAAGAATATAAATATAAAAAAGTATTATTTAGTATAAAAAAGAAAGTAAAAAACTCCTTAATAACCTTTTTTATTAAATAAAGTATAATTTATAGTAATATATCTATATAGTAAGTAGCCTATTATAGTAAAAAGCCTACCTTCCTTTATATTTTACCTCTTTAACCTTTATACTAACTTTCCTCTATATATAAATATATAATCCTCTTTAATTAAAAGTTATATTATCCTTACTATCTAGGCTATTAAAAAAGACCTAAAAATATCTATATAAAAGGTAGTATCTATCTATAAGGTCTTATAAATATTTTTTTACTACTAACTTACTAAATATATTATATAAGCTAAAAAGTAACTAAATTTAATAAAGATAACTATAATAAAAAAGGAGGTAATTCTTAAATAAGTTATTAACTTAATTAATTAAGGTTTTCCTCTATAATAAGAAGATATAAAAAATATAGCTAACTAACTTCTTTTTAAATATAATATAATATATATTAAACCTTAATAGGTAGAGAGCTTTATATAATAATAACCCTAATTAAAAATATAATTTTAATATTAAATTAACTATTAGAGGGCTTTAGTTAAAGATCCTATAATTATATAAGGTTAGTTTATACTTATATAAAATATAATTATAAAGTATAGGATATAGAATTATAATATTTATAATTTTAATAAGACTAATTTTTTAATAGGAATACTATTATATATAAAGGTTATTATAACTTTTAACTATAAGGGAAGGCTTTATATAAAGTAGCCTAGTAATTATAAATAAGTTTTTATTATTTAAGGTATATATATAGATAGCTAAGTACTACCTTTATATATTATTATAAAGAGTAAATATTACTTTCTCTTTTAGTATTATAATAGGCTAGTACTACCTATTATAGGCTAGTAGTAGTAAAATATAGTTAATTTTAAGCTAAAGAAGAAATATCTCTAAGTATACATAAGGGTATATATATACCCCTTTTATATATATATATATATACTTACTTTATATATTTACTATAATTATATACTAACTTAATTAATCTAGGTAACTTAAGCTATAGTAGGCTATAGCCCTACTATACCTTCTATAGTGTAGCCTATAATATATACCCCCTCCCCCTAATAAGCTTAAAAAAAGTAAACTCTAGGGCTTTAGCTTCTACCTTATTATTATTACTTAGATATCTTTTAGTTATCTATATTAGTAGACTTTTTTTTCTCTTTTTCTTTTTTTTAGCTTTACTATTATTAGTTATTATAAGTTATTATTATTATTTATATTATATATATATTATACTTATATATTTAACGTAGTTCACAAGCGAGTGAGCTATACAAGCGAGTGAGCTACTTCTTATCGATAGGAAAAGCTGTAATTTCTAACTATTGATTAAAAACTGAATTCTAAGCTAAAAAAAGTCTAGTTTTTAGATATAACTATCGATAGGAGTTAAATTATAGGAAATAATAGTATAGAAATTATTCCCTTCCCCTAACCCTTATATACTTAGCTTATCTCTTATCGATAAGGGTTAAGCTTAGTATGTAAGGGTTAGGGGAAGGAAATAATTTCTATATTATTATTTTCTATAATCTGAACCTTATCAATACCTTAATCTTTAAATTAGATTCTTTTTAGTAAAGAATTTATTTTTTAATAAATAGTTAGAAATTAAGGCTTTTCTAGCGATAAGAAGTGGCTCACTCGCTTGTATGGCTCACTCGCTTATAAACTACGTTAACTTATTATAAATAATAAATAAATAATAATTAATAACTATAATAATAAGTTACTTTTTTTTTAGTATATATATATATATATACTAAGTAATTATAAGTTAACTTTAATTATAGCCTCTTATAGTTTTAACCTACTCCCCTTTCCCTAAGGACCTTAAGGTCTTTAACCCTTAGTTACTTAAAGGCTTACTTACTACTACTACTACTACTAATACTACTACTACTACTAATATTATTACTACTACTAATACTACTACTACTACTACTACTACTACTACTATTACTACTACTTTTATTATATATTTAGAGGTTTTATACTTAGTTTAATTATAAAATACTAACTATTATTATAATAAACTCTTAGTAAGTACTACTATTACTATAATATAGTTAGTATTTCCCCTAAGGAGGATACTTTTATTACTAAGTACTATAAAAAGTAAGCTAGCCCCTAGGCTATACCTTACTAGGTTTATATTTACTACTTTACCTTCTACTATAATATAGAGGAGTATACTAAGATTCTTAGTAATAGTACTTATTATACCTAGTATACTAAAGGTAACTATACCTACCTTAGTAATATATATTATTTTTATACTTTATTTTATATTAGCTTTATATTAATAGTTATTAAATACCCTCTTTTTTTCTTTCTCTTTATAGAGAGATATACTAGGCTATTACTACTATTATTATTATCTTTAAAGGCTCCCTAGGAGACCTTATAAATCCTATATTTCCTTTACTTATCTATAGTATTACTAACTTATATTTATTATATAAAATTAAATATATTATTATACTACTAAAGCTTAAAAGGCTAAGATAGCTAATATATAGTATACTATTAATATTTTTATAAAAAAGGCTAAGTATACTTACTTATATAAAGAGAATACTACCTCTATACTTACTATTACCCCTATACTTATACTTATACTTATACCCCTATTCCCTATACTTACTACTACTACTATAGCTATTACTATTATTACTATTACTCTTAGTAAAGCTATTTTTATCTTAAGAGGTCTTTTAATTAACTAAGTAGAGTACTTTATTAAGGTATAAGAGAATATTACTAGCTTTTTTATAGCCTTTATTACCTTTATTTAAGGTAACTATACTATTACTACTAATATTACTATTTATACCCCCTCCCTAAAGCTTTAAGGCTTCTTTAGGGCCTTATCTCTTATATACTTTATATACTTTTATTACTTATTATATAGCTTTACTATTACCTTTAGGTACCCTATAAGACTAGTTATATTTAGGTTATAACCCTTAATTAATAATTTATTTTATTTTTATTTATATTTACTTTATATATTTTTTATATAGGTAATATTACTATTATTTATATTAATTAAGCTATACTTTTATTTATATTAGTTTAAAGTTATAGTATTACTTAAAAGCTTTATTAGTTTCTATATAAGCTTTATAAATCCTTTTTAGTAGACTAATACCTATTACTTATAGCCTATACCTTATTTATATTATTTTATATAAAGGATTTTATTTATATATTATTTTTACTTACTATTTTTAATTATTAGTAGTAGTTAAAGATTAATTATTACTTACTTAAGTAGTAGATTATTAGCTACTCTATAGAGGAGGTTTATATAGAATTAATTATATATACTACTAAGTATATTTAACTTTACTACTAGTAAGCTTATTACTTTTATTATATAATATTTATAGTATAGCTAATCTAGCTTATAATTTAGGTATAGTAAGTAATAGTTATATATACTTAACTATACTTTATCTCCTATATAAAACTAATTAGCTATACTTTTTTACTTATTAGTAGTATCTTATATATTTTACTAAGCTACTACTAAGGTAGCCTATATTATTATAATAATATTTATAATTCTTTTTACTAGCTTTTTTATAGCTTTTTTATATAAGTTTTATACTAAGGGCTTACCTTTTATTATAGCTATAGGGTTTATATAGTAACTATAGTCTAAGAAAAAGAGGCTTATACCTATTATAGAAGTAATATAATTATTAATTACTAGCTATATTATAGGGAGGTATTTTACTTAATTATCTTAAAGGTAAGTAATATATATATATAAAATTACTTAAATCTCCTAATTAAAGTATTTAGTCCTACTATTACTCTATAAGTAGTATACTATATTTAATTTATACTTAATATATACTAATTTATAGAAGTATACTTAGAAGTAATTTATCTAATTACTCTTATAGTTACTTATAATACTCTTAAGAAATCTATAGAAGTAAAAGTATATATAGAAAAAGTACTTTATATACTTTTTTACTTTTATAGAGGCTATTACCTCTAATATTACTAACTTACTTAGCTAATTAATAATAACCTATAGGTAGTATATTTACTATAGGCTTAATATAAGTAAATCTATAATAAAGTCTATTAATAGGTTACTATATAAGTACTTTAGTATTTTTAGTAGCTAAAAGTAACCCTTCTTTACTTTTTATTAAATTTTTTTACCCCTATAGGTATTATAGTTATATATAAATCTATATACTATTTATACTTACCTAGGCTAGTAAAATTAGTATAATACTATCTTAAAAGTATTATTTTAGCCTAGGTAGCCTATAATTATAGAGTTATAGCTTCTCTAAATAAGGCTACTATAGAGGGTATTATCTAGTAAGTTAGGGTCTAAGTTACCTAGTATCTAAAGGTACCCTCGCTAGGTAAGTCTACCTACTAAGTTAATTATATAGTTAGTAATCTATATATATAGCCCTAAGCTAGGGGGTAACGTTTACTTATTACTTATAATAGCCTAATATACCTTTTAGAAGTCTTTATCTTAATCTTATATAGTATTCTATAGCTACTAAAGGTTATTATCCTTTAGTATTACTATATATAAAGCTTAAAGGCTATTACTTATTATATATTTAACCTACTTTAGGGGTATACTATTAGTATTAACCTTATATTTATTCTATGTTAAAGCCCTAGGGATTATATAGTTAAGTATTAACTAAATTACTTTACTTTACTTATATTTATCTTCTTAGCTAGTTAAAGTATCTTACTTATATCTTAAGAGTATATTTAGTATATTAGTGTATTTACTTAGGTAGTATATAATTTAAAAGTTATATTTAGTAAGCTTCTTTACCTAGTAGCTTTAGTGCTTAGTAAATACCTATTTTTTTATAAAGTACTCTAAGGCCTTATAGTTAGTTACTACTTTAAAAGGGTTTTTAGTACTATATAGCTTTATATACTATATATATAAGTATTTTATAATTATAAGTAACTTATTATATATTAGGTAGTTATATTATATAAGATTAAGCTTTTATAAGTAAAATATAACTAATTAAACTTTACTTTAACTATTAAGTTATATTAGTATACTACTAAGTATATACCTTAAGTAGTCTATTTTTATAAATATAGGGGCTTTAGGGTTAAAGTTATATATTAATAGTATTAATTAAAAATATTACTTTAGCTATATAAAAGCCTATATATATTTCTTTAACTAGTAAAACTTTATTTTTTTCTTTATAAGTTAATTTATAAGCTTAACTATTATAGTATAGTCTTAGATAAATATATAATAATAATTAGTAAACCCTAAGAAACTATATACTCTTTTTATTATCTATAGTACTACTTATTTATAGATAGTATATACCTTCTTTAGGTTAGCTAAAACTCTTTTCTTAGCCTTAAAAATAAAACCTATATACTTTATTTTCTTAGTAGTAAATATACTCTTTATAGTATCTAGGCTTAGCCTAACTACTTATAATATATAAAAGACTATATAGACCTTACTCTTATAATCCTTATAAAAACTATTAAAGTATATTAATATATTATCTATATATATAGTTATAAAGTTATTAAGGAATTCTTATAGTATATTATTAATATATTACTAAAAAGTTACTAGTATATTTATTAAACTAAAAGAGGTAACTAACTATTTAAATAGCTTATACTTTATATAAAAGGTAGTTTTATACTATTTACTCTTAGTAATTTTAATCTTATAAAATATAACTACTATATTAACCTTTAAGTATTACTTTATACTTCCTATATACTATAGTATCTTAGTAATAAGTAGTAGTAGGTAGTAGTTTTTCTTTATAATTATATTTAGGGTATAGTAGTTATAATAAAAGTATAATCTACTACCTAGCTTCTATATAAAGAAGATTAGTATACTAGCTACTAAGCTACTAATATAAATAAAGCCTTTATTAAGGAGGTCTTATAAAATCTTCTTAAGTATTAGAAATTCTTCTTAGGATATTTTATAGAGGGGTCTCTATAGTAGTATAACGCTATCTTTAAGCTTAATATAGTAGTCTTCTTTAGAGTAGTAAGGTAAAAAGAGCTTTATATTTATAAGGTTAAAAAGGTTACTAAATTTATTATATACCTATTATAGGAGGGTAATATAAGCTACTACTTACTTTATAGCTTTATCTTCCTTTAGCTATAAAGCCTTTTTAATATTAGCTATATTAACTACTTAGATTTATATAAAAGCTTATTCTTTAATAAACCTTAGAAAGCTACTTTATAGACTATACTTTACTTATACTATATACTAGTAAATTACTATAAATAAAGGTATAAAAAATACTTATACTTTATAGATTTAGTATATATATACTAATTCTTTTTATTTAATAAAGTAAAAAGTTAACTTTACCTTCCTATAGTAGACTAACTAGTTAGCTATATTATATATAACCCTATTATCCTTTATTTATAGCTTCCTTAAAAAGATATTTATATCTAAGTTATATATTATATATATATAGATATACTACTAATAGCTATAGAGTTTTAAGTTAAAGACTATAACTCCTTTAGTAATTATTTTTATAGTTTTATCTATAAATTCTCTTAGTAAGATTTTTTATTATATAATATATAGTAAACACTAAGTATATATATATTTTTAATTTACTATAGTATGAATATTATAGTTAGTATTAATAAGGGTATAGATAGAGAAGTTTAAATTAATATAAGCTTTTATTAATACTACTAGCTTACTTATTTTTTATTTATACTAAAATTCCTCTTATCCTATATACTCTTTATATATAGGCTTTAAAGCTTAATTTTACTCTAAAGCTATTTTTTTTAACTTAGAGGATATAAATAGTTTATTACCTAAGCTTTTTTTACTTAAGTCTTTACTACTTATTTTCTTTTTTTTATTTTAAAGCTTTTTAGTTACCTTTATATATAATATTTTCTTTCTAAGATAATTATAGGCTAAATACTTAACTTTATTATATATATAATAGGTATATATCTTTATATATTTTATATACTTCTTTAGTAATTTTTTCTTTTTATCTTTACTTATAGTTTATATTAATTATATAAAGCCTATTATTAGAGTATTTTTGTTATAGTTTATTTTCTTTAGTATAAGTTATAATCTATAAGGCTAGTAGAGGTCCTTTACTTTTTAAGTAACTTACTTAATTATAAAGATAGTATTTATAAATATATTAAGTATAGGGATTATAACTAAAATAGCCCTTAAGTAATAGTTAAGTATATTTATTAGGAGTATAATTTAGGTAGTAGGTAGCTAAGTACCTACTTTTACTTTAGCTAAGATATATTTAAATTTTAAAAAAAATAATATAAAGGTTTTATTCTTTTTTATTTTCTTAGTAGTTAGTATAGTAAATACTTTTTTATATATATTTAGGTTACTAAAAATATAATCTAAGTACTTTATAAAGCTAAAGATATTATAAGTACTATTTTAGCTACTATACTTATAGTAGGTAATAACTATCTACTAAGGGATTATATCTAAGTATAAGTTTATATAGTACTAAGCCTTATAGTTAAATAAAAAAAAAACTAAGTTAATCTTTAGCTTATTATATATTTAGTATACTTATACTATATAAAGCTTATATAAGTTACTAAACTTAGAGGGGCTTAGTAGTAGCTTTTAGTAAAAGACTATATTATTAGTTTATATACTAAGCGCTAGTATTACTATACTAACTACTAACGTAGCGCCTTCTATTATTACTAGTATTATAGTAACCTTATATACTACTTAAAGCTTATTTATTACTTTTATAAGGGTCTCTTCTAGCTATATAATTTAATCTTTAGCTATAGTACCTATATTAGGTGCTCCTAGGCTACTTATTACGTAGTATAATTAGTAATAGTAAAGTAGGTAAACTTAGAATATATAATAGGCTAATACTACCTATTGTAGGCTAGTAGTAGTAAAATATAGTTAATTCTAAGCTAAAGAAGAAATATCTCTAAGTATATATAAGGGTGTATATATACCCCTTTTATATATATATATATACGCTTACTTTGTGTGTTTACTATAATTATATACTAACTTAATTAGTCTAGGTAGCTTAAGCTATAGTAGGCTATAGCCCTACTATACCTTCTATAGTGTAGCCTATAATAAGTATACTAATAGTAAATTCTTAGTTATATAGTATATTTATTTAAGTAAAAATAAATAAATAATAAATAAAATTAACTTAAATTAATTAAAATACTTTAATTAATATATAAAGTCTTATATAAAAGGTACTTAATACCTTTTAATTTTTAATAGTTATAATAGCTATAAATTAACTAACTTTAATAACTACTATAAAAAATAATATATTATTATTCTTTATATACCTCCCTATTTATTATATAAGCTTTAACCTCTTAATATAAAGTATTTTAACCTATTAAAGTACTTATATAGTAAGAAAATTAAAAAAATAATATAAATATAGATTTTATATATTATAAAAGATAACTTTTTTTTTACCTTTAAAGTAGTATTTTTTATTTTAATAGGTAAAAATAATATATAAGTTAATTTTAGATAAGTAAGCTTTATATTTTTTAATCTTAAAATAGTTATTTTTTACCTTAATTTTAAGCTAAAGATACTAATACTACTAAGCTTATATTTAAGTAGCTAAGACTCTTAAGACTATAAGATATTAACTACTATATTAGTAGATATATAAAGTATTAATCTCTTTAAAAAAAAGATCTAATAGTATTAAAGTAGCTTACTAATAGTAATATATAAAATTATTAACTTCTAAGCTAAAGGTATTAATAAGTTAATATATAAACTTACTTTTACTAAAGCTAAGAAAAAAAAGTATTATATAGTAGTAAAGATACTAAGTAAATACTAGAGAGCTAAAAAAACTTAACTATATCTTAAAGGATTACTTAATACTAGTAAAGTAGAGGTACTATAAGTAAAAAAAAGTAGTATTAATACTAGAGGAGAAAATAACCCCTAGAAGGAGGGTTATATAGAAAAGGCTAAACTATATATATAATAATATAGTAATTATAAAAAGACTAAATATAATATATAAACTTATAAAGTAGTTTAGGATAGTAATAAGAAAGAGGATAATAAGTAATTTTAATTAATTTTATATATTATAGTTAAATTAACTTATAGAAAAAGTAAAAGAGTAAAAGAAGGTAGGCTACTTACTATAATAAGCTACTTACTATATAGATATATTATACTAAGGAATAAAATAAAAAAAAGCTAAGATTAAGCTTATAACTTTTTTTTTAGTCTCTTTATTATATTATAAAAAAAATTAAGTAAAAAGTATTTATTAAAACCCTAAGGAAGGTTATATAAAAAGTAAAGAAGTATTAAGAACTTAATTACTAATTATATAGTAACCTATTATAAAGTAATTACTAAAAAAAGCTATAGAAAAAAAATAACTATAAGTAGAGGTAACTACCTTTTTAGTAAGTTATATCTTAGTTAAATAATAAAACCTTAATAATAACTCCTATAACCCTAAGGTTTCTTATAAGAGAAGAATTAAAGAGAAAAAAAAAAAGTAGTAACTACTTAGTAAGTATTTTTTAATATATTAATATAACTACCTCTATAACCTATTATAACTATAAGAAATAAAAACATTATTTAAATATATATATAATACTAAAAAATAGTAAGGCTAATAATACTTTAATTAAATACTAACTAAACTAAAAAAGGGTTACTATTAGTATAATTTAAATAGAATATTATATTTAAAAACTTAGTAATTTAAGAAATAACTAAATATAAGTAATATATTAGATTATCCTATAATAAGAGATATAATACCTTTAAAAAAAACTACTAAAGGTAAAGTAATTATTTTATAAAAATAAATTAAGTAAGTAGTAAAAGTTAATATAGACTCCTACTTATAGGTAGACTTTATTAGCTTAAAACTAATATAGTAACTTAGCTTAAGAAGAGCTAATACTATATACTCTATATTTATAGGGTTTAATAAAAATAAAATAATACTAAGGGTAGTATACTAAATAACCTTCTTTTTTATAGATTCTTAAAGATACTTATAAAAGATCTACTAACTATTTATTAAAGTAATAAAACCTAAGGGGTCTATAGACCTACTATTATTATAAAGATCTATAAAAAAAAGTATTATTATAAAAATAAAAATAAATATATAAAAGTATAACTATATATCCTTTACTAACCTTAAATAAATTATATAATAAATTATAGAGAATTATAAGAGAGTATATATTATATATATCTAAAATATAACTACTTAGAATAAACTAGCTATAATAACCCTAAGTAAAGAAAAAAAAAACTAACTATAAAGGTAAAACTACTATTTAAACTAAAATTAAAGTAAAATACTTTTAATAAATAAGTAGTAAAAAATATTAATCTCCTCTTAGATATAGAATACTTTATAAACCTTATTAAAAGTATAAAGCTATTATATAAACTAATTTACCCCTTAAGCTAATAATAGCTTATAAAACTCTAAGACTATATTATTAAAAACCTAGTAAATAGCTATATATAAGTATTAGTAAGTAAAGCTAAGGTACTTATCTTTTTTATACCTAAGAAAGATAGTATATAGTAACTATATATTAACTATAGGGGATTAAATAAGGTTATTATTAAGAATTAATACCCTTTACTACTTATTAGTAAACTCCTAAAGAGACTATAAGGAGTAAAATAAATCTTAAAGATTAACCTATAAGATATTTACTACTATATTTAAATTAAACCCTTAGATTAATAAAAAATAGTATTTTATATAAAATATAACTATTTTAAATATATAGTTATACTATTTAAATTAACTAATATACCTACTATATTCTAAGTATATATCTACTAAATACTTACTAAATTACTAAATATATACTATATTATATATATAAATAATATTATAGTATACTCTAAAATAAAAGAGTAATATATTAAAGACTTTAAAAAAGTCTTATAAAAACTATATAAAGTATAACTCTATATAAAATTAAGTAAATATAACTTTTATATATAAAAAATAAACTTCTTTAGATATATAATTATACTTAAGGATATAGTAATAAATAAAAACTATACATAGGTAGTTACTAAATAAAAACTACTTATCTTTTTTAAAGAGATTTAGGTATTCTTAGGATTTTATAACTTCTATAGAAAGTTTATCTTAAAGTATTTAGGTATTATTACTCTAATAACTTCCCTCCTTAAGGGTAGTAAGTTAAAAAAGAAGTAAAAAGAATTTATATAAATATTTAAAGTATAAGTTATATTTAAAAAGCTTAAGATAGCCTTTTATTTAGTAATAATACTATAATACTAAGATTCTATATAAAAATTAAAAGTTAAAATAAATATATCTTAAAAAGTTATCTTAGGTATATTATTATAACTCTAAGAAAAATAATAAAGACTAGTTACTTACTTTTTATAAAAACTAATAAATATAAAATAAAAATAAAGTATAAGATAATAAAAGCTACTAGTAATTATTAAAAGCTTAAAATACTAAGCTTATTACCTATAAAGAATATTAAAGCTATTTTTAGTTTTTATAGACTACTAAATACTAAAGAGTATTATTAATATATTAATATAAAACCTTTATAAAAAGTTAATAAAATAAATTTATAAATTATTAGCTTTTAATTTTAAGATTTAGTATTAACTAAGGATAATAAATTCTATAGATAGTCTATTTAGAAGGCTAAACTATATAGAGAGAAAGGTAATATATAATAATATACTCCCTATATTATCTAAAAAATTAAAGCTAGTAAAGTAGCTATTACTATAAGTATAGTAAGTTATTATATTAACTAAAGAAAATAGTAAAATAGCTATAGTATTTATATAAACTATAAGGTTATAATAAAAAAGGGGGTTTCTTTACCTTAAAGCCCTTAGTAGACCTAAGAGTTTTAAAGTACTACTATAAAAATTATAACTATAGAAACTTATAGCTAAAAAGGCTAAAATATATTATAGAGAGCTAAGTAAAAACCTAAAAGAAAAAAAAGATACTTAAAGCTAAAGTTATTATTCTAAAGTAATATATTTTATATAGAGTTATAAGTAAACTTATAGACTATAGAATTATAATTCTTTAATAGCCTTTTAATACCTTAAAAGACTTTATTTATAGACTATAGGCTAAAGATAAAGACTACTAAATATATATATAGAGAGTTTATAAACTTACTAAAGAATATAAGGGTTATTACCTAGATAATAAGGGACCCTATTTTATAAAAAAAAATTAATTATCCCTAAAGAAATATTACTAAGATTAGTAATTATATACCTATACTATAATAACCTAATAATAGGGTATATAAGTATAGATAAAACTTAGGAACTTATTATAAGGTCTTTCTACTAGCCTAATATCTTCTATAATATAAGGGAATATATAAGCTTATACTAAGAGTACTAAGGTATAAGAGTACTAAGGTATAAGCTATATAGGAAGTTATAACCCTTACTAATACTAATATACCTATTTAAAGAAATTAGTATAGATTTTATTATAGGGTTATTACTAAGCCTTTAGAATAATAATATTAAGTATAATAGTATTTTAGTTATTATATACTAAATAATAAAGTTTATAATATTTATTTTTATATAAAAGATAATCTTAGTAGCTTAACTAGCCTAAATTCTATATAAAAAAGTAAAATATAGGTTTAAGACTCTTATAAGTATTATAAGTAACTATAATAAGTTAATTATAAGTAAATTTTTATATAAACTTACTATTAAATAAGTAATCTATTATTAACTATTTATAGTATATTACTTATAGATAAATAGGTAGATAAAATAAATATATTAAACTTTAGAGAAATATTTTAAGGCTTATACTAAAGGCTTAACTAGTTAATAGGTAGTATAACTCTCTAAAGCTAAATTTATATATAATAATAGCTAATATTTAAGTATTAGCCTCTTACTAATAGAGGTATTATATAGCTATAACCTAAGATATATTAAGTATATATTACTAATAATTAAAGTAACTATATAGGGAATAAAAAAATAAGTTAACTATATTATAAAACTATAAGTAAAAGTATAGTAATAATAATAAAAAACTATAAAAGTATAAGTAAAAAGATATAATACTAGATATATCCCTAAGAAGTATAAGTATAAAGAAGTTATTAGCTTATTAATAAAAAACTTTTATTTTAAAAATAAAAAACTAATACTTTACTTTATATAGGTTATTATTATAGAATAAATAAATACTTAAGTATATTAAGTATACTTATTAAAATAGTACTATTAAATATATAATATATATTTTAGTAAGTATAATTAAACTATAAAATAATTAGTAAAGAGAAAGTAATTTTTAATTAATACTTTTAGAGCTTAAAAATAAGCTAAAAAAGTAAAAGATAAAAAAGGTTATTACTATATAAGGACTACTAAAAGACTAAAAATACTTAGTAAAATAAGTAAGCTAACTAGTTAAGTATAATATATAGAAACTAAAAATATACCTTTAGAATATATAATAAAAGGTAGTTATATATAAAAAGTATACTAAGAAAATATATAAGAAATAAAATAATTAGTAAATAAATAAGTATATTTTAATAAAAATAAAAAATAAAAACTAACTTATAAACTCCTTAGTAAAAATAACTAACTATTATTCTTTTAATAAATAAATAAAAGTATAGTTTAAAAGAATTAAGAGTAAAAGGTTACTAAAGATAATTATTTATCTCTCTACTTAAAGTTATAGTAGTTAGCTTTATATCTTTTTAGTTATTATTTTTACCTCTCTTTTAGGCTAATTATACTTCTTTAACTATACTTAGTTAGTTTTTTTAATATTAAAAATATAGACTTTTATCTCTAAATCTTAATTAGTATTATAAATAGCCTCTTACTAATAAATCTTAATATAAATCCTTATTACTCTCTTATAGTTTTCTCTTATATAAGCTAAAAAGATATCTAGTATATTAAACTTTAATACCCTAGAAGTAAGTAGAGTAAAAGGATAAAGCTTTACTATTTAGTAAAACTTTATATACTTTATAAGACCTATACTTAATAAAGTAGTAATAGGGGGCTAAGGGATAATAATAAGAGGCTTAAGAGGAGTAATAAATATATATAAAGTAGTTATTAGAGGGGCCTTTAAAGCTATAGGAGGTATAGATAACCTAAATAAACTAAAAGTTATATATAAAAGTATAAATAATTTAAAGAAGCTAAAAGCTATATATAGAGATATAGGCTTACTAATAGGTAAATACTTATATTTATAGACTAAAAGTATAAAGGTACCTAAGATAATAATACTTTAACTAAAGGGTAAAAGTAAAGTAAAGTATAAAGAATTAATAAATAATAAGCTAGTAAGAGAAAACTATCTATAAGAGATAAGTTACTTACTAAAAAGCTTTTTTATAGGTAAAAAAAATCTTATTAAAGTAAAATAAAATACTATAAATACCTTAAAATAGGTTTTATTACTAAATTTAAAATTACTAATTATATATTAAAAAACCTTTAACTTAGTATAAAGGTTAATAATAATTTACTAAAAGTTAATAAAGTTAAACCTCTAAGTTTATATAGCTATATAAATATTAGTAAAATTATAGTATATAGTAGATAAAAATCTTTACTAAGTAAAGTAATAAAAAAAGTAGTAAAATAAACCCTAGGAGGAAGAATTAAAAAAAAAAGAATTAAAGGTAGCTTAATATTCTTATTACTACTATTAAGAGAATTACTAATCTAACCTTTTTAATCTAAGTTTTTACCCTAAAAGAAAAAAGATTAAAGAAAAAAATAATAAAGCTCTCTTTAGTAAAGCTCCCTATAATAAGGCTACTAATAAGTAAAGTAAAGTAAGCTTTTTTTTTATAACCTTAAGTAGTAATTATATAACTAAAAGGTAATTTATTATTAGTATTATTAATATTAAACTTTTCTTCTTAGGAGTTATAGTAGTATTTTATAAAAATAATAATAATATTTAAGCCCCTCTAGGGGGTAATAGTCTTTATACTTTATAAAATAAGCACTAAACTAATAATAATAATAAGATAGGTAAAAACTAAATTTTATTAATATTTTTTAACTTTTTAATAAAAGTTATCTTAGTATAAGAACTTAGTAAAAGCTTCTTTAGTATCCCCTAAGGTAATATTTAGTAATAATTAAGACTTAAGATAAATTATTATAGGGTATTTACTTTACTATAATTATAAAGATAAGTAAGTTAAAGATTTTTAAGTTATTAAAGTATATTAACTTTTTATAGAGTATATAAGCCTAAGTATTATTAATTAAAATAAATAATATTAGTAATAGCTTAGTAATAGCTTATTTAGATTAAAATTACTAAGGCTAAGTATTCCCTATTAAAAATAAGTTCTTATAAAATAAGCCTCTATATATTTTATTTACTAAACTATAATAAAGAGTCTAAAATATACTTAATAATAAAGACTTAAGTAAATAAAATAGCTTTTACTATTTAGTATATTTACTATTACTAAAGAGAAGTAAAATAACTTTTTTACTTTTATTTATAAAAGTAAGTAAACTAAGTCTAAGTAACTTAAGTAATACCTATAAGTTTATTAAGAACTTATTAAAAAAAAAACTATTAGTAATAACTTAGTAATAAGAAATTTATAATAACTAATAGTAATATACTATAGAATACTTCTTTTTATTAATAATATATACTATATAATAAGTAATATAATTACTAATATAATATACTAAGCCTATTAGGTTTTATAATAGCTAGCTAAGATAATAGATATAAGGTATACTACCCTAAAGGAGGTTAAAACCCTTAGCTATATTATATAGTATATTTAGTATAAAGGTAATATATACTATAGTAAGTATTATTAGTAACTTATTAATAAAGTAAATAAATTAAATAAAAAAATTAATATTAAAAAAAAGAAACCTATAAAGATATAGTAATAAATGACAATAAAAAAAGTTAATATATTAAGTAAAAAAAGTAGTAAAAAGTTACTAATATAATAAAATAATAATAATAATAATAACCTTTTAACTTACTATAAGATAGAATAATATAAAAATAATAGTACTATATAACTATAAAAGCTTAGAGAACTATTACCTAAGAAAAAAAGAAATAATAATAAAGTAAAGTAAAAAGATTTTTTTTTATTTTTAGTTAAATCCTATTTAAGATATAACTTTATTTATAGTAAATATATAGTAAAAAATAATAAATATAAAATTATAAAAAAACTATTAATAAGAATTATATAATATTTAGAGACTAAAAAGAAACTTAAGATATTAGCTAATAGTAATACTATAGTAAAACTACTTATTTAACTAAGTAGTTAAAAGATTAACTAGATTAAGTAACTAAGCTATAATATACTACTAATAAAGTATAAAAGCTTTACTTAGATTAAGAAGTTATTTATAATAATAAAGAGATACTAATAGAGTATAGATTAAGTTCTCCTTAAGGACTAAGGAGCTAAGGAGGGGGGTAATTATAAAGGGGGTTAATAAAATAATAAGCTATTAAACCTATTAAGAAAGGTATAGCTAAATATTAGTAGCTAATTACTAACAAGGGATAAGAGAAAGCTAAAGTATAGTAATTAAAAGCTTTAACTAAAAGTCTTATAAAATATTAATACCTATATTCTATACCTTTTTTAGTCTAAGCTTATAGCTATATACCCTTATAAAAGAGTATTTAAGATATTAAGTTATAAAGAGAGTTAAATAATTAAAGAAGTTAGGTAGTACTAGGGTAAGTTTATTTATTTATTATTAATAAAGGAGAAAGTTAAAAGGTTACTAGTAAAGAAAAGAGTTATTTATATATCTTTTTATAGGTAGCTAGCCTTTAACCTTAGTAAAAAAGTATATATAACTAAAAAAAAAAAAGATTAAGGTAGTAAATTACTATTAGCTAAGTTTACTTATAGTAAATATTAATACTTTTTTTTATAGTTAGGTTAACTTTTTTATTTTAGCTATTATTAGTAAATTCTTTTTTTTAGGCTAGCTAGCTACTTTTTTTAATTTTCCTTTTATTTTAGTAAAAAAAGAATATAAAAAAATACTTTTTTTATAGCTTTTTAACTTTTTTTTTTATATATCTATCTTTTTTAACCTTTATATACTAAACTTTTTTTAAATTTTACTTTATTATAGTTTCTTTATTTTTTAATCCTTAGAAAGTAAACTAGTATTATATTAATACCCTTCTTTAAGTTACTTAATATCTTTAGTTTTAGTTAACTCTTTATCTTAGTAAAAATAAAAGTCTTAGTATTTTTAATTTTAAGTTTTAGAATATAAGTCTAGGCTTTATTACTATATAGTTTCTTTACTTTTTTTTTAATTACCCCTTTTACTTAGTTACTAATATTTACTTATAGTATCTAAAGCTTATTACTTTCTTTAATCTCTTAAACCTTATAAGATAGATCTATATTAAACTTAAGCTTTATTAAGCTTATTTAAACTAAAATAAGTAATAAATTAAAGATAGCTTTTAGTTATCTTTTTTAATAGCTTTCTATTTTTTTATTTATTCTCTAAGATTATATAATTAATAAAGTAACTTTTAATTAGTATATATTTATTTATAAAAACTTTATAAGTTATTTTAGACCTCTTATATAGTAATTTAAGTTTTATCCTTAAGTAGTAAATAGTTTATTAGCTTAATTAAAGGGTATTTAAAATAAGATACCTTATAATTATTATTCTTAATACCTTTAAAAGTATATTAGTTTAATTAAAACTAAAGCTTATACTCTTAGACTATTTTCTAAATATATCTCCCTTTTTAAATAAATTTAAAATTACTATAGGAATTATTTTTTTTATAAAGATACTTAGTATAACCTCTCTAATTCTAAGTATTAAGAGGTTATAAAGCTTACTTTTAGTTTTAATTTATCTATATTTAGTAAATATAAGTAGTAATAAATAAATAATAGTAAGACCTTTTTTTAGTTTCTCTTAATATTAGATCTCTAAATAATAAAACTTTCTCTTTATAAGCTTTTACTTAAATAATAGTAAATAAGTAACTTATTTTCTTATACTAATAATACTAAGAATACTCTCTAAAATAATTTTTAAATAAATATTAAAATTTATTAAAATATTATTTTAAATCCTCTAATTATTTTATAATAAATTATAGAGGATAATACTACTTATAGTTATAAACTTAATAAAAGAAAGTTACTAAAGATAAAGGATAAAAAAATAAGTATAGTTTTTAGTTAAGGTAGTAGTTAAGGCTAAGGTTATAGTTAAGGTAAAAAGAAAAGATTTAAAAATAATAATTATTCTTTAATTAATTTTATTTAAGTTAGGTTTCTTTTATATTTATATATAGTAAAAGATAGTTAATTAATAGTTTTTAAAAAGGCTTTTATTTTTTTATCTTTCTATTTCTTTACTTTTATATTCTAGCTTATAATATAAAAGTAACTCCTTATTAAAAAAATAAAAGCTTAAGTTTATTTTTAGTTTAATACTCTTTTTATAAATCTAAGGTAGATTTTTAAATATAAATAAATAAAAATAAATAAATAAAATAATAAAGGGTAGTTTATAATTAATTACTAATCCTTAAGATATATTTACTACTAGGATTAAGTTTCTCTTAGTATTAGTTCTTCTATGATATCCTTAGTCTTTTTATTTTTAGGTTTAATAAAATTAATTAGCTATAATTTAGTTTTATAAAACCTAAGTAGCTTTAAGAGATTAGTAATATTATAGGTAATATTATTAAAAAAAAGTTATTATTAAAGACTAAGAAGTTATTTAATCTTTTATAGAATTACTTTAGTTAATTCTTAGTATAAGTAATACTTATAATTAGATCTTTTACTAAGGTTTAAAGTTAATATAAAGAGGAGTTTAAAGTAACTAAATAAACCTAATATAGTTTAAGCTAATAGTAATTAAGTTTTTATAATATTAATATATTAATTTTTCTTTATATATTAAAAATAAAAACTAAATTTTTAATCTTTAAATTTCTTTTTAGAGAGTATAAGTATAATATATATTAAATATATCTTAGGTTTATATATAATACTAAGTAACTATTATAGTAGCTTTAACTTAATCTTCTTTAAGCTAGGTAAAAGTATAGAGGTATAGCTATATTTCTTCTTTAAGAGTATAAATATTATCTTAATTAAGGACTCTTTATAAGGTAGTTTTAGCTTTAATTAAAGTAACTACTTAGTATTTATAGTTAATAAAAAAAGGTATAAACTTATATAAGGCTTTAACTATTATGTAATTAGTAAATAGTATAGTATAAAGTATTAGTTAAATATCTTTCTTTTCTTTATTAAACTAAATATAAAGAGTATATATAATTAATTAATATTCTTTTTCTAGGAGTCTATTAGCTTATAGGTTATAAATAAAAATAATCTTTTTTTAAAATTTATATCTTTAGTTTAGTTAAGTTATAGTACTTTAATTCTTTTATCCTCTATTAATAATTAAAGTCTTATAGACCTTATACTAGTAGATTATATCTTCCTAGAGGAATTTTACTATATTTTCTAAGGTTATATTTTTAAGTATTTAAGCCTCTAGATAGCTAATAAACTTATATTAAGCTTCTATAACTTTTTGTTTCTAATATATTAAATATTAAGTACTATATAAAAAAAGAATTATAATCTTAGTATAGTTAAAATATATTAGTTACTTAGTTAAGCTAATTTTACCTTTTAATAAGGCTTATAAGATACTACTAATAATTAAACTTAGGTATATATTTTAAGCTAAAAGTATTATTTTAGTAGTTATAAGTAAGTAGCTTTATATCCTTAGTATCTTAATTCTATATAGGCTTCCCTAATTAAAGTTATTTACTATATAGTATTATTAATAACTTAGAATAAAGCTAGCTATATTATTATTTTTTACTAAAAGAAGTATTTATTTTTAACTATAAATTAAACTATATAATACTAAAATTAGTAAAATTATTATACTAAGATTCCTAGAGGTTAGTTTAGTATTAATAAAAAGTAAATAATCTACTTTAAATACTTTAACTATTTATTATCTTTATTTAGGAGTTTAGTTAAGATAACTATTTTTTTACTATAATTAAATACTAAGTTAGGCTATCTATATACTATAAAAAAAACTTTTAGCTACTTTTATATAAAGGACTTTAGTATTAATAAAGTCTTTAATATTTTTATTTTTATTTTTCTTAGATTAAAAGCCCCTATTAGTTTTCTTAATAATATATTTATAGTAATATTCTTCTTTTTAAATATATACTTAATCTTAAAGTTAAAAAGTTAAATTTAAGAAAGCTATTAAGTTATTATAGTAAATAATAAGTTATTTATAACTCTATTAATCTAAGTAATTAAAACCTAAGTATTAACTTTTAGTAAAAAATTAATCTTAAAAAGATAATTCTAAAGATATTTAAGGCTTATTAGTATACTTTATATCTTTAGCTTACCTATACTATAATTTAGTTTTAGTCTTTTTTAGACTTTACTTTTATATTAGGCTACTATTTACTTACTATTAATAATTTAACTAAGAGTATAGCTTTATCTCTTACTACTAGAGTCTATAGTAAAGATAATCTATTTAACCTTAAGAGAATAGTCTAATATAACTAAAATTAAAGCTATTATAAAGGCTATCTTTAGTATTACTATAGTATTAATTTACTAGACTTTATTACAAGATAGACTTTTTTTTTAGAAGTATATAGAGAGGTTTTATAATTTTAGAGAATATATCTACCTAGTATTTATAAAAGGTAATTATCCCTAGGAATAATTAAATATCTAAAACATTTCAATAAGTTTCTTATTTTAAGATCTTAATAATCTTTACTTAATTAAGAAGCTTTTTATTTATACTATAAAGATATTTAGTAATTACTATTAACTCTTAGTACTATTATAATTTTATATTTAAAATTATATAACTAGCTAGCTTATAGTTAACTAAAACCTAATTAATATTTAAGATATATTTATAAATAAAGTACTAAGTACTAAGATAGTTTAAAAGCTTTTTATCTTTATATTAAAACTATAGGCTTTTTACTTTTATATTATTTATAAATACCCTATAATAGTATAAAATTAAATTATAAAAGATTTATATAATAATATAATAAAACTATATAACTAAGTTTATAACCCCTATTAGTAGGGTATAGTATTAAAAGAGTTTTAATAATGTTAAAAAAGTAATTAAATTATAGTTTTTTTTATCTAGGGGAACCTAATTATATCTAAAAAAAAGGTTTAATAAAAAAACTAGTTTATTTATAGTAAAACCTTTAGAGAATTTATTAATACCTAAAAAAGGCTAAGTATCTTAAAGTATACTAGTATTATATCTTATTATTAAATTAATTAGTTATAAATTATTATTAGTTTAACTATAGTTATTAAAGGGGATATCTTAGTCTAATTAGTATAGTCTTATACCTTACTACTATTTATATATATAGGGGGTAAATAATAGTATAGTTATAGTATAGTTTATCTATTCTAAAGGAGAGCTACTAGTAGACTATTTCTTAAAGGTAGAGGATTCTACTATAGGTAGTAAGTTACATAACTATATATAACCTACTATCCTTCCTCTATATCCTAACACTAGTAACTTTTTCTTTATAAAAATATCTACCTCTCCCTTTTCCTCTAAAATATTTAAAAATATAATAAAAATAAAAGCCTAAAAAGTATTATATTTTTTTAAGTTATATACCTAGAAAAACTATTTCTCCTTTATAATTAATTAATAGGTTCTTAGTATAGTTTTATACTTTCTTAAACGTAAGGTGTTTCTCCTTAGCTATAGCTATTAGAGGTATATTTACTTATTAAAAGGACTTAACTACTATTAGCTAGTACCCTATAAATAATATATATTTACTTATATTTTTCTCTTATATTTATATCTTTACCTACTTATCTTATATTTATATTTATATTACTTATCCCTCTATATATATCTTAGTTTTATTAGTTATAATAAAGTTTTTAAAAAATTAATTTAAAGATAACTTTATAAGTCTATCTATTAGGTTATTTTTTTTACTAATTTATTATACTTTATAAAGCTTTTTTCTCTTATATAACTAGTAGAAGGCTATAATATTAATTATAAGGTACTTCTCTTATATAATACTAAGTTTAATAAAGTACTTATAAAGAAAGTATAAGTTAATAAGTATAACTATAGGGATTATAAGTACTCTTAGTTTATTAGTAATTATAATAAAAGTAATAAAAATAATATAAGCTATATTAACTCTTATAACTATACTATATACTTTACTAATAAAAATACTTTAAGTAACTTACTTTAACTTAGTTAATAAAAATAAATAATATTATCTTTAATAGTAAATTTACTAGTATTACTATTAATAAACTTATTAATAAATATAATAAAAAAACCTAATTATAAAGTTATATTATAGTTATTAGTAAATAAACTATTTATAAAAATAAATAGCTTAGTAGTAGTTAAGTTAAGTAAAATAAATTAAAGGCTATAGTTAAATAAGTTTATTTACTACTTTAATTAATAATTAAATACTTTAATATCCTTAGTATTAGGGTCTTTATACTAGGCTATAGTAAATAAATTAAAGTAGGCCTCTAGTTAATAAATAAAGGTAATATATACTCTATAAGTATATTACTAAATATAATCCTTTTTTATAGTAAGTATAGTTAAATTAATAAGTTATAGCTTTTTTTTTAGCTTTTTTAGTATAAAGTAACTAATTTATTAGTAAAGTTAATTATAATAATACTACTATTAAAGGTTAGTAGCTTATTAAGTCTAAGGAAAGTCTTTACCTTAGTAAAGAGTTTTATATTAATAAGCTCTTAATCCTCTTAGTTAAAAAATTAAGTTATAGTAAGTCTAAGGGTATTATTAGTCTATATATTAATTAAAATAAATTCTAAGTTAGTTAAAGATAATAAAAGTAAATAGGGGTTATATAAGGTTATTACTATATTAAGGTTAACTTTATAATAGGTACTATAAGTAGTTTACTACTAAATACTTACCTCTATAAGCCTATAAAGTAGTTATTAAATAATTATAATAGATTTTTTAGGGTAAAGATAGTAAATTATAATTAAAAGAAAAGTATAGATTAGTCTTTTAAGTATATTAGTTAACTAAGTATAAGCTTAAGTAATATTATAAATCTATATAACTAAACCTTATTAAATTAATAATAATATAATTATAAAAGTTAATTATTAACTTATATACTAAATAATAGAAAACTAAATAAAGAGTTTTTTTTACTATTATTAAAGTAACCTTATATAATAAAATATAATTTTTTATATAGTTTTTTATTAATATTTTTAACTTTATAAACTATATAAAACTTAAAAATATAACTAATATATTCTTTAGGGTTATATTAAATAACTTTAAAGATACTATAGTTAATAAAACCTTAGTATTCTTTAGTAGTTAACTCCTTAAAAGGCTAACTTAAAGTAGTAATAACTCCTTAGGTATATAGGGTAGTAGTAAGCTTTATAGCTTTTTACTCCTTTAGTAATAAGAAAATATAATAATTACTATTAGTCTTAGGTAGAAGTATAGTATTAGTTATAAACTTAACCTATAAATACTTTATCCCTTTAAACTAAGTCTTATAGTATATTAGTAATAGAGGTATAATTACTTTTTTATTATTAAAAGTAAAAATAAATATTACTATATCTATAGTAGTCCTCTTACTAGCTATATTATTATTATTATTATTAAAGGTAGGCTACTTATTATTAACTATAGTAAGTTTATTTTTATTATTTTTATTATAAAAAGGTTTAATAAAAGTAAATTAAAAGGTATATAAGCTATTAATATTAATAGTATAGTTTTTATTATTAATAAAGAGAAGTTTATATAGTTTAAACTAGTTACTTTTTTTATACTAAATATAAATATAACTACTAATTAGTAGTTTCTTTAGTATAGTAGTAATAAGGTTATTATATATATTTAATATTTTATTAACTTATTAAGTTATAAAGTACTTATAGAGGTTATTATTAACTTTATATATAGTAGCTATATATAAAATAATATTAAGTAAACTTAATAACTAAATTATTATATAAGGGTAAATACTAAAGATAAAAAAGGTTAAGATAATACTATTAAGTCCTATAGTATTATTAATAGCTTTTACTACTATCTAAAGTATTAACTTATATAAAATACTAAGGTACTTTTTTTTAATAATATTATAAGTATAATAAAGAATAGTATAGTATTTCTTAACCTTTTTAATATTATAATATACTTTAACTAGTATAATTTTAACTTAAATACCTATTACTTAAGCTTTATAATTAAACTTTATAGATATAAAGTTATACTTAGTATTTATAGTAATAAAGTTAAGTAAACCTTAGTATATATTAATTTAGTAGAGGTAAATTACCTCCTATATAGTCTTAGTAAATATATTATAGAGAAAGTAAACTATATTAAATATAGTAAATAAGTTAATTATATAAAAGATTAGCTTATTATTATTAAGGTATATAATATTAATAATAACCTTATAATTAAAGTAGTATTTATTATATAAGGTAAATTAAAAATAAAAAAAATACTACTATAAAGTTAATAATATTTATAGTACTTAGTAAGTCTTTTAATTACTTTTATCTTAATATTATTATAGCCTATATTATAAAAAATTTTATAAAGCTACTAAATTAATAAGTACTTAAAATAATAATAAAGTTATTAAAGTTTAGTAATAGTAAGATAATTATCTACTAAGTTTTACTTAGGTAGTCTAAGTAGTGTTTATAGGTACCTTTATTTTTAGATAATAAGTATAATAATATTACTTTACTAAAGTATATTAGTAAAGTTATTAAAGTAAATAAGTAATTAGTCTATATTAACTAAGTAGAGGAGAAATAAAGTATTACTTAGTATTATATAAAAGGTATAGTAACTATAATAATACTAATTAATAGTATTATATTACTATTACTAAATTAAATATTAGTTTAGCCCTTACTAGTATTATTAATAACTATATATAGCTAGATCTTTTATAAAGTTAAAGCTTAAGGGTAGCCTACTATTAAATATATTAAAGCTTTTATATTAGGTAAAATACCTTAAAAAACCTCTACTAAGTACCTTTTAAGGGTAAACGTAGTTATAGGAGTCTTTATAGTATTATTATATAGGTTAACCTTAGTAAGCTAATAGTTAATAGATTAATATATAAAGTTAATAGTAAGAATATTTCTATTAAGGGTAGTAATATTAAAGAATATAGTAGTTATAAAAAATAAACTACTTAGTAGTTCTTTATTATTATTAGTATTATTACTAACTATAAGTTTTTAAAAGTAATAGTAGAAGTCTTTATTATTACTAATCTTAATACTATTAGTAGTAAGTATAAAAGCTAATTTTTTATATATAGTAAAGAAAGTAAAGTACTATTAGTATATAATATATAGAGTATCTTAGATATACTAGTTAACCTTAAATTAGTTATATACTTTTTATTATTTATTAGTAGTATACTTATTTAACTAATAACTAGTTTTATAGTAAATATAGTACTTTTTACTACTAAGGTTACTTTAATAAAGGTAAAAAAGTCTATAGTTAAATAGGTAAATACTACTATTATTATTACTATTAAATTAGTTATTATATTTTTAACTATAGTAAGTATAGTTAACCTAGTACTATTTATTAAGTTTAATAAACTAGCTAGAAAGGTAATAAGTAGCTTACTCTTATTAAACTATAGTATCTATAGATAAATATAACTAGTTAGTAATACTCTTAAGTATAAGTATTAAGCTAAATAAGTAAAGTTTATACTTTTATATATTTATATATATATTTAGAAGTTATATCCTAAAGACCTTATTACTATAGAAGTTTTTAAGTAGGGTATACTAAATAATTATAAGCTTATTAATTAATACTTTAAGTATTTATAACTTATTTTTATTAGGGTTATTAAATATAAAGTAAAAAAAGGTAGTTTTATATTACTTTATAAGGTAAGCCTAGGTTACTTTAGTATTTTTAAAGTAATTTTTAATAAAGTTAGCTATAGTAGTAAAATCCTTAATACTAATAGTATAAATATATTAATAATAAAAAGTAGTAGCCTTACTATAAAGTATTAGTAAAAAGGTAAAAGCTAACTAGTAGGTATAGATATTAGCCTTACTATAGTTATTTATAAAAATACTTAACTTTATATTAAAAATATTATATTATTTACTATTATATTTTATATTATTAGTTAGTAACTTTATAAAGTTAGTTAATTACTATAGTATAAACTATAATACTAAAAATAAAGGCTTTATAAGTTAATAAAAAGTAAGATTATAAGGTATAATTAGTACTATTACTTAATAGTAATCCTTAGCCTTATTTATATTAATAACTAGATAATTAAATAGTAGTTAAATAGGTCTTATAGCTAAACTTTTTTATTTTACTATTAGACTTAATAAAAAGATAGTAGGGTACTAAGGTTTAAACTATACTAATAGTACTCTAGGTAGTTAAAGTAGTAGATTTATTATAGCTAGTTATTTAAATATTAAATAACTATATATTAGTTAACTTATAGCTAATTACTATTTAATTTTTACTATAGTATACTATAATTAACTACTTTATAATTAACTACTCTATAAGTATAATTATAACTATAATTAATGTTATTATTTTAAGCTAATATATTTATATTAAAGGTTATAAATAAATCCCTTATAATAATTAATAAAGTTATTAAATTAGCTAGATTTAATATATAAGGCTTTTATCTTTTTATTAGTCTATAAGTAAAAGTAATTTTACTTAGTAACATTAATAAGCTTAGGAGTAATAGGTTTACTATCCTTAGAGAAAAAAACTCCTTAATAAAAAAAAAGTTATAGAAAATACCTAGTACCTTTAAGTTAACTATAAAGAATAGCTTAATAGACTAATCCTTAAACTTATAGTAATAGGCTTTTTATAGATCTTAACTATAAATATCCTCTTTTTTTTAAATAACTATTTAATAAGTAAGGTATAATAATACTTTTATAAGGTTTTTTTTTATTAAAAAGAAGGTTAATACTAAAGTAAGTATAGTTAATATATATCCTTATTAATATAGAGACTAGTAGTTACTATAACTCTTATAAGTTTATATTATTAGTAGTTATTATAATAGTAGTAATATAATAAATTAGTTATTAGGGATTTTTAATAGTAACTTACTATATAACTTTTATAGTAATAAACTAAGGAAATAAAAAAGTCTTTATTAACCTTTATTAATTATAAACTTTTATAATAAATAAGGTAGTAAAAGAGGTAAAGTTAATATATAGTAAACCTTATTAATCTATAATTAAAGAATCTAACTATTAATTAATATTAGTTTAACTATAGTTATTAAAGGGGATATCTTAGTCTAATTAGTGTAGTCTTATACCTTACTACTATTTATATATATAGGGTGTAAATAATAGTATAGTTATAGTATAGTTTATTTATTCTAAAGGAGAGCTACTAGTAGACTATTTCTTAAAGGTAGAGGATTCTACTATAAGTAGTAAGTTATATAACTATATATAACTTACTATCCTTCCTCTATATCTTAATAGTTATTATTCTTTTTTAATACTAAGAACTAAGGATTTTAATAGAGTTTATAGCTTTTTTTTATAATACTTTTTATAACTCTCTTTTAGAGTACCTCTATTACTTTTAGAATTAGTACCTTTAAGATTAAAATACTTTTTACCTACTAAGCTTTATAAGAAATTATCTTAATTACTTTAGGGTAGTATAACTATTAGGTTTACTTAGCTATAGTCTTTAAAGTTCTATATAAAAGCTTTCTTTTAATTAATTAAAACTTATATTAATAAGTTTTACTTTTTATTTTATAAATATTTATATTAATTTATAATTTATTATAGATATTTTATATTAACCTTAATTATAGCTTAATCTTAAAGAACTTTAGTATAATTAAATTACTATATAGTTTTAAGGTATCTATTATTTAATGTCTAAATTTCTTTAGTTTCTTAACTTTTTAATATAGATGTTTATCTAAAATAGTCCTATTAGAGGGTATATTATCTATTAGTTAAATCTTTTAATTTTTTTATATATATAGTATTAACCTTAGTAGTTTTTATTAGCTTTAATAAAGTAGTTTTAGTATTCTTAAGCTAGTTTAAAGGCTATTTTTAGTACTTTTATAGGCTTTTATTAATTAATTATTATTTTTTCTTAAAATTAAGGGTTAAATTTAATTAATATATTAAATTTACTTTTTTATTTAATACTTATAGTATTATCTAAAGCTACTAGCTATAGCTATAATCTATATAATTATAGTAATATAAGGGTATATAAGCTCCTTAGTAGCTATCTTTATAATTACCTTAGTATTACTTTAATCTAAGACTACTATAATATATTTATTATCTTTTAACTTAAGTTTTAGGTATTTAAAGCTAATACTAATAGTAGCCCTAAAGGTATTATTAGTATTTAGTTTTTTAACTTAAAAATTTACTTAATATATTAATTAAAATTAAAGAAAATATTAGTAAGTTTAAAGGTATTATTAATTTTAATTACTCTTATTTAAATCTAAAGTAATATATTTTTATCTTAAATATAGGTAATAATAAGCTTTTCTTTATATATAAAGGAGAATTAATTATTCTTTATAAATAAAAAGCTTAATAGTAATAAGTTTATAATTTTATTTTTATCTTTAGTAAAAAAGTAAAATATAACCTTATATTAATTAATCTAAATATTTATAAAGTAAAACCTATTAAAGTTAATTATACTTTTAGGGTTATTTTTAAAAGTCTATATCTTAAGGGTTATATAGGTATATAGTATTTTTACTTAGATAATATACTACTTTGAAAGAATATTTATTTATATACTAGTATTTAAGATAGCTATAATCTATAAAGTCTTATTATTACTTTTAATCTCTTTAATTTATACTTCTATTTAGAGATATATATTTAAGATTATTAATATTAAAACTTCTAGTACTAGTTTAATTTTATATACTTTACTAATCTTTATAAAATATTTTATACTTATTTATACTAATTTATTATATTTTCCTAAGAGCTTAGTAATATTAGATTACTACTAAGTAGTTTTAGCTAAGTTAATTAAGGACTTTAAAGCCTTAATTAATATACTATCTATATTTAGGTATCTTTAATTATAAAAAGTAATACCTATAGTTATATTAAATTTTAGCTAGATTTATTAAAGTAAATTTACTAATAGAGATATTAAGGTATTAAGCTTTTTATTAGTTAACTTTTTTACCTCTTAGGCTAAGTTAAACTCTTTTAGTAATTTAATTATTAATATATTAGTAGCTACTTAATCCTCTCTATTTATACTTAGGGTACTTTAAGTATCCTTTATAGTTTTAGATCTTAAAAAGATCTTATATTATAGTAGTATTAGTAAAGGTAAATTAAAGAACTTTATAAAGTCTACTATACTACCTTAGTCTATCTTAAGATCTATTAGCTCTCTTAGGTCTAAAAATAATATAGACTTTTTCTTTAAAGCTACTAATATTTAAGGTTTATTAATCTTATAAGCTCTCTTAGAATACTAATTTATCTATATTACTAGCTATTTTAATAGCTATCCTCTTTTAATTATAAAAACCTTAGTATAATTATTTACTAATTTATCTAAATATACTATATAATATATCTATATAGTAAGTAGCTTATTATAGTAACTAGCTTACCTTTCTCTACTCTTCTACCTTTTTTATAAGTTAATTTAGCTATAATATATAAAATTAATTAAAACTACTTATTATCTTCTTCCTTATTACTATCTTAAACTACTTTATAGGTTTATATATTATATTTAGTCTTTCTATAATTACTATATTATTTTATATATAGTTTAGCTTCTTTTATATAACTTTTTTTCTAGGGGTTATTCTCTCCTTTAGTATTAATACTACCCTTTTTTATTTATAGTATCTTTACTTTAGTAGTATTAAGTAACCTTCTAAGATATAGTTAAGTTTTTTTAGCTTTTTAGTATTTACTTACTATTTTTACTACTATATAATACTTTTTTTTAAGCTTAATAAAAATAAGCTTATATATTAACTTATTAATATCTTTAGCTTAAAAATTAATAATTTTATATATTACTATTAGTAAGTTACTTTAATACTACTAAATTCTTTTTTTAAGGGAACTAGTATTTTATATATTTATTAGTATAGTAGTTAGTATCTTAAAGTCCTAAGAGTCTTAGTTACTTAAATATAAGCTTAGTAGTATTAGTATTTTTAGCTTATAATTAAAGTAAAAAATAACTACTTTAGGGTTAAAAAGTATAAAGCTTACTTATTTAAAACTAGCTTATATATTATTTTTATTTATTAAAATAAAAAATACTACTTTAAAGGTAAAAAAGAAGTTATTTTTTATAATAATATATCTATATAGTAAGTAGCTTATTATAGTAAGTAGCTTACTTTTCTTTACTTTTTTACTTTTTTTATAAGTTAATTTAACTATAAAATATAAAATTAATTAAAACTACTTATTATCTTTTTCTTTATTATTATTTTAAATTACTTTATAAGTTTATATATTATATTTAGTTTTTTTTTATAATTACTATATTATTATATATATAGTTTAGCTTTTTTTATATAATCTTTTTTTTAGGGGTTATTTTTTTCTTTAGTATTAATATTACTCTTTTTTACTTATAGTATTTTTACTTTAGTAGTATTAAGTAACCTTTTAAAATATAGTTAGGTTTTTTTAGCTCTTTAGTATTTACTTAGTATCTTTACTACTATATAATACTTTTTTTTTAAATTTAGTAAAAGTAAGCTTATATATTAACTTACTAATACTTTTAGCTTAAAAGTTAATAATCTTATATATTACTATTAGTAAACTACCTTAATACTACTAGATTCTTTTTTTAAGGGAACTAGTATTTTATATACCTATTAGTATAGTAGTTAGTATCTTAAGGTCTTAAGAGTTTTAGCTATTTAGATATAAGCTTAGTAGTATTAGTGTCTTTAGCTTAAAATTAAAATAAAAAATAACTACTTTAGGGTTAAAAAGTATAAAGCTTACTTATCTAAAACTAGCTTATATATTATTTTTATTTATTAAAGTAAAAAATACTATTTTAAAGGTAAAAAAAAAGTTATCCTTTATAATATATAAAATTTATATTTATATTATTTTTTTAATTTCTTTACTATATAAATACTTTAATAAACTAAAGTACTTTATATTAAGAGACTAAAGTTTATATAATAAATAGAGAGGTATATAGAGAATAATAATATATTATTCCTTATAGTATTTATTAAAGTTAGTTAATTTTTAACTATTATAACTATTAAGGATTAAAAGGTAATAAATACCCTTTATATAAGACTTTATATATAACTTAAAGTATTTTAGCTAATCTAAGCTAATTTTATTTATTATTTATTTATTTTTACTTAAATAAATATACTATATAACTAAGAATTTATTATTAGTATATTAAAATAAAAGGTAATATTTACCCTTTATAATAATATATAAAGGTATTACTTAGCTATCTATATATATACCTTAAATAATAAAAGCCTATTTATAATTACTAAGCTACTTTATATAAAGCCTTCCCTTATAGTTAAAAGTTATAATAACCTTTATATATAATAGTATTTCTATTAAGAAACTAGTTTTATTAAAATTATAGATATTATAATCTTATATCTTATACTTTATAATTATATTTTATATAATATATATATATAGTAAGTAGGTTAATATAGTAAGTAGACTACTTTATTTTACTCTTTTACTTTTTATATAAGTTAATTTAACTATAATATATAAAATTAATTAAAACTACTTATTATCCCCTTCCTTATTACTATTTTAAACTACTTTATAGGTTTATATATTATATTTAGTTTTTTTATAATTACTATATTATTATATATATAGTTTACTACTTTCTATATAACCCTCTATTTAAGGGTTATTTTTTTCTCTAATATTAATACTACTTTTTTTTACTTATAGTATCTTTACTTTAGTAGTATTAAGTAACCCTCTAAGATATAGTTAGGTTTTTTTTACCCTTTATTACTTACTTAGTACCTTTATCCCTATATAAAGCCTATAGGTTATAGCCTTAAAAATAATAACCCTATATAATAACTTACTAATTCTTTTAGCTTAAAGGTTACTAAAGTTATATATTATTATTAGTATAGTACCTTTAGGTACTTAGATTTTTTTTTTAAGGGAATTAATACTTTATATACCTTCTATTACTATAGATAATATCTTTAAGTCTTAAGAGCTTTAACTACTTAGATATAAGCTTAGTAGTATTAGTATCTTTAGCTTAAAATCTAAATAAAAAATAACTACTTTAGGGTTAAAAAGTATAAAGCTTACCTATCTAAAACTAGCTTATATATTATTTTTATTTATTAAGGTAAAGAATACTACTTTAAAGGTAAAAAAAAAGTTATTTTTTATAATATATAAAATTTATATTTATATTATTTTTTTAATTTTTTTTATTTAAGTACTTTAATAAGTTAAAGTACTTTATATTAAGGGATTAAAGTTTATATAATAAATAGGGAAGTATATAAAGAATAATAATATTTTATTTTTTATAGTATTTATTAAAATTAGTTAATTTATAACTATTATAGCTATTAAGGATTAAGAGGTAATAAAAACCCTTTATATAAGTCTTTATATACTAATTAAAGTACTTTAGTTAATTTAAGCTAATTCTATTTATTATTTATTTATTTTTACTTAAATAAATATATTATATAGCTAAGAATTAACTATTAGTATACTAAGAAAAAAAGTAATATTTACCCTTTATAATAATATATAGAGGTAGTACTTAGCTATCTATATATATACCTTAAATAATAGAAACCTATTTATAATTACTAGGCTACTTTATATAAGGCTTTCTTTTATAGTTAAAAGTTATAATAACTTTTATATATAATAGTATTTTTATTAAGAAGCTAGTCTTATTAAAATTATAGATATTATAATCCTATATCTTATACTTTATAATTATATTTTATATAAGTATAAATTAGCCTTATATAATTATAGGATCCTTAGCTAAGGCTCTCTAATAGTTAATTTAATATTAAAATTATATTTTTAATTAAGGTTATTATTATATAAAGTTCTCTATCTATTAAGGTTTAATATACATTACGTTACGTTTAGAAAGGAGTTAATTAGCTATATCTTATATATTTTCTTATTATAAGGGAAAACCTTAATTAATAAGGTTAATAACTTATTTAAGAATTACCTTTTCTTTTAATATAGTTATTTTTATTAATTCTAAATATATCTTAGCTTATATAATACGTCTAGTATATTAGTATTAGAGTATTATATAAAGGACCTTAAAGGTAGAAGCTACTT